>CAUJRU010000810.1:90000-110000 GCA_963277665.1 Viscum album
ATGCATAAATGTCTCTTTAGGGGGGGAGTGGTCGGCGACCCCCCCTGGGCGTGGGTCTTGTCCTGCGTGCCCAGAGCCACCCAATGACATGCCCACGGACATGGAAAAATGGCCTCTAGACAATCCCATGAATGCTTGATGATTCGTTCGGTGCTTGGGGCTTGTCTTGTCCGGGGTAGTGCGCCATCAAAGCTTTGAAAATGAGTCGGGGTTCGTCGCGTGTCAGGTCCTACGTACTGACAATCGCGTGGAGACAATTCCATCCGAGTGAGACGATTTGAAGGGGCATCGGGGCTTGCATTGGTGGATGCGGGGTGCCTTGAAAGGAAGGACGCCGAGCTGGGGTTTGCCATATCTTGTTGGGTCCGGTATGTAACGTCCATGACCACCTAAATAGAATTCGTTTCATGCGTGAGGACCCGCTCTGGACATGGGGTTGTCTTCTCGGCGGTGGTCGACGACACGCGGGACGGATGCCATGACGTGCCGGCGGCCTTCATGTGCCTAAGGGGTCACGTCGGTGGCCGTTCCTATGGTTTCATAGCTCTTTTAGGGCAACTCGCGTTGTCTTTCATGAGCTGGGGTGCCCTCTGGGTGGTCTAAACCACTCAGTATGTCTCCTCGTCAGTGCTGATGTTTCCTGGTGGGATAGCTGTAAATGCATAAATGTCTCTTTAGGGGGGTAGTGGTCGGCGACCCCCCCTGGGCGTGGGTCTTGTCCTGCGTGCCTCGAGCCACCCAGTGACATGCCCACGGACATGGAAAAATGGCCTCTAGACAATGCCATCAATGCGTGATGATTCGTCCGGTGCTTGGGGCTTGTCTTCTCCGGGGTAGTGCGCCTTAAAAGCTTTGACAATGAGCCGGGGTTCGTCGCGTGTGAGGTCCTACGTACCGACAATCGCGTGGAGACAATGCCATCCGAGTGAGACGATTTGAAGGGGCCTCGAGGCTTGTCTTGGTGGATGCGGGGTGCCTTGAAAGGAAGGACGCCGAGCTGGGGTTTGTCATATGTTGTTGGGTTCGGTATGTAACGACACCGACCACCTAAAGAGAATTCATTTCATGCGTGAGGACCCGCTCTGGACATGGGGTCTGTCTTCTCGGCGGTGGTCGACGATACGCGGGAAGGATGCCATGACGTGTCGGCGGCCTTCACGTGCCTAAGGGGTCACGTCGGTTGCCGTTCCTATGGTTTCATAGCTCTTTTAGGGCAACACGTGTTGTCTTTCATGCGCTGCGGTTCCCTCTGGGTGGTCTAAACCACTCAGTATGTCTCCTCGTCAGTGCTGATGTTTCCTGGTGGGAGAGCTGGAAATGCAGAAATGTCTCTTTAGGGGGGGAGTGGTCGGCGACCCCCCCTGGGCGTGGGTCTTGTCCTGCGTGCCCAGAGCCACCCAGTGACATGCCCACAGACATGGAAAAATGGCCTCTAGATGATTCCTCCTGTGCTTGGGGCTTGTCTTGCCCGCGGTAGTGCCCCATAAAAGCGATGACAATGAGACGGGGTTCGTCGCGTGTCAGGTCCGACGAACTGACAATCGCGTGGAGACAAAGCCATCCGAGTGAGACGATTTGAAGTGGCCTCGGGGCATGTCTTGGTGGATGCGACGTGCCTTGAAAGGAAGGACGTCGAGGTGGGGTTTTTCATATGTTGTTGGGTCCTGTATGTAATTACAATTACCACCTAAAGAGAATTCTTTTCATGAGTGAGGACCCGCTCTGGACATGGGGCGTGTCTTCTCGGCGGTGATCGACGATACGCGGGATGGATGCCATGACTTGTCGGTGGCCTTCATGTGCATAAGGGGTCACGTCGGTGGCCCTTCCTATGGTTTCATAGCTCTTTTAGGGCAACACGTGTTGTCTTTCATGCGCTGTGGTGCCCTCAGGGTGGTCTAAACCCATCAGTATGTCTCCTCGTCAGTGTTGATGTTTCCTGGTGGGATAGCTGGAAATGCATAAATGTCTCTTTAGGGGGGGAGTGGTCGGCGACCCCCCTGGGCGTGGGTCTTGTCCTGCGTGCCTAGAGCCACCCAATGACATGCCCAGTGACATGGAAAATGGCATCGACGCAATGCCCTGAATTCCTGATGATTCTTCCCGTGCTAGGGTCTTGTCTTGCCCGAGGTGGTGCGCCATAAAACCGATGACAATGAGATGGGTGGGGTTTGTCGCCTGTGAGATCCTACGGACTGACAATCGCGTCCAGACAATGGAATCCTAGTGAGGCGATTTGAAGGGGCCTCGGGGCCCGTCTTGGTGCGTGCGGCGTGCCTTGAAAGGAAGGACGTTGAGGTGGGGTTTGTCATATGTTGTTGTGTCCGGTATGTAAAGACAATGACCACCTAAAGAGAATTCATTTCATGCGTGAGGACCCGCTCTGGACATGGGTCCTGTCTCCTCGGCGGTGTTGGACGATACGCGGGACGGATGCCATGACGTGTCGGCGGCCTTCATGTGCCTAAGGGGCCACGTCGGTGTCCCTTCCTATGGTTTCATAGCCCTTTTAGGGCAACACGTGTTGCCTTTCATGCGCTGCGGTTCCCTCTGGGTGGTCTAAACCACTCAGTATGTCTCCTCGTCAGTGTTGATGTTTCCTGGTGGAATAGCTGGAAATGCATAAATGTCTCTTTAGGGGGGGAGTGGTCGGCGACCCCCCCTGGGCGTGGGTCTTGTCCTGCGTGCCGAGAGCCACCCACAGACATGCCCAGTGACATGGAAAATGGCATCGACGCAATGCCATGAATTCCTGATGATTCGTCCCGTGCTTGGGGCTTGTCTTGCCCGAGGTAGTGCGCCCTAAAAACGATGGCAATGAGACGGGGTTTGTCGCATGTGCGATCCTGCGGACTGACAGTCGCGTCCAGACAATGGCATCCGAGTGAGACGATTTGAAGGGGCCTCAGGGCCCGTCTTGGTGCATGCGGCGTGCCTTGAAAGGAAGGACGTCGAGGTGGGGTTTTTCATATGTTGTCGTGTCCCGTATGTAATGACAATGACCACCTAAAGAGAATTCATTTCATGCGCGAGGACCCGCTCTGGACATGGGGCCTGTCTTCTCGGCGGCGTTGGATGCTACCCGCGACGAATGCTACTACGTGTCGGCGGCCTTGATGTGCCTAAGGGGTCACATCAGTGGCTGTTCCTATGGTTTCATATCTCTTTTAGGGCAACACGTGTTGTCTTTCATGCGCTGTGGTGCCCACAGGGTTGTCTAAACCCATCAGTATGTCTCCTCGTCAGTGCTGATGTTTCCTGGTGGGACAGCTGGAAATGCATAAATGTCTCTTTAGGGGGGGAGTGGTCGGCGACCCCCCCTGGGCGTGGGTCTTGTCCTGCGTGCCCAGAGCCACCCAGTGACATGCCCACGGACATGGAAAAACAGCCTCCGGACAAAGCAAAGACAGCGTGATGATTCGTCCGGTGCTTGGGGCTTGTCTTGTTCGAGGTAGTGCGCCATAAAAGTGATGACAATGAGCCGGGTTTCGTCGCGTGTCAGGTCCTCCGTACTGACAATCAGGTGGAGACAACGCCATCCGGGTGAGAGGATTTGAAGGGGCCTCAGGGCTTGCCTTGGTGGATGCGGTGTGCCTTGAATGGAAGGACAATGAGGTGGGGTTTGTCATATGTTGTTGGGTCCGGTATGTAATGACAATGACCGCCTAAAGAGAATTCCTTTCATGCGTGGGGACCCGCTCTGGACATGGGGCGTGTCTTCGCTGTGGTGATGGACGATACGTGGGACGGATGCCATGACGTGTCGGCGGCCTTCATGTGCCTAAGGGGTCACGTCGGTGGCCCTTCCTATGGTTTCATAGCTCTTTTAGGGCAACACGTGTTGCCTTTCATGCGCTGCCCTGCCCTCAGGGTGGTCTAAACCCATCAGTATGTCTCCTCGTCGGTGTTGATGTTTCCTGGTGGAATAGCTGGAAATGCATAAATGTCTCTTTAGGGGGGGAGTGGTCGGCGACCCCCCCGGGCGTGGGTCTTGTCTTGCGTGCCTAGAGCCACCCAATGTGATGCCCATTGACATGCAAAATGACATCGACGTAATGCCATGAATGCCTGATGATTCGTCCCGTGCTTGGGGCTTGTCTTGCCCGAGGTAGTGCGCCATAAAAACGATGAAAATGGGATGGTGTTTGTCGCCTTCGAGATCCTGCGGACTGACAGTCGCGTTCAGACAATGGCATCCGAGTGAGACGATTTGAAGGGGTCTCGGGGCCCGTCTTGGTGCATGCGGCGTTTCTTGAAAGGAAGGACGTCGAGGTGGGGTTTGTCACATGTTGTTGTGTTCGGAATGTAAAGACAATGACCGCCTAAAGATAATTCATTTCATGCGCGGGGACCCGCTCTGGACATGGGTCCTGTCTTCTCGGCGGTGTTGGATGATACCCGGGACGGATGCCATGACGTGTCGGCGGCCTTCGTGTGCCTAAGGGGTCACTTTGGTGGCTGTTCGTATGGATTCGTAGCTCTTTAAGGGCAACACGTGCTGTCTTTCATGCGTTGTGGTGCCCATTGGGTTGTCTGAACCCATCAGTATGTGTCCTCGTCAGTGCTGATGTTTCCTGGTGGGACAGCTGGAAATGCATAAATGTCTCTTTAGGGGGGGAGTGGTCGGCGACCCCCCCTGGGCGTGGGTCTTGTCCTGCGTGCCCAGAGCCACCCAGTGACATGCCCACGAACATGGAAAAACGACCTCCAGACAAATCCATGAAAGCTTGATTATTCGTACGGTGCTTGGGGCTTGTCTTGTCTGAGGTAATGCGTCATAAAAGTGATGACAATGAGCCGGGGTGCGTCGCGTGTCAGGTCCGACGTACTGACAATCACGTGGAGACAACGCCATCCGAGTGGGACGATTTGAAGGGACCTCGGGTCTTGCCTTGGTGGATGCGGTGTGCCTTGCAAGGAAGGACGACGTGGTGGGGTTTGTCATATGTTGTTGGGTACGGTATGTATTGACAATGACCGCCTAAAGATAATTCCTTTGAGGCGTGAGGACCAGCTCTGGACATGGGGCGTGTCTTCTCTGCGGTGATGGACGAGACGCGGGGCGGATGCCATGACGTGTCGGCGGCCTTCATGTGCCTAAGGGGTCACGTCGGTGGCCCTTCCTATGGTTTCATAGCTCTTTTAGGGCAACCCGTGTTGTCTTTCATGCACTGCAGTGCCCTTAGGGTGGTCTAAACCCATCAGTATGTCTCCTCGTCACTGTTGATGTTTCCTGGTGGTATAGCTGGAAATGCATAAATGTCTCTTTAGGGGGGGAGTGGTCGGCGACCCCCCCTGGGCGTGGGTCTTGTCCTGCGTGCCTAGAGCCACCCAATGACATGCCGAGTGACATGGAAAATGGCATCGACGCAGTGCCACGAATTCCTGATGATTCGTCTCGTGCTTGGGGCTTGTCTTGCCCGAGGTAGTGCGCCCTAAAAACGATGACAATGAGATGGGGTTTGTCGCATGTGTGATCCTGCGGACTGACAGTCGTGTCCAGACAATGGCATCCGAGTGAGACGATTTGAAGGGGCCTCGAGGCCCGTCTTGGTGCGTGTGGCGTGCCTTGAAAGGAAGGACGTTGCGGTGGGGTTTGTCATCTGTTGTCGTGTCCCGTATGTAATGACAATGACCACCTAAAGAGAATTCATTTCATGCGTGAGGACCCTCTCTGGACATGGGGCCTGTCTTCTCGGCGGTGTTGGACGCTACCCGGGATGAATGCTACTACGTGTCGGCGGCCTTCATGTGCCTAAGGGGTCACATCGGTGGCTGTTCCTACGGTTTCATATATCTTTTAGGGCAACACGTGTTGACTTTCATGCGCTGTGGTGCCCACAGGGTTGTCTAAACCCTCCAGTATGTCTCCTCGTCAGTGCTGATGTTTCCTGGTGGGACAGCTGGAAAGGCATAAATGTCTCTTTAGGGGGGGAGTGGTCGGCGACCCCCCCTGGGCGTGGGTCTTGTCCTGCGTGCCCAGAGCCACCTAGTGACATGCCCACGGACATGGAAAAATGGCCTCCAGACAAATCCATGAAAGCTTGAGGATTCATACGGTGCTTGGGGCTTGTCTTGTCTGAGGTAATGCGCCATAAAAGTGATGACAATGAGCCGGGGTGCGTCGCGTGTCAGGTCCGAGGTACTGACAATCACGTGGAGACAACGCCACCCGAGTGGGACGATTTGAAGGGGCATCGGGGCTTGCCTTGGAGGATGCGGTGTGCCTTGCAAGGAAGGACGACGTGGTGGGGTTTGTCATATGTTGTTGGGTACGGTATGTAATGACAATGACCGCCTAAAGATAATTCATTTCATGCGTGAGGACCCGCTCTGGACATGGGGCGTGTCTTCTCTGCGGTGATGGACGAGACGCGGGACGGATGTCATGACGTGTCGGCGGCCTTCATGTGCCTAAGGGGTCACGTCGGTGGCCCTTCCTATGGTTTCATAGCTCTTTTAGGGCAACCCGTGTTGTCTTTCATGCACTGCGGTGCCCTTAGGGTGGTCTAAACCCCTCAGTATGTCTCCTCGTCACTTTTGATGTTTCCTGGTGGAATAGCTGGAAATGCATAAATGTCTCTTTAGGGGGGGAGTGGTCGGCGACCCCCCCTGGGCGTGGGTCTTGTCCTGCGTGCCTAGAGCCACCCGATGACATGCCCAGTGACATGGAAAATGGCATCGACGCAATGCCATGAATTCTTGATGATTCGTCCCGTGCTTGGGGCTTGTCTTTCCCGAGGTAGTGCGCCCTAAAAACGATGACAATGAGATGGGTTTTGTCGCATGTGTGATCTTGCGGGCTGACAGTCGTTTCCAGACAAAGGCATCCGAGTGAGACGATTTGAAGGGGCCTCGAGGCCCGTCTTGGTGCATGCGGTGTGCCTTGAAAGGAAGGACGTTGAGGTGTGGTTATTCATGTGTTTTTGTGTCCCGTATGTAATGATAATGACCACCTAAAGAGAATTCATTTCATGCGTGAGGACCCTCTCTGGACATGGGGCCTGTCTTCTCGGCGGTGTTGGACGCTACCCGGGATGGATGCTAGTACGTGATGGCGGCCTTGATGTGCCTAAGGGGTCACATTGGTGGCTATTCCTATGGTTTCATATCTCTTTTAGGGCAACACGTGTTGTCTTTCATGCGCTGTGGTGCCCACAGGGTTGTCTGAACCCATCAGTATGTCTCCTCGTCAGTGCTGATGTTTCCTGGTGGGACAGCTGGAAATGCATAAATGTCTCTTTAGGGGGGGAGTGGTCGGCGACCCCCCCTGGGCGTGGGTCTTGTCCTGTGTGCCCAGAGCCACCCAGTGACATGCCCACGGACATGGAAAAACGGCCTCCAGACGAATCCATGAAAGCCTGATGATTCGTACGGTGCTTGGGGCTTGTCTTGTCTGAGGTAATGCGCCATAAAAGTGATGACAATGAGCTGGGGTGCGTCGCGTGTCAGACCCACGCCGAGTGACGTGGAAAATGGCATCGACGCAATGCCAAGAATTCCTGATGATTTGTCCCGTGCTTCGGGCTTGTCTTGCCCGAGGTAGTGCGCCATAAAAACGATGACAATGAGATGGGGTTTGTCGCGTGTGTGAGGTCCGACGTACTGACGATCACGTGGAGACAACGGCATCCGAGTGAGACGATTTGAAGGGGCCTCGGGGCTTGCCTTGGTGGATGCGGTGTGCCTTGCAAGGAAGGACGATGTGGTGGGGTTTGTCATATGTTGTTGGGTACGGTATGTATTGACAATGACCACCTAAAGATAATTCCTTTGAGGCGTGAGGACTCGCTCTGGACATGGGGCGCGTCTTCTCTGCGGTGATGGACGAGACGCGGGACGGATGCCATGACGTGTCGGCGGCCTTCATGTGCCTAAGGGGTCACGTCGGTGGCCCTTCCTATGGTTTCATAGCTCTTTTAGGGCAACCCGTGTTGTCTTTCATGCACTGCGGTGCCCTTAGGGTGGTCTAAACCCATCAGTATGTCTCCTCGTCACTGTTGATGTTTCCTGGTGGTATAGCTGGAAATGCATAAATGTCTCTTTAGGGGGGGAGTGGTCGGCGACCCCCCCTGGGCGTGGGTCTTGTCCTGCGTGCCTAGAGCCACCCACTGACATGCCGAGTGACATGGAAAATGGCATCGACGCAGTGCCATGAATTTCTGATGATTCGTCCCGTGCTTGGGGCTTGTCTTGCCCGAGGTAGTGCGCCCTAAAAACGATGACAATGAGATGGGGTTTGTCGCATGTGTGATCCTGCGGACTGACAGTCGTGTCCAGACAATGGCATCCGAGTGAGACGATTTGAAGGGGCCTCGAGGCCCGTCTTGGTGCGTGTGGCGTGCCTTGAAAGGAAGGACGTTGCGGTGGGGTTTGTCATCTGTTGTCGTGTCCCGTATGTAATGACAATGACCACCTAAAGAGAATTCATTTCATGCGTGAGGACCCTCTCTGGACATGGGGCCTGTCTTCTCGGCGGTGTTGGACGCTACCCGGGATGAATGCTACTACGTGTCGGCGGCCTTCATGTGCCTAAGGGGTCACATCGGTGGCTGTTCCTATGGTTTCATATATCTTTTAGGGCAACACGTGTTGTCTTTCATGCGCTGTGGTGCCCACAGGGTTGTCTAAACCCGTTAGTATGTCTCCTCGTCAGTGCTGATGTTTCCTGGTGGGACAGCTGAAAATGCATAAATGTCTCTTTAGGGGGGGAGTGGTCGGCGACCCCCCCTGGGCGTGGGTCTTGTCCTGCGTGCCCAGAGCCACCTAGTGACATGCCCACGGACATGGAAAAATGGCCTCCAGACAAATCCATGAAAGCTTGAGGATTCATACGGTGCTTGGGGCTTGTCTTGTCTGAGGTAATGCGCCATAAAAGTGATGACAATGAGCCGGGGTGCGTCGCGTGTCAGGTCCGACGTACTGACAATCACGTGGAGACAACGCCACCCGAGTGGGACGATTTGAAGGGGCATCGGGGCTTGCCTTGGAGGATGCGGTGTGCCTTGCAAGGAAGGACGACGTGGTGGGGTTTGTCATATGTTGTTGGGTACGGTATGTAATGACAATGACCGCCTCAAGATAATTCCTTTCATGCGTGAGGACCCGCTCTGGACATGGGGCGTGTCTTCTCTGCGGTGATGGACGAGACGCGGGACGGATGCCATGACGTGTCGGCGGCCTTCATGTGCCTAAGGGGTCACGTCGGTGGCCCTTCCTATGGTTTCATAGCTCTTTTAGGGCAACCCGTGTTGTCTTTCATGCACTGCGGTGCCCTTAGGGTGGTCTAAACCCATCAGTATGTCTCCTCGTCACTGTTGATGTTTCCTGGTGGAATAGCTGGAAATGCATAAATGTCTCTTTAGGGGGGGGAGTGGTCGGCGACCCCCCCTGGGCGTGGGTCTTGTCCTGCGTGCCTAGAGCCACCCGATGACATGCCCAGTGACATGGAAAATGGCATGGACGCAATGCCATGAATTCTCGATGATTCGTCCCGTGCTTGGGGCTTGTCTTTCCCGAGGTAGTGCGCCCTAAAAACGATGACAACGAGATGGGGTTTGTCGCATGTGTGATCTTGCGGGCTGATAGTCGTTTCCAGACAATGGCATCCGAGTGAGACGATTTGAAGGGGCCTCGAGGCCCGTCTTGGTGCATGCGGCGTGCCTTGAAGGGAAGGACGTTGAGGTGGGGTCATACCTCAAACATTGCAGATTTGGTTGGTGATGCAACCTTGTTGATCCTTCCATTAGTCATATGCTTGTCTCAAAGATCAGGTTGTGCATGTACAATGGACAAACTAATCGAACGGAATTGAATGTTCGGGACGACGGTTTGGGCTTGTGTTGGGGTCTGAGTGGTGAGCTCAGTCATACCTCAAACAATGCAGATGTTGTTGGTGATTCTACATGTCTGATCCTTCCACTAGTCATATGCTTGTCTCAAAGATCAGGTCCTGCATGATCAGTTGTGTGGGTTGATGGTTGCGCTTATGCGATTGTGTGGGAGTGGTGGATGGTTGTCAAGATACCGCGGTCTCCCTTTTTTGGGAAGGGAACGTTGGTCTCGTTGGCTCTAGGGGGTTGGGTATATCAATCCTTCCCTTGTGTCATGCATAGCGGGCTTTCCCTGCCTTCATGTGCTGCATTGTGATGCCTCTCGGGTTGCTTCCCTCGAGGCGTCACGGTCAGTTGTGTGGGTTGATGGTTGTGCTTACGCGATTGTGTGGGAGTGGTGGATGGTTGTCAAGATACTGCGGTCTCCCTTTTTTGGGAAGGGAACGTTGGTCTCGTTGGCTCTAGGGGGTTGGGTATATCAATCCTTCCCTTGTGTCATGCATAGCGGGCTTTCCCTGCCTTCATGTGCTGCATTGTGATGCCTCTCGGGTTGCTTCCCTCGAGGCGTCACGGTCAGTTGTGTGGGTTGATGGTTGTGCTTACGCGATTGTGTGGGAGTGGTGGATGGCTGTCAAGATACTGCGGTCTCCCTTTTTTGGGAAGGGAACGTTGGTCTCGTTGGCTCTAGGGGGTTGGGTATATAAATCCTTCCCTTGTGTCATGCATAGCGGGCTTTCCCTGCCTTCATGTGCTGCATTGTGATGTCTCTCGGGTTGCTTCCCTCGAGGCGTCACAGTCAGTTGTGTGGGTTGATGGTTGTGCTTACGCGATTGTGTGGGAGTGGTGGATGGTTGTCAAGATACTGCGGTCTCCCTTTTTTGGGAAGGGAACGTTGGTCTCCTTGGCTCTAGGGGGTTGGGTATATAAATCCTTCCCTTGTGTCATGCATAGCGGGCTTTCCCTGCCTTCATGTGCTGCATTGTGATGCCTCTGGGGTTGCTTCCCTTGAGGCGTCACGGTCAGTTGTGTGGGTTGATGGTTGTGCTTACGCGATTGTGTGGGAGTGGTGGATGGTTGTCAAGATACTGCGGTCTCCCTTTTTTGGGAAGGGAACGTTGGTCTCCTTGGCTCTAGGGGGTTGGGTATATAAATCCTTCCCTTGTGTCATGCATAGCGGGCTTTCCCTGCCTTCATGTGCTGCATTGTGATGTCTCTCGGGTTGCTTCCCTCGAGGTGTCACAGTCAGTTGTGTGGGTTGATGGTTGTGCTTACGCGATTGTGTGGGAGTGGTGGATGGTTGTCAAGATACTGCGGTCTCCCTTTTTTGGGAAGGGAACGTTGGTCTCCTTGGCTCTAGGGGGTTGGGTATATAAATCCTTCCCTTGTGTCATGCATAGCGGGCTTTCCCTGCCTTCATGTGCTGCATTGTGATGCCTCTCGGGTTGCTTCCCTTGAGGCGTCACGGTCAGTTGTGTGGGTTGATGGTTGTGCTTACGCGATTGTGTGGGAGTGGTGGATGGTTGTCAAGATACTGCGGTCTCCCTTTTTTGGGAAGGGAACGTTGGTCTCGTTGGCACCCTCATCCGTAAGTGGGGGATTAATTTCTCCTCGCTTTCATTTGGTCCTTGTGCATGTTTCCATGTGAATGATGGAACACGGTTTGGCTTGGTTGGATATCCGTTGAGAACACTAGTCAAATGCTTGTCTCAAAGATCAGTCTGTGCATGTACAGGGACAAACTAACCGAAAGATGGTGATATTGTGAAGGGTCTCATTAAATCAGTGACAAGTTTGACGTTCTCCTCGGTTATACATCAAGCGAAGAATGTGTATCTATTGTTTCGACAAGATACACGAGCGTCGTCACGCAGAGGTGATGACTCATTAAGGGGAATCCTGTCGATTTGGGAAGATGGTTTGGGCTTGTGTTGGGGTCTGAGTGGTTTGCTCAGTCATACCTCAAACATTGCAGATGTGGTTGGTGATGCTACCTGGCTGATCCTTCCATTAGTCATATGCTTGTCCCAAAGATCAGGTGGTGCATGTACAAAGGAAAAACTAATCGAATGGAATTGAATGTTCGGGACGACGGTTTGGGCTTGTGTTGGGGTCTGAGTGGTTAGCTCAGTCATACCTCAAACAATGCAGATGTTGTTGGTGATGCTACATGGCTGATCCTTCAACTAGTCATATGCTTGACTCAAAGATCAGGTCCCGCATGTACAAAGACAAACTAATCGAAAGATGGTGATACTGTGATGGGTCTCATTAAATTAGTGCCAGGGCTGACTTTCTCCTCAGTTATACATCAAGAGAAGAATCCCCAGGTGGGTGAGCTCCACCTAGAAGACCCTCACTTGTCCCTTCGGAGTTCTCCCTGTTGGTAGTGGAATTTTGTCAGTTATGATATACGGGCCCTGTTTATATGCTTGGGTTGAATTCTCTCGCACAATTGCGGTATTGAGCATCATGCAGAGGTGATGACTCATTAATTGGGTTCCTGTCGATTTGGAAAGACGGTTTGGGCTTGTGTTGGGGTCTGAGTGGTCTGCTCAGTCATACCTCAAACATTGCAGATGTGGTTGGTGATGCAACCTGGCTGATCCTTCCATTAGTCATATGCTTGTCCCAAAGATCAGGTTGTGCATGTACAAAGGACAAACTAATGGAACGGAATTGAATGTTCGGGATGATGGTTTGGGCTTGTGTTGGGGTCTGAGTGGTGAGCTCAGTCATACCTCAAACAATGCAGATGTTGTTGGTGATGCTACATGGCTGATCCTTCTACTAGTCATATGCTTGTCTCAAAGATCAGGTTGTGCATGATCAGTTGTGTGGGTTGATGGTTGCCCTTATGCGATTGTGTGGAAGTGGTGGATGGTTGTCAAGATACTGCGGTCTCCCTTTTTTGGGAATGGAACGTTGGTCTCGTTGGCGCTAGGGGGTTGGGTATATCAATCCTTCCCTTGTGTCATGCATAGCGGGCTTTCCCTGCCTTCATGTGCTGCATTGTGATGCCTCTCGGGTTGCTTCCCTCGAGGCGTGACGGTCAGTTGTGTGGGTTGATGGTTGTGCTTACGCGATTGTGTGGGAGTGGTGGATGGTTGTCAAGATACTGCGGTCTCCCTTTTTTGGGAAGGGAACGTTGGTCTCGTTGGCACCCTCATCCGTAAGTGGGGGTTTAATTTCTCCTCGCTTTCATTTGGTCCTTGTACATGTTTCCATGTGAATGATGGAACACGGTTTGGCTTGGTTGGATATCCGATGAGAATACTAGTCATATGCTTGTCTCAAAGATCAGTCTGTGCATGTACAGGGACAAACTAACCGAAAGATGGTGATACTGTGAAGGGTCTCATTAAATCAGTGACAAGTTTGACGTTCTCCTCGGTTATACATCAAGCGAAGAATGTGTATCTATTGTTTTTGCAAGATACACGAGCGTCATACAGAGGTGATGACTAATTAAGGGGAAACATGTCGATTTGGGAAGCTGGTTTGGGCTTGTGTTGGGGTCTGAGTGGTTTGCTCAGTCATACCTCAAACATTGCAGATGTGGTTGGTGATGCTACCTGGCTGATCCTTCCATTAGTCATATGCTTGTATCAAAGATCAGGTCGTGCATGTACAAAGGACAAACTAATCGAATGGAATTGAATGCTCGGGACGACGGTTTAGGCTTGTGTTGGGGTCTGAGTGGTCTGCTCAGTCATACCTCAAACATTGCAGATGTGGTTAGTGACGCTACATGGGTGATCCTTCCACTAGTCATATGCGTGTCTCAAAGATCAGGTCCTGCATGTACAAGGACAAACTAATCGAAAGATGGTGATACTGTGAAGGGTCTCATTAAATCAGTGACACGGCTGACTTTTTCCTCGGTTATACATCAAGCGAAGAATCCCCAGGTGGGTGAGCTCCACCTAGAAGAACCTCACTTGTCCCTTTGGAGTTCTCCCTGTTGGTAGTGGAATTTTGTTGGTGCTGATGTAAGGGCCCCGTCTATATGCTTGGGTTGAATTCTCTCGCACAATTTTGGTTTCGGGTTCCAAGGGCTTGCTAAAAAGACGATGCGATACTAGACAGATATAACTTGGATGGGATGATGATAGATGAGCATGGTTGGTGTCCTGGTTCTTGGTTAAAAGTTTCGCAACGGTGGTTGAGTTCTTTTGAATGGTGGGATGTGGGAGGCATGGCGGTGGGACGCTGTAATTCCTTTTCCTCACCGGTGGGATGTGGGGGGCATTGGAAAGAATGGGTTTTTGCCCAGTCTCATGCCGTGCCCGCCTTTTTCCTCACCTTTCATGGAGCGTTGCGGTTCGGGCTTGCTTAAAAGGCCACCTGTTGGTGGCGGAGTTCCTTGGATGGTGGGATGTGGGAGGCATGGTGGGTTGGTGTTCCTTTGTCGTCCCTCGACGCTCCTGCCCTTCCCTCGCCTTCTCTAGAGCAGTGCGGCTCTGCTTGCTTAAAAGCTGCCTCAGGGCGGTTGAGTTGCTGCGGATGGTGGGATGTGGGGGGCGCGGCGGGATTGGGTTTTTGCCCCGTCCCCTGACGTGCCTGCCTTTTCCTCCCCGTCTGTGGAGCATTGCGGGCTGGGTGCTTAAATACCGCCTCACGGTTTGTGGGATCCTGTGGATGGTGGGATGTGGGCGGCGCGGCGGGACATAGGACCCCCGTACCTACCATGACTCCTTTTCCTCGACGTCTCTTGAGCGTTGCTGGTTCGTCTGCTTAAAAGCTGCCTCATGGCGGTTGAGTTCCTACGGAATGTGAGATGTGGGAGGCACGGCGGGATGGGGGTTTCCCTCCTCATCCCCTGACGTTCCTACCTTTTTCCTCACTGGTGGGATGTGGGGGGTATGGGTGGGATTGGGTTGTTTCCCCGTCCTGTCGTACCCACCTTTTTCCTCACCTTTCATGGAGCGTTGCGGGTCGGGCTTTGCTTAAAATCCACTGATTGTGGTTGAGTTCTTGCAGATGTTGGGATGTGGGAGGCATGGTGGGATTGGGTTCCTTTGTCGTCCCTTGCTGTACCGCCTTTTCCTCACCTTCTCTGGAGCGTTGTGGAATTTTGGTAGTGGTTCAAGCGCGAAACTGTCGGTATCACCAGGATGCGAGAGCGTGCTCCTAAATTTCTCATTCAGCGATATTCCATGCGAACCATAGCAAGCTGCCTTGGGCAATGATTGGTGGGAGTGCTTTGCTCAACGCATTGTCGGGGCCACGTGCGAGTTATTTGTGTCCTAAGAGACTCACACCAACAGGGTAACGATTTCCATGGTTCATTATTGGACAAGTTGGGGTGCCTTCCTCCTCAGTCATGCCTTGGGTGATGATGTTCATAAGGGTGGCTTGAGAATGTGTATCTACTGTTTCTGCAAGATACACGAGCGTCATGCGGAGGTGATGACTCATTAAGGGGAAACATGTCGATTTGGGAAGATGGTTGGGGCTTGTGTTGGGGTCTGAGTGGTCTGCTCAGTCATACCTCAAACATTGCAGATGTGGTTGGTGATGCTACCTGGCTGATCTTTCCATTAGTCATATGCTTGTCTCAAAGATCAGGTTGTGCATGTACGAAGGACAAACTAATCGAATGGAATTGAATGTTCGGGACGACGGTTTGGGCTTGTGTTGGGGTCTGAGTGGTCTGCTCAGTCATACCTCAAACATTGCAGATGTGGTTGGTGATGCTACATGGTTGATCCTTCCACTAGTCATATGCCTGTCTCAAAGATCAGGTCCCGCATGTAAAGGACAAACTAATCGAAAGATGGTGATACTGTGACGGGTCTCATTAAATCAGTGCCAGGGCTGACTTTCTCCTCGGTTATACCTCAAGCGAAGAATCCCCAGGTGGGTGAGCTCCACCTTGAAGACCCTCACTTGTCCCTTTGGAGTTCTCCCTGTTGGTAGTGGAATTTTGTTGGTGCTGATGTACGGGCCCCGTCTATATGCTTGGGTTGAATTCTCTCGCACAATTTTGGTTTCGGGTTCCAAGGGCTTGCTAAAAAGACGATGCGATACTAGACAGATATAACTTGGATGGGATGATGATAGATGAGCATGGTTGGTGTCCTGGTTCTTGGTTAAAAGTTTCGCAACGGTGGTTGAGTTCTTTTGAATGGTGGGATGTGGGGGGTGCGGCGGGACATAGGGCCTCTGTTCCTGTCATGACTCCTTTTCCTCAACGTCCCTGGAGCGTTGTGGGTTCGTCTGCTTAAAATCTGCCTCACGGCGGTTGAGTTCCTTCGGAAGGTGGGATGTGGGAAGCATGGCGGTGGGACGCTGTAATTCCTTTTCCTCACCGGTGGGATGTGGGGGGCATTGGAAAGAATGGGTTTTTGCCCAGTCTCATGCCGTGCCCGCCTTTTTCCTCACCTTTCATGGAGCGTTGCGGTTCGGGCTTGCTTAAAAGGCCACCTGTTGGTGGCGGAGTTCCTTGGATGGTGGGATGTGGGAGGCATGGTGGGTTGGTGTTCCTTTGTCGTCCCTCGACGCTCCTGCCCTTCCCTCGCCTTCTCTAGAGCAGTGCGGCTTTGCTTGCTTAAAAGCTGCCTCAGGGTGGTTGAGTTGCTGCGGATGGTGGGATGTGGGGGGCGCGGCGGGATTGGGTTTTTGCCCCGTCCCCTGACGTGCCTGCCTTTTCCTCCCCGTCTGTGGAGCATTACGGGCTGGGTGCTTAAATACCGCCTCACGGTTTGTGGGATCCTGTGGATGGTGGGATGTGGGCGGCGCGGCGGGACATAGGACCCCCGTACCTACCATGACTCCTTTTCCTCGACGTCTCTTGAGCGTTGCTGGTTCGTCTGCTTAAAAGCTGCCTCATGGCGGTTGAGTTCCTACGGAATGTGAGATGTGGGAGGCACGGCGGGATGGGGGTTTCCCTCCTCATCCCCTAACGTTCCTACCTTTTCCCTCACTGGTGGGATGTGGGGGGTATGGGCGGGATTGGGTTGTTTCCCCGTCCTGTCGTACCCACCTTTTTCCTCACCTTTCATGGAGCGTTGCGGGTCGGGCTTTGCTTAAAATCCACTGAGTGTGGTTGAGTTCTTGCAGATGTTGGGATGTGGGAGGCATGGTGGGATTGGGTTCCTTTGTCGTCCCTTGCTGTACCGCCTTTTCCTCACCTTCTCTGGAGCGTTGTGGAATTTTGGTAGTGGTTCAAGCGCGAAACTGTCGGTATCACCAGGATGCGAGAGCGTGCTCCTAAATTTCTCATTCAGCGATATTCCATGCGAACCATAGCAAGCTGCCTTGGGCAATGATTGGTGGGAGTGCTTTGCTCAACGCATTGTCGGGGCCACGTGCGAGTTATTTGTGTCCTAAGAGACTCACACCAACAGGGTAACGATTTCCATGGTTCATTATTGGACAAGTTGGGGTGCCTTCCTCCTCAGTCATGCCTTGGGTGATGATGTTCATAAGGGTGGCTTGAGAATGTGTATCTACTGTTTCTGCAAGATACACGAGCGTCATGCGGAGGTGATGACTCATTAAGGGGAATCCTGTCGATTTGGGAAGATGGTTGGGGCTTGTGTTGGGGTCTGAGTGGTCTGCTCAGTCATACCTCAAACATTGCAGATGTGGTTGGTGATGCTACCTGGCTGATCCTTCCATTAGTCATATGCTTGTCTCAAAGATCAGGTTGTGCATGTACAAAGGACAAACTAATCGAACAGAATTGAATGTTCGGGACGACGGTTTGGGCTTGTGTTGGGGTCTGAGTGGTCAGCTCAGTCATACCCCAAACAATGCAGATGTTGTTGGTGATGCTACATGGCTGATCCTTCCACTAGTCATATGCCTGTCTCAAAGATCAGGTCCCGCATGTAAAGGACAAACTAATCGAAAGATGGTGATACTGTGACGGGTCTCATTAAATCAGTGCCAGGGGTGACTTTCTCCTCGGTTATATCTCAAGCGAAGAATCCCCAGGTGGGTGAGCTCCACCTAGAAGACCCTCACTTGTCCCTTTGGAGTTCTCCCTGTTGGTAGTGGAATTTTTTTGGTGCTGATGTAGGGGCCCCGTCTATATGCTTGGGTTGAATTCTCTCGCACAATTGCGGTTCCGTCTTCCAAGGGCTTGCTAAAAAGACAATGCGATACTAGACAGATATAACTTGGATGGGATGATGATAGATGAGCATGGTTGGTGTCCTGGTTCTTGGTTAAAAGTTTCGCAACGGTGGTTGAGTTCTTTTGAATGGTGGGATGTGGGGGGTGCGGCGGGACATAGGGCCTCCGTTCCTGTCATGACTCCTTTTCCTCAACGTCCCTGGAGCGTTGTGGGTTCGTCTGCTTAAAATCTGCCTCATGGCGGTTGAGTTCCTTCGGAAGGTGGGATGTGGGAGGCATGGCGGTGGGACGCTGTAATTCCTTTTCCTCACCGGTGGGATGTGGGGGGCATTGGAAAGAATGGGTTTTTGCCCAGTCTCATGCCGTGCCCGCCTTTTTCCTCACCTTTCATGGAGCGTTGCGGTTCGGGCTTGCTTAAAAGGCCACCTGTCGGTGGCGGAGTTCCTTGGATGGTGGGATGTGGGAGGCATGGTGGGTTGGTGTTCCTTTGTCGTCCCTCGACGCTCCTGCCCTTCCCTCGCCTTCTCTAGAGCAGTGCGGCTTGGCTTGCTTAAAAGCCGCCTCAGGGTGGTTGAGTTGTTGCGGATGGTGGGATGTGGGAGGCGCGGCGGGATTGGGTTTTTGCCCCGTCCCCTGACGTGCCTGCCTTTTCCTCCCCGTCTGTGGAGCATTGCGGGCTGGGTGCTTAAATACCGCCTCACGGTTTGTGGGATCCTGTGGATGGTGGGATGTGGGCGGCGCGGCGGGACATGGGACCCCCGTACCTACCCTGACTCCTTTTCCTTGACGTCTCTTGAGCGTTGCTGGTTCGTCTGCTTAAAAGTTGCCTCATGGCGGTTGAGTTCCTACGGAATGTGAGATGTGGGAGGCACGGCGGGATGGGGGTTTCCCTCCTCATCCCCTGACGTTCCTACCTTTTTCCTCACTGGTGGGATGTGGGGGGTATGGGCGGGATTGGGTTGTTTCCCCGTCCTGTCGTACCCACCTTTTTCCTCACCTTTCATGGAGCGTTGCGGGTCGGGCTATGCTTAAAAGCCACCGAGTGTGGTTGAGTTCTTGCAGATGTTGGGATGTGGGAGGCATGGTGGGATTGGGTTCCTTTGTCGTCCCTTGCTGTACCGCCTTTTCCTCACCTTCTCTGGAGCGTTGTGGAATTTTGGTAGTGGTTCAAGCGCGAAACTGTCGGTATCACCAGGATGCAAGAGCGTGCTCCTAAATTTCTCATTCAGCGATATTTCATGCGAACCATAGCAAGCTGCCTTGGGCAATGATTGGTGGGAGTGCTTTGCTCAACGCATTGTCGGGGCCACGTGCGAGTTATTTGGGTCCTAAGAAACTCACACCAACAGGGTGACGATTTCCATGGTTCATTATTGGACAAGTTGGGGTGCCTTCCTCCTCAGTCATGCCTTGGGTGATGATGTTCATAAGGGTGGCTTGAGAATGTGTATCTACTGTTTCTGCAAGATACACGAGCGTCATGCGGAGGTGATGACTCATTAAGGGGAATCCTGTCGATTTGGGAAGATGGTTGGGGCTT
This sequence comes from Viscum album, assembly GCA_963277665.1. NCBI lineage: Eukaryota > Viridiplantae > Streptophyta > Magnoliopsida > Santalales > Viscaceae > Viscum > Viscum album. Next base: position 109,456 of record CAUJRU010000810.1, read on the forward strand.
GTGTTGGGGTCTGAGTGGTCTGCTCAGTCATACCTCAAACATTGCAGATGTGGTTGGTGATGCTACCTGGCTGATCCTTCCATTAGTCATATGCTTGTCTCAAAGATCAGGTTGTGCATGTACAAAGGACAAACTAATCGAACAGAATTGAATGTTCGGGACGACGGTTTGGGCTTGTGTTGGGGTCTGAGTGGTCAGCTCAGTCATACCCCAAACAATGCAGATGTTGTTGGTGATGCTACATGGCTGATCCTTCCACTAGTCATATGCCTGTCTCAAAGATCAGGTCCCGCATGTAAAGGACAAACTAATCGAAAGATGGTGATACTGTGACGGGTCTCATTAAATCAGTTCCAGGGGTGACTTTCTCCTCGGTTATATCTCAAGCGAAGAATCCCCAGGTGGGTGAGCTCCACCTAGAAGACCCTCACTTGTCCCTTTGGAGTTCTCCCTGTTGGTAGTGGAATTTTTTTGGTGCTGATGTAGGGGCCCCGTCTATATGCTTGGGTTGAATTCTCTCGCACAATTGCGGTTCCGTCTTCCAA
>CAUJRU010000810.1:120000-142500 GCA_963277665.1 Viscum album
GTCTAAACCCCTCAGTATGTCTCCTCGTCACTGTTGATGTTTCCTGGTGGGATAGCTGGAAATGCATAAATGTCTCTTCAGGGGGGGGGGGGAGTGGTCGGCGACCCCCCCCTGGGCGTGGGTCTTGTCCTGCGCGCCCAGATCCACCCAATGACATGCCCACGGACATGAAAAAATGGCCTCTAGACAATGCCATGAATGCTTGGTGATTCGTCCGGTGCTTGGGGCTTGTCTTGTCCGGGGTATTGCGCCATGAAAGCGATGACAATGAGCCGGGGTTCGTCACGTGTCAGGTCCTACGTACTGACAATCGCGTGGAGACAATGCCATCCGGGTGAGGCGATTTGAAGGGGCCTCGGGGCTTGTCTTGGTGGATGCGGTGTGCCTTAAAAGGAAAGACATGGAGGTGGTGGTTGGTGAAATGTTGTTGGGTCCTATATGTAACGACAATCACCACCTGATGAGAATTCATTTCATGCGTGAGGACCCGCTGTGGACATGGGGCATGTCTTCTCGGCGGTGATCGACGATACGCGGGACGGATGCCATGACGTGTCGGCGGCCTTCAAGTGCCTAAGGGGTCACGTCGGTGGTCGTTCCTATGGTTTCATAGCTCTTTTAGGGCAACACGTGTTGTCTTTCATGCGCTGCACTGACCTCTGGGATGTCTAAACCCCTCAGTATGTCTCCTCGTCACTGATGATGTTTCCTGGTGGGATAGCTGGAAATGCATAAATGTCTCTTTAGGGGGGGAGTGGTCGGCGACCCCCCCTGGGCGTGGGTCTTGTCCTGCGTGCCCAGAGCCACCCAATGACATGCCCACGGACATGGAAAAATGGCCTCTAGACAATCCCATGAATGCTTGATGATTCGTCCGGTGCTTGGGGCTTGTCTTGTCCGGGGTAGTGCGCCATCAAAGCTTTGAAAATGAGTCGGGGTTCGTCGCGTGTCAGGTCCTACGTACTGACAATCGCGTGGAGACAATTCCATCCGAGTGAGACGATTTGAAGGGGCATCGGGGCTTGCATTGGTGGATGCGGGGTGCCTTGAAAGGAAGGACGCCGAGCTGGGGTTTGCCATATCTTGTTGGGTCCGGTATGTAACGTCCATGACCACCTAAATAGAATTCGTTTCATGCGTGAGGACCCGCTCTGGACATGGGGTTGTCTTCTCGGCGGTGGTCGACGACACGCGGGACGGATGCCATGACGTGCCGGCGGCCTTCATGTGCCTAAGGGGTCACGTCGGTGGCCGTTCCTATGGTTTCATAGCTCTTTTAGGGCAACTCGCGTTGTCTTTCATGAGCTGGGGTGCCCTCTGGGTGGTCTAAACCACTCAGTATGTCTCCTCGTCAGTGCTGATGTTTCCTGGTGGGATAGCTGTAAATGCATAAATGTCTCTTTAGGGGGGTAGTGGTCGGCGACCCCCCCTGGGCGTGGGTCTTGTCCTGCGTGCCTCGAGCCACCCAGTGACATGCCCACGGACATGGAAAAATGGCCTCTAGACAATGCCATCAATGCGTGATGATTCGTCCGGTGCTTGGGGCTTGTCTTCTCCGGGGTAGTGCGCCTTAAAAGCTTTGACAATGAGCCGGGGTTCGTCGCGTGTGAGGTCCTACGTACCGACAATCGCGTGGAGACAATGCCATCCGAGTGAGACGATTTGAAGGGGCCTCGAGGCTTGTCTTGGTGGATGCGGGGTGCCTTGAAAGGAAGGACGCCGAGCTGGGGTTTGTCATATGTTGTTGGGTTCGGTATGTAACGACACTGACCACCTAAAGAGAATTCATTTCATGCGTGAGGACCCGCTCTGGACATGGGGTCTGTCTTCTCGGCGGTGGTCGACGATACGCGGGAAGGATGCCATGACGTGTCGGCGGCCTTCACGTGCCTAAGGGGTCACGTCGGTTGCCGTTCCTATGGTTTCATAGCTCTTTTAGGGCAACACGTGTTGTCTTTCATGCGCTGCGGTTCCCTCTGGGTGGTCTGAACCACTCAGTATGTCTCCTCGTCAGTGCTGATGTTTCCTGGTGGGAGAGCTGGAAATGCAGAAATGTCTCTTTAGGGGGGGAGTGGTCGGTGACCCCCCCTGGGCGTGGGTCTTGTCCTGCGTGCCCAGAGCCACCCAGTGACATGCCCACAGACATGGAAAAATGGCCTCTAGATGATTCCTCCTGTGCTTGGGGCTTGTCTTGCCCGCGGTAGTGCCCCATAAAAGCGATGACAATGAGACGGGGTTCGTCGCGTGTCAGGTCCGACGAACTGACAATCGCGTGGAGACAAAGCCATCCGAGTGAGACGATTTGAAGTGGCCTCGGGGCATGTCTTGGTGGATGCGACGTGCCTTGAAAGGAAGGACGTCGAGGTGGGGTTTTTCATATGTTGTTGGGTCCTGTATGTAATTACAATTACCACCTAAAGAGAATTCTTTTCATGAGTGAGGACCCGCTCTGGACATGGGGCGTGTCTTCTCGGCGGTGATCGACGATACGCGGGATGGATGCCATGACTTGTCGGTGGCCTTCATGTGCATAAGGGGTCACGTCGGTGGCCCTTCCTATGGTTTCATAGCTCTTTTAGGGCAACACGTGTTGTCTTTCATGCGCTGTGGTGCCCTCAGGGTGGTCTAAACCCATCAGTATGTCTCCTCGTCAGTGTTGATGTTTCCTGGTGGGATAGCTGGAAATGCATAAATGTCTCTTTAGGGGGGGAGTGGTCGGCGACCCCCCTGGGCGTGGGTCTTGTCCTGCGTGCCTAGAGCCACCCAATGACATGCCCAGTGACATGGAAAATGGCATCGACGCAATGCCCTGAATTCCTGATGATTCTTCCCGTGCTAGGGTCTTGTCTTGCCCGAGGTGGTGCGCCATAAAACCGATGACAATGAGATGGGTGGGGTTTGTCGCCTGTGAGATCCTACGGACTGACAATCGCGTCCAGACAATGGAATCCTAGTGAGGCGATTTGAAGGGGCCTCGGGGCCCGTCTTGGTGCGTGCGGCGTGCCTTGAAAGGAAGGACGTTGAGGTGGGGTTTGTCATATGTTGTTGTGTCCGGTATGTAAAGACAATGACCACCTAAAGAGAATTCATTTCATGCGTGAGGACCCGCTCTGGACATGGGTCCTGTCTCCTCGGCGGTGTTGGACGATACGCGGGACGGATGCCATGACGTGTCGGCGGCCTTCATGTGCCTAAGGGGCCACGTCGGTGTCCCTTCCTATGGTTTCATAGCCCTTTTAGGGCAACACGTGTTGCCTTTCATGCGCTGCGGTTCCCTCTGGGTGGTCTAAACCACTCAGTATGTCTCCTCGTCAGTGTTGATGTTTCCTGGTGGAATAGCTGGAAATGCATAAATGTCTCTTTAGGGGGGGAGTGGTCGGCGACCCCCCCTGGGCGTGGGTCTTGTCCTGCGTGCCGAGAGCCACCCACAGACATGCCCAGTGACATGGAAAATGGCATCGACGCAATGCCATGAATTCCTGATGATTCGTCCCGTGCTTGAGGCTTGTCTTGCCCGAGGTAGTGCGCCCTAAAAACGATGGCAATGAGACGGGGTTTGTCGCATGTGCGATCCTGCGGACTGACAGTCGCGTCCAGACAATGGCATCCGAGTGAGACGATTTGAAGGGGCCTCAGGGCCCGTCTTGGTGCATGCGGCGTGCCTTGAAAGGAAGGACGTCGAGGTGGGGTTTTTCATATGTTGTCGTGTCCCGTATGTAATGACAATGACCACCTAAAGAGAATTCATTTCATGCGCGAGGACCCGCTCTGGACATGGGGCCTGTCTTCTCGGCGGCGTTGGATGCTACCCGCGACGAATGCTACTACGTGTCGGCGGCCTTGATGTGCCTAAGGGGTCACATCAGTGGCTGTTCCTATGGTTTCATATCTCTTTTAGGGCAACACGTGTTGTCTTTCATGCGCTGTGGTGCCCACAGGGTTGTCTAAACCCATCAGTATGTCTCCTCGTCAGTGCTGATGTTTCCTGGTGGGACAGCTGGAAATGCATAAATGTCTCTTTAGGGGGGGAGTGGTCGGCGACCCCCCCTGGGCGTGGGTCTTGTCCTGCGTGCCCAGAGCCACCCAGTGACATGCCCACGGACATGGAAAAACAGCCTCCGGACAAAGCAAAGACAGCTTGATGATTCGTCCGGTGCTTGGGGCTTGTCTTGTTCGAGGTAGTGCGCCATAAAAGTGATGACAATGAGCCGGGTTTCGTCGCGTGTCAGGTCCTCCGTACTGACAATCAGGTGGAGACAACGCCATCCGGGTGAGAGGATTTGAAGGGGCCTCAGGGCTTGCCTTGGTGGATGCGGTGTGCCTTGAATGGAAGGACAATGAGGTGGGGTTTGTCATATGTTGTTGGGTCCGGTATGTAATGACAATGACCGCCTAAAGAGAATTCCTTTCATGCGTGGGGACCCGCTCTGGACATGGGGCGTGTCTTCGCTGTGGTGATGGACGATACGTGGGACGGATGCCATGACGTGTCGGCGGCCTTCATGTGCCTAAGGGGTCACGTCGGTGGCCCTTCCTATGGTTTCATAGCTCTTTTAGGGCAACACGTGTTGCCTTTCATGCGCTGCCCTGCCCTCAGGGTGGTCTAAACCCATCAGTATGTCTCCTCGTCGGTGTTGATGTTTCCTGGTGGAATAGCTGGAAATGCATAAATGTCTCTTTAGGGGGGGAGTGGTCGGCGACCCCCCCGGGCGTGGGTCTTGTCTTGCGTGCCTAGAGCCACCCAATGTGATGCCCATTGACATGCAAAATGACATCGACGTAATGCCATGAATGCCTGATGATTCGTCCCGTGCTTGGGGCTTGTCTTGCCCGAGGTAGTGCGCCATAAAAACGATGACAATGGGATGGTGTTTGTCGCCTTCGAGATCCTGCGGACTGACAGTCGCGTTCAGACAATGGCATCCGAGTGAGACGATTTGAAGGGGTCTCGGGGCCCGTCTTGGTGCATGCGGCGTTTCTTGAAAGGAAGGACGTCGAGGTGGGGTTTGTCACATGTTGTTGTGTTCGGAATGTAAAGACAATGACCGCCTAAAGATAATTCATTTCATGCGCGGGGACCCGCTCTGGACATGGGTCCTGTCTTCTCGGCGGTGTTGGATGATACCCGGGACGGATGCCATGACGTGTCGGCGGCCTTCGTGTGCCTAAGGGGTCACTTTGGTGGCTGTTCGTATGGATTCGTAGCTCTTTAAGGGCAACACGTGCTGTCTTTCATGCGTTGTGGTGCCCATTGGGTTGTCTGAACCCATCAGTATGTGTCCTCGTCAGTGCTGATGTTTCCTGGTGGGACAGCTGGAAATGCATAAATGTCTCTTTAGGGGGGGAGTGGTCGGCGACCCCCCCTGGGCGTGGGTCTTGTCCTGCGTGCCCAGAGCCACCCAGTGACATGCCCACGAACATGGAAAAACGACCTCCAGACAAATCCATGAAAGCTTGATTATTCGTACGGTGCTTGGGGCTTGTCTTGTCTGAGGTAATGCGTCATAAAAGTGATGACAATGAGCCGGGGTGCGTCGCGTGTCAGGTCCGACGTACTGACAATCACGTGGAGACAACGCCATCCGAGTGGGACGATTTGAAGGGACCTCGGGTCTTGCCTTGGTGGATGCGGTGTGCCTTGCAAGGAAGGACGACGTGGTGGGGTTTGTCATATGTTGTTGGGTACGGTATGTATTGACAATGACCGCCTAAAGATAATTCCTTTGAGGCGTGAGGACCAGCTCTGGACATGGGGCGTGTCTTCTCTGCGGTGATGGACGAGACGCGGGGCGGATGCCATGACGTGTCGGCGGCCTTCATGTGCCTAAGGGGTCACGTCGGTGGCCCTTCCTATGGTTTCATAGCTCTTTTAGGGCAACCCGTGTTGTCTTTCATGCACTGCAGTGCCCTTAGGGTGGTCTAAACCCATCAGTATGTCTCCTCGTCACTGTTGATGTTTCCTGGTGGTATAGCTGGAAATGCATAAATGTCTCTTTAGGGGGGGAGTGGTCGGCGACCCCCCCTGGGCGTGGGTCTTGTCCTGCGTGCCTAGAGCCACCCAATGACATGCCGAGTGACATGGAAAATGGCATCGACGCAGTGCCACGAATTCCTGATGATTCGTCTCGTGCTTGGGGCTTGTCTTGCCCGAGGTAGTGCGCCCTAAAAACGATGACAATGAGATGGGGTTTGTCGCATGTGTGATCCTGTGGACTGACAGTCGTGTCCAGACAATGGCATCCGAGTGAGACGATTTGAAGGGGCCTCGAGGCCCGTCTTGGTGCGTGTGGCGTGCCTTGAAAGGAAGGACGTTGCGGTGGGGTTTGTCATCTGTTGTCGTGTCCCGTATGTAATGACAATGACCACCTAAAGAGAATTCATTTCATGCGTGAGGACCCTCTCTGGACATGGGGCCTGTCTTCTCGGCGGTGTTGGACGCTACCCGGGATGAATGCTACTACGTGTCGGCGGCCTTCATGTGCCTAAGGGGTCACATCGGTGGCTGTTCCTACGGTTTCATATATCTTTTAGGGCAACACGTGTTGACTTTCATGCGCTGTGGTGCCCACAGGGTTGTCTAAACCCTCCAGTATGTCTCCTCGTCAGTGCTGATGTTTCCTGGTGGGACAGCTGGAAAGGCATAAATGTCTCTTTAGGGGGGGAGTGGTCGGCGACCCCCCCTGGGCGTGGGTCTTGTCCTGCGTGCCCAGAGCCACCTAGTGACATGCCCACGGACATGGAAAAATGGCCTCCAGACAAATCCATGAAAGCTTGAGGATTCATACGGTGCTTGGGGCTTGTCTTGTCTGAGGTAATGCGCCATAAAAGTGATGACAATGAGCCGGGGTGCGTCGCGTGTCAGGTCCGAGGTACTGACAATCACGTGGAGACAACGCCACCCGAGTGGGACGATTTGAAGGGGCATCGGGGCTTGCCTTGGAGGATGCGGTGTGCCTTGCAAGGAAGGACGACGTGGTGGGGTTTGTCATATGTTGTTGGGTACGGTATGTAATGACAATGACCGCCTAAAGATAATTCATTTCATGCGTGAGGACCCGCTCTGGACATGGGGCGTGTCTTCTCTGCGGTGATGGACGAGACGCGGGACGGATGTCATGACGTGTCGGCGGCCTTCATGTGCCTAAGGGGTCACGTCGGTGGCCCTTCCTATGGTTTCATAGCTCTTTTAGGGCAACCCGTGTTGTCTTTCATGCACTGCGGTGCCCTTAGGGTGGTCTAAACCCCTCAGTATGTCTCCTCGTCACTTTTGATGTTTCCTGGTGGAATAGCTGGAAATGCATAAATGTCTCTTTAGGGGGGGAGTGGTCGGCGACCCCCCCTGGGCGTGGGTCTTGTCCTGCGTGCCTAGAGCCACCCGATGACATGCCCAGTGACATGGAAAATGGCATCGACGCAATGCCATGAATTCTTGATGATTCGTCCCGTGCTTGGGGCTTGTCTTTCCCGAGGTAGTGCGCCCTAAAAACGATGACAATGAGATGGGTTTTGTCGCATGTGTGATCTTGCGGGCTGACAGTCGTTTCCAGACAAAGGCATCCGAGTGAGACGATTTGAAGGGGCCTCGAGGCCCGTCTTGGTGCATGCGGTGTGCCTTGAAAGGAAGGACGTTGAGGTGTGGTTATTCATGTGTTTTCGTGTCCCGTATGTAATGATAATGACCACCTAAAGAGAATTCATTTCATGCGTGAGGACCCTCTCTGGACATGGGGCCTGTCTTCTCGGCGGTGTTGGACGCTACCCGGGATGGATGCTAGTATGTGATGGCGGCCTTGATGTGCCTAAGGGGTCACATTGGTGGCTATTCCTATGGTTTCATATCTCTTTTAGGGCAACACGTGTTGTCTTTCATGCGCTGTGGTGCCCACAGGGTTGTCTGAACCCATCAGTATGTCTCCTCGTCAGTGCTGATGTTTCCTGGTGGGACAGCTGGAAATGCATAAATGTCTCTTTAGGGGGGGAGTGGTCGGCGACCCCCCCTGGGCGTGGGTCTTGTCCTGTGTGCCCAGAGCCACCCAGTGACATGCCCACGGACATGGAAAAACGGCCTCCAGACGAATCCATGAAAGCCTGATGATTCGTACGGTGCTTGGGGCTTGTCTTGTCTGAGGTAATGCGCCATAAAAGTGATGACAATGAGCTGGGGTGCGTCGCGTGTCAGACCCACGCCGAGTGACGTGGAAAATGGCATCGACGCAATGCCAAGAATTCCTGATGATTTGTCCCGTGCTTCGGGCTTGTCTTGCCCGAGGTAGTGCGCCATAAAAACGATGACAATGAGATGGGGTTTGTCGCGTGTGTGAGGTCCGACGTACTGACGATCACGTGGAGACAACGGCATCCGAGTGAGACGATTTGAAGGGGCCTCGGGGCTTGCCTTGGTGGATGCGGTGTGCCTTGCAAGGAAGGACGATGTGGTGGGGTTTGTCATATGTTGTTGGGTACGGTATGTATTGACAATGACCACCTAAAGATAATTCCTTTGAGGCGTGAGGACTCGCTCTGGACATGGGGCGCGTCTTCTCTGCGGTGATGGACGAGACGCGGGACGGATGCCATGACGTGTCGGCGGCCTTCATGTGCCTAAGGGGTCACGTCGGTGGCCCTTCCTATGGTTTCATAGCTCTTTTAGGGCAACCCGTGTTGTCTTTCATGCACTGCGGTGCCCTTAGGGTGGTCTAAACCCATCAGTATGTCTCCTCGTCACTGTTGATGTTTCCTGGTGGTATAGCTGGAAATGCATAAATGTCTCTTTAGGGGGGGAGTGGTCGGCGACCCCCCCTGGGCGTGGGTCTTGTCCTGCGTGCCTAGAGCCACCCACTGACATGCCGAGTGACATGGAAAATGGCATCGACGCAGTGCCATGAATTTCTGATGATTCGTCCCGTGCTTGGGGCTTGTCTTGCCCGAGGTAGTGCGCCCTAAAAACGATGACAATGAGATGGGGTTTGTCGCATGTGTGATCCTGCGGACTGACAGTCGTGTCCAGACAATGGCATCCGAGTGAGACGATTTGAAGGGGCCTCGAGGCCCGTCTTGGTGCGTGTGGCGTGCCTTGAAAGGAAGGACGTTGCGGTGGGGTTTGTCATCTGTTGTCGTGTCCCGTATGTAATGACAATGACCACCTAAAGAGAATTCATTTCATGCGTGAGGACCCTCTCTGGACATGGGGCCTGTCTTCTCGGCGGTGTTGGACGCTACCCGGGATGAATGCTACTACGTGTCGGCGGCCTTCATGTGCCTAAGGGGTCACATCGGTGGCTGTTCCTATGGTTTCATATATCTTTTAGGGCAACACGTGTTGTCTTTCATGCGCTGTGGTGCCCACAGGGTTGTCTAAACCCGTTAGTATGTCTCCTCGTCAGTGCTGATGTTTCCTGGTGGGACAGCTGAAAATGCATAAATGTCTCTTTAGGGGGGGAGTGGTCGGCGACCCCCCCTGGGCGTGGGTCTTGTCCTGCGTGCCCAGAGCCACCTAGTGACATGCCCACGGACATGGAAAAATGGCCTCCAGACAAATCCATGAAAGCTTGAGGATTCATACGGTGCTTGGGGCTTGTCTTGTCTGAGGTAATGCGCCATAAAAGTGATGACAATGAGCCGGGGTGCGTCGCGTGTCAGGTCCGACGTACTGACAATCACGTGGAGACAACGCCACCCGAGTGGGACGATTTGAAGGGGCATCGGGGCTTGCCTTGGAGGATGCGGTGTGCCTTGCAAGGAAGGACGACGTGGTGGGGTTTGTCATATGTTGTTGGGTACGGTATGTAATGACAATGACCGCCTCAAGATAATTCCTTTCATGCGTGAGGACCCGCTCTGGACATGGGGCGTGTCTTCTCTGCGGTGATGGACGAGACGCGGGACGGATGCCATGACGTGTCGGCGGCCTTCATGTGCCTAAGGGGTCACGTCGGTGGCCCTTCCTATGGTTTCATAGCTCTTTTAGGGCAACCCGTGTTGTCTTTCATGCACTGCGGTGCCCTTAGGGTGGTCTAAACCCATCAGTATGTCTCCTCGTCACTGTTGATGTTTCCTGGTGGAATAGCTGGAAATGCATAAATGTCTCTTTAGGGGGGGGAGTGGTCGGCGACCCCCCCTGGGCGTGGGTCTTGTCCTGCGTGCCTAGAGCCACCCGATGACATGCCCAGTGACATGGAAAATGGCATGGACGCAATGCCATGAATTCTCGATGATTCGTCCCGTGCTTGGGGCTTGTCTTTCCCGAGGTAGTGCGCCCTAAAAACGATGACAACGAGATGGGGTTTGTCGCATGTGTGATCTTGCGGGCTGATAGTCGTTTCCAGACAATGGCATCCGAGTGAGACGATTTGAAGGGGCCTCGAGGCCCGTCTTGGTGCATGCGGCGTGCCTTGAAGGGAAGGACGTTGAGGTGGGGTCATACCTCAAACATTGCAGATTTGGTTGGTGATGCAACCTTGTTGATCCTTCCATTAGTCATATGCTTGTCTCAAAGATCAGGTTGTGCATGTACAATGGACAAACTAATCGAACGGAATTGAATGTTCGGGACGACGGTTTGGGCTTGTGTTGGGGTCTGAGTGGTGAGCTCAGTCATACCTCAAACAATGCAGATGTTGTTGGTGATTCTACATGTCTGATCCTTCCACTAGTCATATGCTTGTCTCAAAGATCAGGTCCTGCATGATCAGTTGTGTGGGTTGATGGTTGCGCTTATGCGATTGTGTGGGAGTGGTGGATGGTTGTCAAGATTCCGCGGTCTCCCTTTTTTGGGAAGGGAACGTTGGTCTCGTTGGCTCTAGGGGGTTGGGTATATCAATCCTTCCCTTGTGTCATGCATAGCGGGCTTTCCCTGCCTTCATGTGCTGCATTGTGATGCCTCTCGGGTTGCTTCCCTCGAGGCGTCACGGTCAGTTGTGTGGGTTGATGGTTGTGCTTACGCGATTGTGTGGGAGTGGTGGATGGTTGTCAAGATACTGCGGTCTCCCTTTTTTGGGAAGGGAACGTTGGTCTCGTTGGCTCTAGGGGGTTGGGTATATCAATCCTTCCCTTGTGTCATGCATAGCGGGCTTTCCCTGCCTTCATGTGCTGCATTGTGATGCCTCTCGGGTTGCTTCCCTCGAGGCGTCACGGTCAGTTGTGTGGGTTGATGGTTGTGCTTACGCGATTGTGTGGGAGTGGTGGATGGCTGTCAAGATACTGCGGTCTCCCTTTTTTGGGAAGGGAACGTTGGTCTCGTTGGCTCTAGGGGGTTGGGTATATAAATCCTTCCCTTGTGTCATGCATAGCGGGCTTTCCCTGCCTTCATGTGCTGCATTGTGATGTCTCTCGGGTTGCTTCCCTCGAGGCGTCACAGTCAGTTGTGTGGGTTGATGGTTGTGCTTACGCGATTGTGTGGGAGTGGTGGATGGTTGTCAAGATACTGCGGTCTCCCTTTTTTGGGAAGGGAACGTTGGTCTCCTTGGCTCTAGGGGGTTGGGTATATAAATCCTTCCCTTGTGTCATGCATAGCGGGCTTTCCCTGCCTTCATGTGCTGCATTGTGATGCCTCTGGGGTTGCTTCCCTTGAGGCGTCACGGTCAGTTGTGTGGGTTGATGGTTGTGCTTACGCGATTGTGTGGGAGTGGTGGATGGTTGTCAAGATACTGCGGTCTCCCTTTTTTGGGAAGGGAACGTTGGTCTCCTTGGCTCTAGGGGATTGGGTATATAAATCCTTCCCTTGTGTCATGCATAGCGGGCTTTCCCTGCCTTCATGTGCTGCATTGTGATGTCTCTCGGGTTGCTTCCCTCGAGGTGTCACAGTCAGTTGTGTGGGTTGATGGTTGTGCTTACGCGATTGTGTGGGAGTGGTGGATGGTTGTCAAGATACTGCGGTCTCCCTTTTTTGGGAAGGGAACGTTGGTCTCCTTGGCTCTAGGGGGTTGGGTATATAAATCCTTCCCTTGTGTCATGCATAGCGGGCTTTCCCTGCCTTCATGTGCTGCATTGTGATGCCTCTCGGGTTGCTTCCCTTGAGGCGTCACGGTCAGTTGTGTGGGTTGATGGTTGTGCTTACGCGATTGTGTGGGAGTGGTGGATGGTTGTCAAGATACTGCGGTCTCCCTTTTTTGGGAAGGGAACGTTGGTCTCGTTGGCACCCTCATCCGTAAGTGGGGGATTAATTTCTCCTCGCTTTCATTTGGTCCTTGTGCATGTTTCCATGTGAATGATGGAACACGGTTTGGCTTGGTTGGATATCCGTTGAGAACACTAGTCAAATGCTTGTCTCAAAGATCAGTCTGTGCATGTACAGGGACAAACTAACCGAAAGATGGTGATATTGTGAAGGGTCTCATTAAATCAGTGACAAGTTTGACGTTCTCCTCGGTTATACATCAAGCGAAGAATGTGTATCTATTGTTTCGACAAGATACACGAGCGTCGTCACGCAGAGGTGATGACTCATTAAGGGGAATCCTGTCGATTTGGGAAGATGGTTTGGGCTTGTGTTGGGGTCTGAGTGGTTTGCTCAGTCATACCTCAAACATTGCAGATGTGGTTGGTGATGCTACCTGGCTGATCCTTCCATTAGTCATATGCTTGTCCCAAAGATCAGGTGGTGCATGTACAAAGGAAAAACTAATCGAATGGAATTGAATGTTCGGGACGACGGTTTGGGCTTGTGTTGGGGTCTGAGTGGTTAGCTCAGTCATACCTCAAACAATGCAGATGTTGTTGGTGATGCTACATGGCTGATCCTTCAACTAGTCATATGCTTGACTCAAAGATCAGGTCCCGCATGTACAAAGACAAACTAATCGAAAGATGGTGATACTGTGATGGGTCTCATTAAATTAGTGCCAGGGCTGACTTTCTCCTCAGTTATACATCAAGAGAAGAATCCCCAGGTGGGTGAGCTCCACCTAGAAGACCCTCACTTGTCCCTTCGGAGTTCTCCCTGTTGGTAGTGGAATTTTGTCAGTTATGATATACGGGCCCTGTTTATATGCTTGGGTTGAATTCTCTCGCACAATTGCGGTATTGAGCATCATGCAGAGGTGATGACTCATTAATTGGGTTCCTGTCGATTTGGAAAGACGGTTTGGGCTTGTGTTGGGGTCTGAGTGGTCTGCTCAGTCATACCTCAAACATTGCAGATGTGGTTGGTGATGCAACCTGGCTGATCCTTCCATTAGTCATATGCTTGTCCCAAAGATCAGGTTGTGCATGTACAAAGGACAAACTAATGGAACGGAATTGAATGTTCGGGATGATGGTTTGGGCTTGTGTTGGGGTCTGAGTGGTGAGCTCAGTCATACCTCAAACAATGCAGATGTTGTTGGTGATGCTACATGGCTGATCCTTCTACTAGTCATATGCTTGTCTCAAAGATCAGGTTGTGCATGATCAGTTGTGTGGGTTGATGGTTGCCCTTATGCGATTGTGTGGAAGTGGTGGATGGTTGTCAAGATACTGCGGTCTCCCTTTTTTGGGAATGGAACGTTGGTCTCGTTGGCGCTAGGGGGTTGGGTATATCAATCCTTCCCTTGTGTCATGCATAGCGGGCTTTCCCTGCCTTCATGTGCTGCATTGTGATGCCTCTCGGGTTGCTTCCCTCGAGGCGTGACGGTCAGTTGTGTGGGTTGATGGTTGTGCTTACGCGATTGTGTGGGAGTGGTGGATGGTTGTCAAGATACTGCGGTCTCCCTTTTTTGGGAAGGGAACGTTGGTCTCGTTGGCACCCTCATCCGTAAGTGGGGGTTTAATTTCTCCTCGCTTTCATTTGGTCCTTGTACATGTTTCCATGTGAATGATGGAACACGGTTTGGCTTGGTTGGATATCCGATGAGAACACTAGTCATATGCTTGTCTCAAAGATCAGTCTGTGCATGTACAGGGACAAACTAACCGAAAGATGGTGATACTGTGAAGGGTCTCATTAAATCAGTGACAAGTTTGACGTTCTCCTCGGTTATACATCAAGCGAAGAATGTGTATCTATTGTTTTTGCAAGATACACGAGCGTCATACAGAGGTGATGACTAATTAAGGGGAAACATGTCGATTTGGGAAGATGGTTTGGGCTTGTGTTGGGGTCTGAGTGGTTTGCTCAGTCATACCTCAAACATTGCAGATGTGGTTGGTGATGCTACCTGGCTGATCCTTCCATTAGTCATATGCTTGTATCAAAGATCAGGTCGTGCATGTACAAAGGACAAACTAATCGAATGGAATTGAATGCTCGGGACGACGGTTTAGGCTTGTGTTGGGGTCTGAGTGGTCTGCTCAGTCATACCTCAAACATTGCAGATGTGGTTAGTGACGCTACATGGGTGATCCTTCCACTAGTCATATGCGTGTCTCAAAGATCAGGTCCTGCATGTACAAGGACAAACTAATCGAAAGATGGTGATACTGTGAAGGGTCTCATTAAATCAGTGACACGGCTGACTTTCTCCTCGGTTATACATCAAGCGAAGAATCCCCAGGTGGGTGAGCTCCACCTAGAAGAACCTCACTTGTCCCTTTGGAGTTCTCCCTGTTGGTAGTGGAATTTTGTTGGTGCTGATGTAAGGGCCCCGTCTATATGCTTGGGTTGAATTCTCTCGCACAATTTTGGTTTCGGGTTCCAAGGGCTTGCTAAAAAGACGATGCGATACTAGACAGATATAACTTGGATGGGATGATGATAGATGAGCATGGTTGGTGTCCTGGTTCTTGGTTAAAAGTTTCGCAACGGTGGTTGAGTTCTTTTGAATGGTGGGATGTGGGGGGTGCGGCGGGACATAGGGCCTCCGTTCCTGTCATGACTCCTTTTCCTCAACGTCCCTGGAGCGTTGTGGGTTCGTCTGCTTAAAATCTGCCTCATGGCGGTTGAGTTCCTTCGGAAGGTGGGATGTGGGAGGCATGGCGGTGGGACGCTGTAATTCCTTTTCCTCACCGGTGGGATGTGGGGGGCATTGGAAAGAATGGGTTTTTGCCCAGTCTCATGCCGTGCCCGCCTTTTTCCTCACCTTTCATGGAGCGTTGCGGTTCGGGCTTGCTTAAAAGGCCACCTGTTGGTGGCGGAGTTCCTTGGATGGTGGGATGTGGGAGGCATGGTGGGTTGGTGTTCCTTTGTCGTCCCTCGACGCTCCTGCCCTTCCCTCGCCTTCTCTAGAGCAGTGCGGCTCTGCTTGCTTAAAAGCTGCCTCAGGGCGGTTGAGTTGCTGCGGATGGTGGGATGTGGGGGGCGCGGCGGGATTGGGTTTTTGCCCCGTCCCCTGACGTGCCTGCCTTTTCCTCCCCGTCTGTGGAGCATTGCGGGCTGGGTGCTTAAATACCGCCTCACGGTTTGTGGGATCCTGTGGATGGTGGGATGTGGGCGGCGCGGCGGGACATAGGACCCCCGTACCTACCATGACTCCTTTTCCTCGACGTCTCTTGAGCGTTGCTGGTTCGTCTGCTTAAAAGCTGCCTCATGGCGGTTGAGTTCCTACGGAATGTGAGATGTGGGAGGCACGGCGGGATGGGGGTTTCCCTCCTCATCCCCTGACGTTCCTACCTTTTTCCTCACTGGTGGGATGTGGGGGGTATGGGTGGGATTGGGTTGTTTCCCCGTCCTGTCGTACCCACCTTTTTCCTCACCTTTCATGGAGCGTTGCGGGTCGGGCTTTGCTTAAAATCCACTGATTGTGGTTGAGTTCTTGCAGATGTTGGGATGTGGGAGGCATGGTGGGATTGGGTTCCTTTGTCGTCCCTTGCTGTACCGCCTTTTCCTCACCTTCTCTGGAGCGTTGTGGAATTTTGGTAGTGGTTCAAGCGCGAAACTGTCGGTATCACCAGGATGCGAGAGCGTGCTCCTAAATTTCTCATTCAGTGATATTCCATGCGAACCATAGCAAGCTGCCTTGGGCAATGATTGGTGGGAGTGCTTTGCTCAACGCATTGTCGGGGCCACGTGCGAGTTATTTGGGTCCTAAGAAACTCACACCAACAGGGTAACGATTTCCATGGTTCATTATTGGACAAGTTGGGGTGCCTTCCTCCTCAGTCATGCCTTGGGTGATGATGTTCATAAGGGTGGCTTGAGAATGTGTATCTACTGTTTCTGCAAGATACACGAGCGTCATGCAGAGGTGATGACTAATTAAGGGGAAACATGTCGATTTGGGAAGAGATGGTTCGGGCTTGTGTTGGGGTCTGAGTGGTCTGCTCAGTCATACCTCAAACATTGCAGATGTGGTTGGTGATGGTACCCGGTTGATCTTTCCATTAGTCATATTATTGTCTCAAAGATCAGGCTGTGCATGTACGAAGGACAAACTAATCGAATGGAATTGAATGCTCGGGACGACGGTTTGGGCTTGTGTTGGGGTCTGAGTGGTCTGCTCAGTCATACCTCAAACATTGCAGATGTGGTTGGTGATGCTACATGGTTGATCCTTCCACTAGTCATATGCCTGTCTCAAAGATCAGGTCCCGCATGTAAAGGACAAACTAATCGAAAGATGGTGATACTGTGACGGGTCTCATTAAATCAGTGCCAGGGCTGACTTTCTCCTCGGTTATACCTCAAGCGAAGAATCCCCAGGTGGGTGAGCTCCACCTTGAAGACCCTCACTTGTCCCTTTGGAGTTCTCCCTGTTGGTAGTGGAATTTTGTTGGTGCTGATGTACGGGCCCCGTCTATATGCTTGGGTTGAATTCTCTCGCACAATTTTGGTTTCGGGTTCCAAGGGCTTGCTAAAAAGACGATGCGATACTAGACAGATATAACTTGGATGGGATGATGATAGATGAGCATGGTTGGTGTCCTGGTTCTTGGTTAAAAGTTTCGCAACGGTGGTTGAGTTCTTTTGAATGGTGGGATGTGGGGGGTGCGGCGGGACATAGGGCCTCTGTTCCTGTCATGACTCCTTTTCCTCAACGTCCCTGGAGCGTTGTGGGTTCGTCTGCTTAAAATTTGCCTCACGGCGGTTGAGTTCCTTCGGAAGGTGGGATGTGGGAAGCATGGCGGTGGGACGCTGTAATTCCTTTTCCTCACCGGTGGGATGTGGGGGGCATTGGAAAGAATGGGTTTTTGCCCAGTCTCATGCCGTGCCCGCCTTTTTCCTCACCTTTCATGGAGCGTTGCGGTTCGGGCTTGCTTAAAAGGCCACCTGTTGGTGGCGGAGTTCCTTGGATGGTGGGATGTGGGAGGCATGGTGGGTTGGTGTTCCTTTGTCGTCCCTCGACGCTCCTGCCCTTCCCTCGCCTTCTCTAGAGCAGTGCGGCTTTGCTTGCTTAAAAGCTGCCTCAGGGTGGTTGAGTTGCTGCGGATGGTGGGATGTGGGGGGCGCGGCGGGATTGGGTTTTTGCCCCGTCCCCTGACGTGCCTGCCTTTTCCTCCCCGTCTGTGGAGCATTGCGGGCTGGGTGCTTAAATACCGCCTCACGGTTTGTGGGATCCTGTGGATGGTGGGATGTGGGCGGCGCGGCGGGACATAGGACCCCCGTACCTACCATGACTCCTTTTCCTCGACGTCTCTTGAGCGTTGCTGGTTCGTCTGCTTAAAAGCTGCCTCATGGCGGTTGAGTTCCTACGGAATGTGAGATGTGGGAGGCACGGCGGGATGGGGGTTTCCCTCCTCATCCCCTGACGTTCCTACCTTTTCCCTCACTGGTGGGATGTGGGGGGTATGGGCGGGATTGGGTTGTTTCCCCGTCCTGTCGTACCCACCTTTTTCCTCACCTTTCATGGAGCGTTGCGGGTCGGGCTTTGCTTAAAATCCACTGAGTGTGGTTGAGTTCTTGCAGATGTTGGGATGTGGGAGGCATGGTGGGATTGGGTTCCTTTGTCGTCCCTTGCTGTACCGCCTTTTCCTCACCTTCTCTGGAGCGTTGTGGAATTTTGGTAGTGGTTCAAGCGCGAAACTGTCGGTATCACCAGGATGCGAGAGCGTGCTCCTAAATTTCTCATTCAGCGATATTCCATGCGAACCATAGCAAGCTGCCTTGGGCAATGATTGGTGGGAGTGCTTTGCTCAACGCATTGTCGGGGCCACGTGCGAGTTATTTGTGTCCTAAGAGACTCACACCAACAGGGTAACGATTTCCATGGTTCATTATTGGACAAGTTGGGGTGCCTTCCTCCTCAGTCATGCCTTGGGTGATGATGTTCATAAGGGTGGCTTGAGAATGTGTATCTACTGTTTCTGCAAGATACACGAGCGTCATGCGGAGGTGATGACTCATTAAGGGGAATCCTGTCGATTTGGGAAGATGGTTGGGGCTTGTGTTGGGGTCTGAGTGGTCTGCTCAGTCATACCTCAAACATTGCAGATGTGGTTGGTGATGCTACCTGGCTGATCCTTCCATTAGTCATATGCTTGTCTCAAAGATCAGGTTGTGCATGTACAAAGGACAAACTAATCGAACAGAATTGAATGTTCGGGACGACGGTTTGGGCTTGTGTTGGGGTCTGAGTGGTCAGCTCAGTCATACCCCAAACAATGCAGATGTTGTTGGTGATGCTACATGGCTGATCCTTCCACTAGTCATATGCCTGTCTCAAAGATCAGGTCCCGCATGTAAAGGACAAACTAATCGAAAGATGGTGATACTGTGACGGGTCTCATTAAATCAGTGCCAGGGGTGACTTTCTCCTCGGTTATATCTCAAGCGAAGAATCCCCAGGTGGGTGAGCTCCACCTAGAAGACCCTCACTTGTCCCTTTGGAGTTCTCCCTGTTGGTAGTGGAATTTTTTTGGTGCTGATGTAGGGGCCCCGTCTATATGCTTGGGTTGAATTCTCTCGCACAATTGCGGTTCCGTCTTCCAAGGGCTTGCTAAAAAGACAATGCGATACTAGACAGATATAACTTGGATGGGATGATGATAGATGAGCATGGTTGGTGTCCTGGTTCTTGGTTAAAAGTTTCGCAACGGTGGTTGAGTTCTTTTGAATGGTGGGATGTGGGGGGTGCGGCGGGACATAGGGCCTCCGTTCCTGTCATGACTCCTTTTCCTCAACGTCCCTGGAGCGTTGTGGGTTCGTCTGCTTAAAATCTGCCTCATGGCGGTTGAGTTCCTTCGGAAGGTGGGATGTGGGAGGCATGGCGGTGGGACGCTGTAATTCCTTTTCCTCACCGGTGGGATGTGGGGGGCATTGGAAAGAATGGGTTTTTGCCCAGTCTCATGCCGTGCCCGCCTTTTTCCTCACCTTTCATGGAGCGTTGCGGTTCGGGCTTGCTTAAAAGGCCACCTGTCGGTGGCGGAGTTCCTTGGATGGTGGGATGTGGGAGGCATGGTGGGTTGGTGTTCCTTTGTCGTCCCTCGACGCTCCTGCCCTTCCCTCGCCTTCTCTAGAGCAGTGCGGCTTGGCTTGCTTAAAAGCCGCCTCAGGGTGGTTGAGTTGTTGCGGATGGTGGGATGTGGGAGGCGCGGCGGGATTGGGTTTTTGCCCCGTCCCCTGACGTGCCTGCCTTTTCCTCCCCGTCTGTGGAGCATTGCGGGCTGGGTGCTTAAATACCGCCTCACGGTTTGTGGGATCCTGTGGATGGTGGGATGTGGGCGGCGCGGCGGGACATAGGACCCCCGTACCTACCCTGACTCCTTTTCCTTGACGTCTCTTGAGCGTTGCTGGTTCGTCTGCTTAAAAGCTGCCTCATGGCGGTTGAGTTCCTACGGAATGTGAGATGTGGGAGGCACGGCGGGATGGGGGTTTCCCTCCTCATCCCCTGACGTTCCTACCTTTTTCCTCACTGGTGGGATGTGGGGGGTATGGGCGGGATTGGGTTGTTTCCCCGTCCTGTCGTACCCACCTTTTTCCTCACCTTTCATGGAGCGTTGCGGGTCGGGCTATGCTTAAAAGCCACCGAGTGTGGTTGAGTTCTTGCAGATGTTGGGATGTGGGAGGCATGGTGGGATTGGGTTCCTTTGTCGTCCCTTGCTGTACCGCCTTTTCCTCACCTTCTCTGGAGCGTTGTGGAATTTTGGTAGTGGTTCAAGCGCGAAACTGTCGGTATCACCAGGATGCAAGA
This sequence comes from Viscum album, assembly GCA_963277665.1. NCBI lineage: Eukaryota > Viridiplantae > Streptophyta > Magnoliopsida > Santalales > Viscaceae > Viscum > Viscum album. Next base: position 139,980 of record CAUJRU010000810.1, read on the forward strand.
GCGTGCTCCTAAATTTCTCATTCAGCGATATTTCATGCGAACCATAGCAAGCTGCCTTGGGCAATGATTGGTGGGAGTGCTTTGCTCAACGCATTGTCGGGGCCACGTGCGAGTTATTTGGGTCCTAAGAAACTCACACCAACAGGGTGACGATTTCCATGGTTCATTATTGGACAAGTTGGGGTGCCTTCCTCCTCAGTCATGCCTTGGGTGATGATGTTCATAAGGGTGGCTTGAGAATGTGTATCTACTGTTTCTGCAAGATACACGAGCGTCATGCGGAGGTGATGACTCATTAAGGGGAATCCTGTCGATTTGGGAAGATGGTTGGGGCTTGTGTTGGGGTCTGAGTGGTCTGCTCAGTCATACCTCAAACATTGCAGATGTGGTTGGTGATGCTACCTGGCTGATCCTTCCATTAGTCATATGCTTGTCTCAAAGATCAGGTTGTGCATGTACAAAGGACAAACTAATCGAACAGAATTGAATGTTCGGGACGACGGTTTGGGCTTGTGTTGGGGTCTGAGTGGTCAGCTCAGTCATACCCCAAACAATGCAGATGTTGTTGGTGATGCTACATGGCTGATCCTTCCACTAGTCATATGCCTGTCTCAAAGATCAGGTCCCGCATGTAAAGGACAAACTAATCGAAAGATGGTGATACTGTGACGGGTCTCATTAAATCAGTTCCAGGGGTGACTTTCTCCTCGGTTATATCTCAAGCGAAGAATCCCCAGGTGGGTGAGCTCCACCTAGAAGACCCTCACTTGTCCCTTTGGAGTTCTCCCTGTTGGTAGTGGAATTTTTTTGGTGCTGATGTAGGGGCCCCGTCTATATGCTTGGGTTGAATTCTCTCGCACAATTGCGGTTCCGTCTTCCAAGGGCTTGCTAAAAAGACGATGCGATACTAGACAGATATAACTTGGATGGGATGATGATAGATGAGCATGGTTGGTGTCCTGGTTCTTGGTTAAAAGTTTCTCAACGGTGGTTGAGTTCTTTTGAATGGTGGGATGTGGGGGGTGCGGCGGGACATAGGGCCTCCGTTCCTGTCATGACTCCTTTTCCTCAACGTCCCTGGAGCGTTGTGGGTTCGTCTGCTTAAAATCTGCCTCATGGCGGTTGAGTTCCTTCGGAAGGTGGGATGTGGGAGGCATGGCGGTGGGACGCTGTAATTCCTTTTCCTCACCGGTGGGATGTGGGGGGCATTGGAAAGAATGGGTTTTTGCCCAGTCTCATGCCGTGCCCGCCTTTTTCCTCACCTTTCATGGAGCGTTGCGGTTCGGGCTTGCTTAAAAGGCCACCTGTCGGTGGCGGAGTTCCTTGGATGGTGGGATGTGGGAGGCATGGTGGGTTGGTGTTCCTTTGTCGTCCCTCGACGCTCCTGCCCTTCCCTCGCCTTCTCTAGAGCAGTGCGGCTTGGCTTGCTTAAAAGCCGCCTCAGGGTGGTTGAGTTGCTGCGGATGGTGGGATGTGGGAGGCGCGGCGGGATTGGGTTTTTGCCCCGTCCCCTGACGTGCCTGCCTTTTCCTCCCCGTCTGTGGAGCATTGCGGGCTGGGTGCTTAAATACCGCCTCATGGTTTGTGGGATCCTGTGGATGGTGGGATGTGGGCGGCGCGGCGGGACATAGGACCCCCGTACCTACCATGACTCCTTTTCCTCGACGTCTCTTGAGCGTTGCTGGTTCGTCTGCTTAAAAGCTGCCTCATGGCGGTTGAGTTCCTACGGAATGTGAGATGTGGGAGGCACGGCGGGATGGGGGTTTCCCTCCTCATCCCCTGACGTTCCTACCTTTTTCCTCACTGGTGGGATGTGGGGGGTATGGGCGGGATTGGGTTGTTTCCCCGTCCTGTCGTACCCACCTTTTTCCTCACCTTTCATGGAGCGTTGCGGGTCGGGCTATGCTTAAAAGCCACCGAGTGTGGTTGAGTTCTTGCAGATGTTGGGATGTGGGAGGCATGGTGGGATTGGGTTCCTTTGTCGTCCTTTGCTGTACCTGCCTTTTCCTCACCTTCTCTGGAGCGTTGTGGGATTTTGGTAGTGGTTCAAGCGCGAAACTGTCGGTATCACCAGGATGAGAGACCGTGCTCCTAAATTTCCCATTCAGTGATATTCCATGCGAACCGTAGCAAGCTTCCTTGGGCAGTGATTTGCGGGAGTGCTTTGCCCAACGCATTGTCGGGGCCACCTGTGAGTTATTTGGGTCCTGAGAAACTCACACCACCAGGCAAACGGTTGCCATGGTTCATTATTGGACAAGTTGGGGTGCCTTCCTCCTCAGTCATGCCTTGGGTGATGATGTTCATAAGGGCGGCTTGAGAATGTGTATCTACTGTTTCTGCAAGATACACGAGCGTCATGCGGAGGTGATGACTCATTAACCGGGATCCTGTGGATTCGTGGGAAGTGATCGGTTTGGCTATTCTCATCGGTGCTGGGTAAAGGAAGGAATGAATGCTGAGACCCCGTCGATGATGATTCATTCTTGTCTCTGGAATAAAAGAAGTGTTGGAAGTCGGA
>CAUJRU010000810.1:152500-172500 GCA_963277665.1 Viscum album
AATGCCATCCGAGTGAGACGATTTGAAGGGGCCTCGAGGCTTGTCTTGGTGGATGCGGGGTGCCTTGAAAGGAAGGACGCCGAGCTGGGGTTTGTCATATGTTGTTGGGTTCGGTATGTAACGACACTGACCACCTAAAGAGAATTCATTTCATGCGTGAGGACCCGCTCTGGACATGGGGTCTGTCTTCTCGGCGGTGGTCGACGATACGCGGGAAGGATGCCATGACGTGTCGGCGGCCTTCACGTGCCTAAGGGGTCACGTCGGTTGCCGTTCCTATGGTTTCATAGCTCTTTTAGGGCAACACGTGTTGTCTTTCATGCGCTGCGGTTCCCTCTGGGTGGTCTGAACCACTCAGTATGTCTCCTCGTCAGTGCTGATGTTTCCTGGTGGGAGAGCTGGAAATGCAGAAATGTCTCTTTAGGGGGGGAGTGGTCGGCGACCCCCCCTGGGCGTGGGTCTTGTCCTGCGTGCCCAGAGCCACCCAGTGACATGCCCACAGACATGGAAAAATGGCCTCTAGATGATTCCTCCTGTGCTTGGGGCTTGTCTTGCCCGCGGTAGTGCCCCATAAAAGCGATGACAATGAGACGGGGTTCGTCGCGTGTCAGGTCCGACGAACTGACAATCGCGTGGAGACAAAGCCATCCGAGTGAGACGATTTGAAGTGGCCTCGGGGCATGTCTTGGTGGATGCGACGTGCCTTGAAAGGAAGGACGTCGAGGTGGGGTTTTTCATATGTTGTTGGGTCCTGTATGTAATTACAATTACCACCTAAAGAGAATTCTTTTCATGAGTGAGGACCCGCTCTGGACATGGGGCGTGTCTTCTCGGCGGTGATCGACGATACGCGGGATGGATGCCATGACTTGTCGGTGGCCTTCATGTGCATAAGGGGTCACGTCGGTGGCCCTTCCTATGGTTTCATAGCTCTTTTAGGGCAACACGTGTTGTCTTTCATGCGCTGTGGTGCCCTCAGGGTGGTCTAAACCCATCAGTATGTCTCCTCGTCAGTGTTGATGTTTCCTGGTGGGATAGCTGGAAATGCATAAATGTCTCTTTAGGGGGGGAGTGGTCGGCGACCCCCCTGGGCGTGGGTCTTGTCCTGCGTGCCTAGAGCCACCCAATGACATGCCCAGTGACATGGAAAATGGCATCGACGCAATGCCCTGAATTCCTGATGATTCTTCCCGTGCTAGGGTCTTGTCTTGCCCGAGGTGGTGCGCCATAAAACCGATGACAATGAGATGGGTGGGGTTTGTCGCCTGTGAGATCCTACGGACTGACAATCGCGTCCAGACAATGGAATCCTAGTGAGGCGATTTGAAGGGGCCTCGGGGCCCGTCTTGGTGCGTGCGGCGTGCCTTGAAAGGAAGGACGTTGAGGTGGGGTTTGTCATATGTTGTTGTGTCCGGTATGTAAAGACAATGACCACCTAAAGAGAATTCATTTCATGCGTGAGGACCCGCTCTGGACATGGGTCCTGTCTCCTCGGCGGTGTTGGACGATACGCGGGACGGATGCCATGACGTGTCGGCGGCCTTCATGTGCCTAAGGGGCCACGTCGGTGTCCCTTCCTATGGTTTCATAGCCCTTTTAGGGCAACACGTGTTGCCTTTCATGCGCTGCGGTTCCCTCTGGGTGGTCTAAACCACTCAGTATGTCTCCTCGTCAGTGTTGATGTTTCCTGGTGGAATAGCTGGAAATGCATAAATGTCTCTTTAGGGGGGGAGTGGTCGGCGACCCCCCCTGGGCGTGGGTCTTGTCCTGCGTGCCGAGAGCCACCCACAGACATGCCCAGTGACATGGAAAATGGCATCGACGCAATGCCATGAATTCCTGATGATTCGTCCCGTGCTTGAGGCTTGTCTTGCCCGAGGTAGTGCGCCCTAAAAACGATGGCAATGAGACGGGGTTTGTCGCATGTGCGATCCTGCGGACTGACAGTCGCGTCCAGACAATGGCATCCGAGTGAGACGATTTGAAGGGGCCTCAGGGCCCGTCTTGGTGCATGCGGCGTGCCTTGAAAGGAAGGACGTCGAGGTGGGGTTTTTCATATGTTGTCGTGTCCCGTATGTAATGACAATGACCACCTAAAGAGAATTCATTTCATGCGCGAGGACCCGCTCTGGACATGGGGCCTGTCTTCTCGGCGGCGTTGGATGCTACCCGCGACGAATGCTACTACGTGTCGGCGGCCTTGATGTGCCTAAGGGGTCACATCAGTGGCTGTTCCTATGGTTTCATATCTCTTTTAGGGCAACACGTGTTGTCTTTCATGCGCTGTGGTGCCCACAGGGTTGTCTAAACCCATCAGTATGTCTCCTCGTCAGTGCTGATGTTTCCTGGTGGGACAGCTGGAAATGCATAAATGTCTCTTTAGGGGGGGAGTGGTCGGCGACCCCCCCTGGGCGTGGGTCTTGTCCTGCGTGCCCAGAGCCACCCAGTGACATGCCCACGGACATGGAAAAACAGCCTCCGGACAAAGCAAAGACAGCTTGATGATTCGTCCGGTGCTTGGGGCTTGTCTTGTTCGAGGTAGTGCGCCATAAAAGTGATGACAATGAGCCGGGTTTCGTCGCGTGTCAGGTCCTCCGTACTGACAATCAGGTGGAGACAACGCCATCCGGGTGAGAGGATTTGAAGGGGCCTCAGGGCTTGCCTTGGTGGATGCGGTGTGCCTTGAATGGAAGGACAATGAGGTGGGGTTTGTCATATGTTGTTGGGTCCGGTATGTAATGACAATGACCGCCTAAAGAGAATTCCTTTCATGCGTGGGGACCCGCTCTGGACATGGGGCGTGTCTTCGCTGTGGTGATGGACGATACGTGGGACGGATGCCATGACGTGTCGGCGGCCTTCATGTGCCTAAGGGGTCACGTCGGTGGCCCTTCCTATGGTTTCATAGCTCTTTTAGGGCAACACGTGTTGCCTTTCATGCGCTGCCCTGCCCTCAGGGTGGTCTAAACCCATCAGTATGTCTCCTCGTCGGTGTTGATGTTTCCTGGTGGAATAGCTGGAAATGCATAAATGTCTCTTTAGGGGGGGAGTGGTCGGCGACCCCCCCGGGCGTGGGTCTTGTCTTGCGTGCCTAGAGCCACCCAATGTGATGCCCATTGACATGCAAAATGACATCGACGTAATGCCATGAATGCCTGATGATTCGTCCCGTGCTTGGGGCTTGTCTTGCCCGAGGTAGTGCGCCATAAAAACGATGACAATGGGATGGTGTTTGTCGCCTTCGAGATCCTGCGGACTGACAGTCGCGTTCAGACAATGGCATCCGAGTGAGACGATTTGAAGGGGTCTCGGGGCCCGTCTTGGTGCATGCGGCGTTTCTTGAAAGGAAGGACGTCGAGGTGGGGTTTGTCACATGTTGTTGTGTTCGGAATGTAAAGACAATGACCGCCTAAAGATAATTCATTTCATGCGCGGGGACCCGCTCTGGACATGGGTCCTGTCTTCTCGGCGGTGTTGGATGATACCCGGGACGGATGCCATGACGTGTCGGCGGCCTTCGTGTGCCTAAGGGGTCACTTTGGTGGCTGTTCGTATGGATTCGTAGCTCTTTAAGGGCAACACGTGCTGTCTTTCATGCGTTGTGGTGCCCATTGGGTTGTCTGAACCCATCAGTATGTGTCCTCGTCAGTGCTGATGTTTCCTGGTGGGACAGCTGGAAATGCATAAATGTCTCTTTAGGGGGGGAGTGGTCGGCGACCCCCCCTGGGCGTGGGTCTTGTCCTGCGTGCCCAGAGCCACCCAGTGACATGCCCACGAACATGGAAAAACGACCTCCAGACAAATCCATGAAAGCTTGATTATTCGTACGGTGCTTGGGGCTTGTCTTGTCTGAGGTAATGCGTCATAAAAGTGATGACAATGAGCCGGGGTGCGTCGCGTGTCAGGTCCGACGTACTGACAATCACGTGGAGACAACGCCATCCGAGTGGGACGATTTGAAGGGACCTCGGGTCTTGCCTTGGTGGATGCGGTGTGCCTTGCAAGGAAGGACGACGTGGTGGGGTTTGTCATATGTTGTTGGGTACGGTATGTATTGACAATGACCGCCTAAAGATAATTCCTTTGAGGCGTGAGGACCAGCTCTGGACATGGGGCGTGTCTTCTCTGCGGTGATGGACGAGACGCGGGGCGGATGCCATGACGTGTCGGCGGCCTTCATGTGCCTAAGGGGTCACGTCGGTGGCCCTTCCTATGGTTTCATAGCTCTTTTAGGGCAACCCGTGTTGTCTTTCATGCACTGCAGTGCCCTTAGGGTGGTCTAAACCCATCAGTATGTCTCCTCGTCACTGTTGATGTTTCCTGGTGGTATAGCTGGAAATGCATAAATGTCTCTTTAGGGGGGGAGTGGTCGGCGACCCCCCCTGGGCGTGGGTCTTGTCCTGCGTGCCTAGAGCCACCCAATGACATGCCGAGTGACATGGAAAATGGCATCGACGCAGTGCCATGAATTCCTGATGATTCGTCTCGTGCTTGGGGCTTGTCTTGCCCGAGGTAGTGCGCCCTAAAAACGATGACAATGAGATGGGGTTTGTCGCATGTGTGATCCTGCGGACTGACAGTCGTGTCCAGACAATGGCATCCGAGTGAGACGATTTGAAGGGGCCTCGAGGCCCGTCTTGGTGCGTGTGGCGTGCCTTGAAAGGAAGGACGTTGCGGTGGGGTTTGTCATCTGTTGTCGTGTCCCGTATGTAATGACAATGACCACCTAAAGAGAATTCATTTCATGCGTGAGGACCCTCTCTGGACATGGGGCCTGTCTTCTCGGCGGTGTTGGACGCTACCCGGGATGAATGCTACTACGTGTCGGCGGCCTTCATGTGCCTAAGGGGTCACATCGGTGGCTGTTCCTACGGTTTCATATATCTTTTAGGGCAACACGTGTTGACTTTCATGCGCTGTGGTGCCCACAGGGTTGTCTAAACCCTCCAGTATGTCTCCTCGTCAGTGCTGATGTTTCCTGGTGGGACAGCTGGAAAGGCATAAATGTCTCTTTAGGGGGGGAGTGGTCGGCGACCCCCCCTGGGCGTGGGTCTTGTCCTGCGTGCCCAGAGCCACCTAGTGACATGCCCACGGACATGGAAAAATGGCCTCCAGACAAATCCATGAAAGCTTGAGGATTCATACGGTGCTTGGGGCTTGTCTTGTCTGAGGTAATGCGCCATAAAAGTGATGACAATGAGCCGGGGTGCGTCGCGTGTCAGGTCCGAGGTACTGACAATCACGTGGAGACAACGCCACCCGAGTGGGACGATTTGAAGGGGCATCGGGGCTTGCCTTGGAGGATGCGGTGTGCCTTGCAAGGAAGGACGACGTGGTGGGGTTTGTCATATGTTGTTGGGTACGGTATGTAATGACAATGACCGCCTAAAGATAATTCATTTCATGCGTGAGGACCCGCTCTGGACATGGGGCGTGTCTTCTCTGCGGTGATGGACGAGACGCGGGACGGATGTCATGACGTGTCGGCGGCCTTCATGTGCCTAAGGGGTCACGTCGGTGGCCCTTCCTATGGTTTCATAGCTCTTTTAGGGCAACCCGTGTTGTCTTTCATGCACTGCGGTGCCCTTAGGGTGGTCTAAACCCCTCAGTATGTCTCCTCGTCACTTTTGATGTTTCCTGGTGGAATAGCTGGAAATGCATAAATGTCTCTTTAGGGGGGGAGTGGTCGGCGACCCCCCCTGGGCGTGGGTCTTGTCCTGCGTGCCTAGAGCCACCCGATGACATGCCCAGTGACATGGAAAATGGCATCGACGCAATGCCATGAATTCTTGATGATTCGTCCCGTGCTTGGGGCTTGTCTTTCCCGAGGTAGTGCGCCCTAAAAACGATGACAATGAGATGGGTTTTGTCGCATGTGTGATCTTGCGGGCTGACAGTCGTTTCCAGACAAAGGCATCCGAGTGAGACGATTTGAAGGGGCCTCGAGGCCCGTCTTGGTGCATGCGGTGTGCCTTGAAAGGAAGGACGTTGAGGTGTGGTTATTCATGTGTTTTCGTGTCCCGTATGTAATGATAATGACCACCTAAAGAGAATTCATTTCATGCGTGAGGACCCTCTCTGGACATGGGGCCTGTCTTCTCGGCGGTGTTGGACGCTACCCGGGATGGATGCTAGTACGTGATGGCGGCCTTGATGTGCCTAAGGGGTCACATTGGTGGCTATTCCTATGGTTTCATATCTCTTTTAGGGCAACACGTGTTGTCTTTCATGCGCTGTGGTGCCCACAGGGTTGTCTGAACCCATCAGTATGTCTCCTCGTCAGTGCTGATGTTTCCTGGTGGGACAGCTGGAAATGCATAAATGTCTCTTTAGGGGGGGAGTGGTCGGCGACCCCCCCTGGGCGTGGGTCTTGTCCTGTGTGCCCAGAGCCACCCAGTGACATGCCCACGGACATGGAAAAACGGCCTCCAGACGAATCCATGAAAGCCTGATGATTCGTACGGTGCTTGGGGCTTGTCTTGTCTGAGGTAATGCGCCATAAAAGTGATGACAATGAGCTGGGGTGCGTCGCGTGTCAGACCCACGCCGAGTGACGTGGAAAATGGCATCGACGCAATGCCAAGAATTCCTGATGATTTGTCCCGTGCTTCGGGCTTGTCTTGCCCGAGGTAGTGCGCCATAAAAACGATGACAATGAGATGGGGTTTGTCGCGTGTGTGAGGTCCGACGTACTGACGATCACGTGGAGACAACGGCATCCGAGTGAGACGATTTGAAGGGGCCTCGGGGCTTGCCTTGGTGGATGCGGTGTGCCTTGCAAGGAAGGACGATGTGGTGGGGTTTGTCATATGTTGTTGGGTACGGTATGTATTGACAATGACCACCTAAAGATAATTCCTTTGAGGCGTGAGGACTCGCTCTGGACATGGGGCGCGTCTTCTCTGCGGTGATGGACGAGACGCGGGACGGATGCCATGACGTGTCGGCGGCCTTCATGTGCCTAAGGGGTCACGTCGGTGGCCCTTCCTATGGTTTCATAGCTCTTTTAGGGCAACCCGTGTTGTCTTTCATGCACTGCGGTGCCCTTAGGGTGGTCTAAACCCATCAGTATGTCTCCTCGTCACTGTTGATGTTTCCTGGTGGTATAGCTGGAAATGCATAAATGTCTCTTTAGGGGGGGAGTGGTCGGCGACCCCCCCTGGGCGTGGGTCTTGTCCTGCGTGCCTAGAGCCACCCACTGACATGCCGAGTGACATGGAAAATGGCATCGACGCAGTGCCATGAATTTCTGATGATTCGTCCCGTGCTTGGGGCTTGTCTTGCCCGAGGTAGTGCGCCCTAAAAACGATGACAATGAGATGGGGTTTGTCGCATGTGTGATCCTGCGGACTGACAGTCGTGTCCAGACAATGGCATCCGAGTGAGACGATTTGAAGGGGCCTCGAGGCCCGTCTTGGTGCGTGTGGCGTGCCTTGAAAGGAAGGACGTTGCGGTGGGGTTTGTCATCTGTTGTCGTGTCCCGTATGTAATGACAATGACCACCTAAAGAGAATTCATTTCATGCGTGAGGACCCTCTCTGGACATGGGGCCTGTCTTCTCGGCGGTGTTGGACGCTACCCGGGATGAATGCTACTACGTGTCGGCGGCCTTCATGTGCCTAAGGGGTCACATCGGTGGCTGTTCCTATGGTTTCATATATCTTTTAGGGCAACACGTGTTGTCTTTCATGCGCTGTGGTGCCCACAGGGTTGTCTAAACCCGTTAGTATGTCTCCTCGTCAGTGCTGATGTTTCCTGGTGGGACAGCTGAAAATGCATAAATGTCTCTTTAGGGGGGGAGTGGTCGGCGACCCCCCCTGGGCGTGGGTCTTGTCCTGCGTGCCCAGAGCCACCTAGTGACATGCCCACGGACATGGAAAAATGGCCTCCAGACAAATCCATGAAAGCTTGAGGATTCATACGGTGCTTGGGGCTTGTCTTGTCTGAGGTAATGCGCCATAAAAGTGATGACAATGAGCCGGGGTGCGTCGCGTGTCAGGTCCGACGTACTGACAATCACGTGGAGACAACGCCACCCGAGTGGGACGATTTGAAGGGGCATCGGGGCTTGCCTTGGAGGATGCGGTGTGCCTTGCAAGGAAGGACGACGTGGTGGGGTTTGTCATATGTTGTTGGGTACGGTATGTAATGACAATGACCGCCTCAAGATAATTCCTTTCATGCGTGAGGACCCGCTCTGGACATGGGGCGTGTCTTCTCTGCGGTGATGGACGAGACGCGGGACGGATGCCATGACGTGTCGGCGGCCTTCATGTGCCTAAGGGGTCACGTCGGTGGCCCTTCCTATGGTTTCATAGCTCTTTTAGGGCAACCCGTGTTGTCTTTCATGCACTGCGGTGCCCTTAGGGTGGTCTAAACCCATCAGTATGTCTCCTCGTCACTGTTGATGTTTCCTGGTGGAATAGCTGGAAATGCATAAATGTCTCTTTAGGGGGGGGAGTGGTCGGCGACCCCCCCTGGGCGTGGGTCTTGTCCTGCGTGCCTAGAGCCACCCGATGACATGCCCAGTGACATGGAAAATGGCATGGACGCAATGCCATGAATTCTCGATGATTCGTCCCGTGCTTGGGGCTTGTCTTTCCCGAGGTAGTGCGCCCTAAAAACGATGACAACGAGATGGGGTTTGTCGCATGTGTGATCTTGCGGGCTGATAGTCGTTTCCAGACAATGGCATCCGAGTGAGACGATTTGAAGGGGCCTCGAGGCCCGTCTTGGTGCATGCGGCGTGCCTTGAAGGGAAGGACGTTGAGGTGGGGTCATACCTCAAACATTGCAGATTTGGTTGGTGATGCAACCTTGTTGATCCTTCCATTAGTCATATGCTTGTCTCAAAGATCAGGTTGTGCATGTACAATGGACAAACTAATCGAACGGAATTGAATGTTCGGGACGACGGTTTGGGCTTGTGTTGGGGTCTGAGTGGTGAGCTCAGTCATACCTCAAACAATGCAGATGTTGTTGGTGATTCTACATGTCTGATCCTTCCACTAGTCATATGCTTGTCTCAAAGATCAGGTCCTGCATGATCAGTTGTGTGGGTTGATGGTTGCGCTTATGCGATTGTGTGGGAGTGGTGGATGGTTGTCAAGATACCGCGGTCTCCCTTTTTTGGGAAGGGAACGTTGGTCTCGTTGGCTCTAGGGGGTTGGGTATATCAATCCTTCCCTTGTGTCATGCATAGCGGGCTTTCCCTGCCTTCATGTGCTGCATTGTGATGCCTCTCGGGTTGCTTCCCTCGAGGCGTCACGGTCAGTTGTGTGGGTTGATGGTTGTGCTTACGCGATTGTGTGGGAGTGGTGGATGGTTGTCAAGATACTGCGGTCTCCCTTTTTTGGGAAGGGAACGTTGGTCTCGTTGGCTCTAGGGGGTTGGGTATATCAATCCTTCCCTTGTGTCATGCATAGCGGGCTTTCCCTGCCTTCATGTGCTGCATTGTGATGCCTCTCGGGTTGCTTCCCTCGAGGCGTCACGGTCAGTTGTGTGGGTTGATGGTTGTGCTTACGCGATTGTGTGGGAGTGGTGGATGGCTGTCAAGATACTGCGGTCTCCCTTTTTTGGGAAGGGAACGTTGGTCTCGTTGGCTCTAGGGGGTTGGGTATATAAATCCTTCCCTTGTGTCATGCATAGCGGGCTTTCCCTGCCTTCATGTGCTGCATTGTGATGTCTCTCGGGTTGCTTCCCTCGAGGCGTCACAGTCAGTTGTGTGGGTTGATGGTTGTGCTTACGCGATTGTGTGGGAGTGGTGGATGGTTGTCAAGATACTGCGGTCTCCCTTTTTTGGGAAGGGAACGTTGGTCTCCTTGGCTCTAGGGGGTTGGGTATATAAATCCTTCCCTTGTGTCATGCATAGCGGGCTTTCCCTGCCTTCATGTGCTGCATTGTGATGCCTCTGGGGTTGCTTCCCTTGAGGCGTCACGGTCAGTTGTGTGGGTTGATGGTTGTGCTTACGCGATTGTGTGGGAGTGGTGGATGGTTGTCAAGATACTGCGGTCTCCCTTTTTTGGGAAGGGAACGTTGGTCTCCTTGGCTCTAGGGGGTTGGGTATATAAATCCTTCCCTTGTGTCATGCATAGCGGGCTTTCCCTGCCTTCATGTGCTGCATTGTGATGTCTCTCGGGTTGCTTCCCTCGAGGTGTCACAGTCAGTTGTGTGGGTTGATGGTTGTGCTTACGCGATTGTGTGGGAGTGGTGGATGGTTGTCAAGATACTGCGGTCTCCCTTTTTTGGGAAGGGAACGTTGGTCTCCTTGGCTCTAGGGGGTTGGGTATATAAATCCTTCCCTTGTGTCATGCATAGCGGGCTTTCCCTGCCTTCATGTGCTGCATTGTGATGCCTCTCGGGTTGCTTCCCTTGAGGCGTCACGGTCAGTTGTGTGGGTTGATGGTTGTGCTTACGCGATTGTGTGGGAGTGGTGGATGGTTGTCAAGATACTGCGGTCTCCCTTTTTTGGGAAGGGAACGTTGGTCTCGTTGGCACCCTCATCCGTAAGTGGGGGATTAATTTCTCCTCGCTTTCATTTGGTCCTTGTGCATGTTTCCATGTGAATGATGGAACACGGTTTGGCTTGGTTGGATATCCGTTGAGAACACTAGTCAAATGCTTGTCTCAAAGATCAGTCTGTGCATGTACAGGGACAAACTAACCGAAAGATGGTGATATTGTGAAGGGTCTCATTAAATCAGTGACAAGTTTGACGTTCTCCTCGGTTATACATCAAGCGAAGAATGTGTATCTATTGTTTCGACAAGATACACGAGCGTCGTCACGCAGAGGTGATGACTCATTAAGGGGAATCCTGTCGATTTGGGAAGATGGTTTGGGCTTGTGTTGGGGTCTGAGTGGTTTGCTCAGTCATACCTCAAACATTGCAGATGTGGTTGGTGATGCTACCTGGCTGATCCTTCCATTAGTCATATGCTTGTCCCAAAGATCAGGTGGTGCATGTACAAAGGAAAAACTAATCGAATGGAATTGAATGTTCGGGACGACGGTTTGGGCTTGTGTTGGGGTCTGAGTGGTTAGCTCAGTCATACCTCAAACAATGCAGATGTTGTTGGTGATGCTACATGGCTGATCCTTCAACTAGTCATATGCTTGACTCAAAGATCAGGTCCCGCATGTACAAAGACAAACTAATCGAAAGATGGTGATACTGTGATGGGTCTCATTAAATTAGTGCCAGGGCTGACTTTCTCCTCAGTTATACATCAAGAGAAGAATCCCCAGGTGGGTGAGCTCCACCTAGAAGACCCTCACTTGTCCCTTCGGAGTTCTCCCTGTTGGTAGTGGAATTTTGTCAGTTATGATATACGGGCCCTGTTTATATGCTTGGGTTGAATTCTCTCGCACAATTGCGGTATTGAGCATCATGCAGAGGTGATGACTCATTAATTGGGTTCCTGTCGATTTGGAAAGACGGTTTGGGCTTGTGTTGGGGTCTGAGTGGTCTGCTCAGTCATACCTCAAACATTGCAGATGTGGTTGGTGATGCAACCTGGCTGATCCTTCCATTAGTCATATGCTTGTCCCAAAGATCAGGTTGTGCATGTACAAAGGACAAACTAATGGAACGGAATTGAATGTTCGGGATGATGGTTTGGGCTTGTGTTGGGGTCTGAGTGGTGAGCTCAGTCATACCTCAAACAATGCAGATGTTGTTGGTGATGCTACATGGCTGATCCTTCTACTAGTCATATGCTTGTCTCAAAGATCAGGTTGTGCATGATCAGTTGTGTGGGTTGATGGTTGCCCTTATGCGATTGTGTGGAAGTGGTGGATGGTTGTCAAGATACTGCGGTCTCCCTTTTTTGGGAATGGAACGTTGGTCTCGTTGGCGCTAGGGGGTTGGGTATATCAATCCTTCCCTTGTGTCATGCATAGCGGGCTTTCCCTGCCTTCATGTGCTGCATTGTGATGCCTCTCGGGTTGCTTCCCTCGAGGCGTGACGGTCAGTTGTGTGGGTTGATGGTTGTGCTTACGCGATTGTGTGGGAGTGGTGGATGGTTGTCAAGATACTGCGGTCTCCCTTTTTTGGGAAGGGAACGTTGGTCTCGTTGGCACCCTCATCCGTAAGTGGGGGTTTAATTTCTCCTCGCTTTCATTTGGTCCTTGTACATGTTTCCATGTGAATGATGGAACACGGTTTGGCTTGGTTGGATATCCGATGAGAACACTAGTCATATGCTTGTCTCAAAGATCAGTCTGTGCATGTACAGGGACAAACTAACCGAAAGATGGTGATACTGTGAAGGGTCTCATTAAATCAGTGACAAGTTTGACGTTCTCCTCGGTTATACATCAAGCGAAGAATGTGTATCTATTGTTTTTGCAAGATACACGAGCGTCATACAGAGGTGATGACTAATTAAGGGGAAACATGTCGATTTGGGAAGATGGTTTGGGCTTGTGTTGGGGTCTGAGTGGTTTGCTCAGTCATACCTCAAACATTGCAGATGTGGTTGGTGATGCTACCTGGCTGATCCTTCCATTAGTCATATGCTTGTATCAAAGATCAGGTCGTGCATGTACAAAGGACAAACTAATCGAATGGAATTGAATGCTCGGGACGACGGTTTAGGCTTGTGTTGGGGTCTGAGTGGTCTGCTCAGTCATACCTCAAACATTGCAGATGTGGTTAGTGACGCTACATGGGTGATCCTTCCACTAGTCATATGCGTGTCTCAAAGATCAGGTCCTGCATGTACAAGGACAAACTAATCGAAAGATGGTGATACTGTGAAGGGTCTCATTAAATCAGTGACACGGCTGACTTTCTCCTCGGTTATACATCAAGCGAAGAATCCCCAGGTGGGTGAGCTCCACCTAGAAGAACCTCACTTGTCCCTTTGGAGTTCTCCCTGTTGGTAGTGGAATTTTGTTGGTGCTGATGTAAGGGCCCCGTCTATATGCTTGGGTTGAATTCTCTCGCACAATTTTGGTTTCGGGTTCCAAGGGCTTGCTAAAAAGACGATGCGATACTAGACAGATATAACTTGGATGGGATGATGATAGATGAGCATGGTTGGTGTCCTGGTTCTTGGTTAAAAGTTTCGCAACGGTGGTTGAGTTCTTTTGAATGGTGGGATGTGGGGGGTGCGGCGGGACATAGGGCCTCCGTTCCTGTCATGACTCCTTTTCCTCAACGTCCCTGGAGCGTTGTGGGTTCGTCTGCTTAAAATCTGCCTCATGGCGGTTGAGTTCCTTCGGAAGGTGGGATGTGGGAGGCATGGCGGTGGGACGCTGTAATTCCTTTTCCTCACCGGTGGGATGTGGGGGGCATTGGAAAGAATGGGTTTTTGCCCAGTCTCATGCCGTGCCCGCCTTTTTCCTCACCTTTCATGGAGCGTTGCGGTTCGGGCTTGCTTAAAAGGCCACCTGTTGGTGGCGGAGTTCCTTGGATGGTGGGATGTGGGAGGCATGGTGGGTTGGTGTTCCTTTGTCGTCCCTCGACGCTCCTGCCCTTCCCTCGCCTTCTCTAGAGCAGTGCGGCTCTGCTTGCTTAAAAGCTGCCTCAGGGCGGTTGAGTTGCTGCGGATGGTGGGATGTGGGGGGCGCGGCGGGATTGGGTTTTTGCCCCGTCCCCTGACGTGCCTGCCTTTTCCTCCCCGTCTGTGGAGCATTGCGGGCTGGGTGCTTAAATACCGCCTCACGGTTTGTGGGATCCTGTGGATGGTGGGATGTGGGCGGCGCGGCGGGACATAGGACCCCCGTACCTACCATGACTCCTTTTCCTCGACGTCTCTTGAGCGTTGCTGGTTCGTCTGCTTAAAAGCTGCCTCATGGCGGTTGAGTTCCTACGGAATGTGAGATGTGGGAGGCACGGCGGGATGGGGGTTTCCCTCCTCATCCCCTGACGTTCCTACCTTTTTCCTCACTGGTGGGATGTGGGGGGTATGGGTGGGATTGGGTTGTTTCCCCGTCCTGTCGTACCCACCTTTTTCCTCACCTTTCATGGAGCGTTGCGGGTCGGGCTTTGCTTAAAATCCACTGATTGTGGTTGAGTTCTTGCAGATGTTGGGATGTGGGAGGCATGGTGGGATTGGGTTCCTTTGTCGTCCCTTGCTGTACCGCCTTTTCCTCACCTTCTCTGGAGCGTTGTGGAATTTTGGTAGTGGTTCAAGCGCGAAACTGTCGGTATCACCAGGATGCGAGAGCGTGCTCCTAAATTTCTCATTCAGTGATATTCCATGCGAACCATAGCAAGCTGCCTTGGGCAATGATTGGTGGGAGTGCTTTGCTCAACGCATTGTCGGGGCCACGTGCGAGTTATTTGGGTCCTAAGAAACTCACACCAACAGGGTAACGATTTCCATGGTTCATTATTGGACAAGTTGGGGTGCCTTCCTCCTCAGTCATGCCTTGGGTGATGATGTTCATAAGGGTGGCTTGAGAATGTGTATCTACTGTTTCTGCAAGATACACGAGCGTCATGCAGAGGTGATGACTAATTAAGGGGAAACATGTCGATTTGGGAAGAGATGGTTCGGGCTTGTGTTGGGGTCTGAGTGGTCTGCTCAGTCATACCTCAAACATTGCAGATGTGGTTGGTGATGGTACCCGGTTGATCTTTCCATTAGTCATATTATTGTCTCAAAGATCAGGCTGTGCATGTACGAAGGACAAACTAATCGAATGGAATTGAATGCTCGGGACGACGGTTTGGGCTTGTGTTGGGGTCTGAGTGGTCTGCTCAGTCATACCTCAAACATTGCAGATGTGGTTGGTGATGCTACATGGTTGATCCTTCCACTAGTCATATGCCTGTCTCAAAGATCAGGTCCCGCATGTAAAGGACAAACTAATCGAAAGATGGTGATACTGTGACGGGTCTCATTAAATCAGTGCCAGGGCTGACTTTCTCCTCGGTTATACCTCAAGCGAAGAATCCCCAGGTGGGTGAGCTCCACCTTGAAGACCCTCACTTGTCCCTTTGGAGTTCTCCCTGTTGGTAGTGGAATTTTGTTGGTGCTGATGTACGGGCCCCGTCTATATGCTTGGGTTGAATTCTCTCGCACAGTTTTGGTTTCGGGTTCCAAGGGCTTGCTAAAAAGACGATGCGATACTAGACAGATATAACTTGGATGGGATGATGATAGATGAGCATGGTTGGTGTCCTGGTTCTTGGTTAAAAGTTTCGCAACGGTGGTTGAGTTCTTTTGAATGGTGGGATGTGGGGGGTGCGGCGGGACATAGGGCCTCTGTTCCTGTCATGACTCCTTTTCCTCAACGTCCCTGGAGCGTTGTGGGTTCGTCTGCTTAAAATCTGCCTCACAGCGGTTGAGTTCCTTCGGAAGGTGGGATGTGGGAAGCATGGCGGTGGGACGCTGTAATTCCTTTTCCTCACCGGTGGGATGTGGGGGGCATTGGAAAGAATGGGTTTTTGCCCAGTCTCATGTCGTGCCCGCCTTTTTCCTCACCTTTCATGGAGCGTTGCGGTTCGGGCTTGCTTAAAAGGCCACCTGTTGGTGGCGGAGTTCCTTGGATGGTGGGATGTGGGAGGCATGGTGGGTTGGTGTTCCTTTGTCGTCCCTCGACGCTCCTGCCCTTCCCTCGCCTTCTCTAGAGCAGTGCGGCTTTGCTTGCTTAAAAGCTGCCTCAGGGTGGTTGAGTTGCTGCGGATGGTGGGATGTGGGGGGCGCGGCGGGATTGGGTTTTTGCCCCGTCCCCTGACGTGCCTGCCTTTTCCTCCCCGTCTGTGGAGCATTGCGGGCTGGGTGCTTAAATACCGCCTCACGGTTTGTGGGATCCTGTGGATGGTGGGATGTGGGCGGCGCGGCGGGACATAGGACCCCCGTACCTACCATGACTCCTTTTCCTCGACGTCTCTTGAGCGTTGCTGGTTCGTCTGCTTAAAAGCTGCCTCATGGCGGTTGAGTTCCTACGGAATGTGAGATGTGGGAGGCACGGCGGGATGGGGGTTTCCCTCCTCATCCCCTGACGTTCCTACCTTTTCCCTCACTGGTGGGATGTGGGGGGTATGGGCGGGATTGGGTTGTTTCCCCGTCCTGTCGTACCCACCTTTTTCCTCACCTTTCATGGAGCGTTGCGGGTCGGGCTTTGCTTAAAATCCACTGAGTGTGGTTGAGTTCTTGCAGATGTTGGGATGTGGGAGGCATGGTGGGATTGGGTTCCTTTGTCGTCCCTTGCTGTACCGCCTTTTCCTCACCTTCTCTGGAGCGTTGTGGAATTTTGGTAGTGGTTCAAGCGCGAAACTGTCGGTATCACCAGGATGCGAGAGCGTGCTCCTAAATTTCTCATTCAGCGATATTCCATGCGAACCATAGCAAGCTGCCTTGGGCAATGATTGGTGGGAGTGCTTTGCTCAACGCATTGTCGGGGCCACGTGCGAGTTATTTGTGTCCTAAGAGACTCACACCAACAGGGTAACGATTTCCATGGTTCATTATTGGACAAGTTGGGGTGCCTTCCTCCTCAGTCATGCCTTGGGTGATGATGTTCATAAGGGTGGCTTGAGAATGTGTATCTACTGTTTCTGCAAGATACACGAGCGTCATGCGGAGGTGATGACTCATTAAGGGGAATCCTGTCGATTTGGGAAGATGGTTGGGGCTTGTGTTGGGGTCTGAGTGGTCTGCTCAGTCATACCTCAAACATTGCAGATGTGGTTGGTGATGCTACCTGGCTGATCCTTCCATTAGTCATATGCTTGTCTCAAAGATCAGGTTGTGCATGTACAAAGGACAAACTAATCGAACAGAATTGAATGTTCGGGACGACGGTTTGGGCTTGTGTTGGGGTCTGAGTGGTCAGCTCAGTCATACCCCAAACAATGCAGATGTTGTTGGTGATGCTACATGGCTGATCCTTCCACTAGTCATATGCCTGTCTCAAAGATCAGGTCCCGCATGTAAAGGACAAACTAATCGAAAGATGGTGATACTGTGACGGGTCTCATTAAATCAGTGCCAGGGGTGACTTTCTCCTCGGTTATATCTCAAGCGAAGAATCCCCAGGTGGGTGAGCTCCACCTAGAAGACCCTCACTTGTCCCTTTGGAGTTCTCCCTGTTGGTAGTGGAATTTTTTTGGTGCTGATGTAGGGGCCCCGTCTATATGCTTGGGTTGAATTCTCTCGCACAATTGCGGTTCCGTCTTCCAAGGGCTTGCTAAAAAGACAATGCGATACTAGACAGATATAACTTGGATGGGATGATGATAGATGAGCATGGTTGGTGTCCTGGTTCTTGGTTAAAAGTTTCGCAACGGTGGTTGAGTTCTTTTGAATGGTGGGATGTGGGGGGTGCGGCGGGACATAGGGCCTCCGTTCCTGTCATGACTCCTTTTCCTCAACGTCCCTGGAGCGTTGTGGGTTCGTCTGCTTAAAATCTGCCTCATGGCGGTTGAGTTCCTTCGGAAGGTGGGATGTGGGAGGCATGGCGGTGGGACGCTGTAATTCCTTTTCCTCACTGGTGGGATGTGGGGGGCATTGGAAAGAATGGGTTTTTGCCCAGTCTCATGCCGTGCCCGCCTTTTTCCTCACCTTTCATGGAGCGTTGCGGTTCGGGCTTGCTTAAAAGGCCACCTGTCGGTGGCGGAGTTCCTTGGATGGTGGGATGTGGGAGGCATGGTGGGTTGGTGTTCCTTTGTCGTCCCTCGACGCTCCTGCCCTTCCCTCGCCTTCTCTAGAGCAGTGCGGCTTGGCTTGCTTAAAAGCCGCCTCAGGGTGGTTGAGTTGTTGCGGATGGTGGGATGTGGGAGGCGCGGCGGGATTGGGTTTTTGCCCCGTCCCCTGACGTGCCTGCCTTTTCCTCCCCGTCTGTGGAGCATTGCGGGCTGGGTGCTTAAATACCGCCTCACGGTTTGTGGGATCCTGTGGATGGTGGGATGTGGGCGGCGCGGCGGGACATAGGACCCCCGTACCTACCCTGACTCCTTTTCCTTGACGTCTCTTGAGCGTTGCTGGTTCGTCTGCTTAAAAGCTGCCTCATGGCGGTTGAGTTCCTACGGAATGTGAGATGTGGGAGGCACGGCGGGATGGGGGTTTCCCTCCTCATCCCCTGACGTTCCTACCTTTTTCCTCACTGGTGGGATGTGGGGGGTATGGGCGGGATTGGGTTGTTTCCCCGTCCTGTCGTACCCACCTTTTTCCTCACCTTTCATGGAGCGTTGCGGGTCGGGCTATGCTTAAAAGCCACCGAGTGTGGTTGAGTTCTTGCAGATGTTGGGATGTGGGAGGCATGGTGGGATTGGGTTCCTTTGTCGTCCCTTGCTGTACCGCCTTTTCCTCACCTTCTCTGGAGCGTTGTGGAATTTTGGTAGTGGTTCAAGCGCGAAACTGTCGGTATCACCAGGATGCAAGAGCGTGCTCCTAAATTTCTCATTCAGCGATATTTCATGCGAACCATAGCAAGCTGCCTTGGGCAATGATTGGTGGGAGTGCTTTGCTCAACGCATTGTCGGGGCCACGTGCGAGTTATTTGGGTCCTAAGAAACTCACACCAACAGGGTGACGATTTCCATGGTTCATTATTGGACAAGTTGGGGTGCCTTCCTCCTCAGTCATGCCTTGGGTGATGATGTTCATAAGGGTGGCTTGAGAATGTGTATCTACTGTTTCTGCAAGATACACGAGCGTCATGCGGAGGTGATGACTCATTAAGGGGAATCCTGTCGATTTGGGAAGATGGTTGGGGCTTGTGTTGGGGTCTGAGTGGTCTGCTCAGTCATACCTCAAACATTGCAGATGTGGTTGGTGATGCTACCTGGCTGATCCTTCCATTAGTCATATGCTTGTCTCAAAGATCAGGTTGTGCATGTACAAAGGACAAACTAATCGAACAGAATTGAATGTTCGGGACGACGGTTTGGGCTTGTGTTGGGGTCTGAGTGGTCAGCTCAGTCATACCCCAAACAATGCAGATGTTGTTGGTGATGCTACATGGCTGATCCTTCCACTAGTCATATGCCTGTCTCAAAGATCAGGTCCCGCATGTAAAGGACAAACTAATCGAAAGATGGTGATACTGTGACGGGTCTCATTAAATCAGTTCCAGGGGTGACTTTCTCCTCGGTTATATCTCAAGCGAAGAATCCCCAGGTGGGTGAGCTCCACCTAGAAGACCCTCACTTGTCCCTTTGGAGTTCTCCCTGTTGGTAGTGGAATTTTTTTGGTGCTGATGTAGGGGCCCCGTCTATATGCTTGGGTTGAATTCTCTCGCACAATTGCGGTTCCGTCTTCCAAGGGCTTGCTAAAAAGACGATGCGATACTAGACAGATATAACTTGGATGGGATGATGATAGATGAGCATGGTTGGTGTCCTGGTTCTTGGTTAAAAGTTTCTCAACGGTGGTTGAGTTCTTTTGAATGGTGGGATGTGGGGGGTGCGGCGGGACATAGGGCCTCCGTTCCTGTCATGACTCCTTTTCCTCAACGTCCCTGGAGCGTTGTGGGTTCGTCTGCTTAAAATCTGCCTCATGGCGGTTGAGTTCCTTCGGAAGGTGGGATGTGGGAGGCATGGCGGTGGGACGCTGTAATTCCTTTTCCTCACCGGTGGGATGTGGGGGGCATTGGAAAGAATGGGTTTTTGCCCAGTCTCATGCCGTGCCCGCCTTTTTCCTCACCTTTCATGGAGCGTTGCGGTTCGGGCTTGCTTAAAAGGCCACCTGTCGGTGGCGGAGTTCCTTGGATGGTGGGATGTGGGAGGCATGGTGGGTTGGTGTTCCTTTGTCGTCCCTCGACGCTCCTGCCCTTCCCTCGCCTTCTCTAGAGCAGTGCGGCTTGGCTTGCTTAAAAGCCGCCTCAGGGTGGTTGAGTTGCTGCGGATGGTGGGATGTGGGAGGCGCGGCGGGATTGGGTTTTTGCCCCGTCCCCTGACGTGCCTGCCTTTTCCTCCCCGTCTGTGGAGCATTGCGGGCTGGGTGCTTAAATACCGCCTCACGGTTTGTGGGATCCTGTGGATGGTGGGATGTGGGCGGCGCGGCGGGACATAGGACCCCCGTACCTACCATGACTCCTTTTCC
>CAUJRU010000810.1:182500-202500 GCA_963277665.1 Viscum album
TCTTGTCCTGCGTGCCCAGAGCCACCCAATGACATGCCCACGGACATGGAAAAATGGCCTCTAGACAATCCCATGAATGCTTGATGATTCGTTCGGTGCTTGGGGCTTGTCTTGTCCGGGGTAGTGCGCCATCAAAGCTTTGAAAATGAGTCGGGGTTCGTCGCGTGTCAGGTCCTACGTACTGACAATCGCGTGGAGACAATTCCATCCGAGTGAGACGATTTGAAGGGGCATCGGGGCTTGCATTGGTGGATGCGGGGTGCCTTGAAAGGAAGGACGCCGAGCTGGGGTTTGCCATATCTTGTTGGGTCCGGTATGTAACGTCCATGACCACCTAAATAGAATTCGTTTCATGCGTGAGGACCCGCTCTGGACATGGGGTTGTCTTCTCGGCGGTGGTCGACGACACGCGGGACGGATGCCATGACGTGCCGGCGGCCTTCATGTGCCTAAGGGGTCACGTCGGTGGCCGTTCCTATGGTTTCATAGCTCTTTTAGGGCAACTCGCGTTGTCTTTCATGAGCTGGGGTGCCCTCTGGGTGGTCTAAACCACTCAGTATGTCTCCTCGTCAGTGCTGATGTTTCCTGGTGGGATAGCTGTAAATGCATAAATGTCTCTTTAGGGGGGTAGTGGTCGGCGACCCCCCCTGGGCGTGGGTCTTGTCCTGCGTGCCTCGAGCCACCCAGTGACATGCCCACGGACATGGAAAAATGGCCTCTAGACAATGCCATCAATGCGTGATGATTCGTCCGGTGCTTGGGGCTTGTCTTCTCCGGGGTAGTGCGCCTTAAAAGCTTTGACAATGAGCCGGGGTTCGTCGCGTGTGAGGTCCTACGTACCGACAATCGCGTGGAGACAATGCCATCCGAGTGAGACGATTTGAAGGGGCCTCGAGGCTTGTCTTGGTGGATGCGGGGTGCCTTGAAAGGAAGGACGCCGAGCTGGGGTTTGTCATATGTTGTTGGGTTCGGTATGTAACGACACCGACCACCTAAAGAGAATTCATTTCATGCGTGAGGACCCGCTCTGGACATGGGGTCTGTCTTCTCGGCGGTGGTCGACGATACGCGGGAAGGATGCCATGACGTGTCGGCGGCCTTCACGTGCCTAAGGGGTCACGTCGGTTGCCGTTCCTATGGTTTCATAGCTCTTTTAGGGCAACACGTGTTGTCTTTCATGCGCTGCGGTTCCCTCTGGGTGGTCTAAACCACTCAGTATGTCTCCTCGTCAGTGCTGATGTTTCCTGGTGGGAGAGCTGGAAATGCAGAAATGTCTCTTTAGGGGGGGAGTGGTCGGCGACCCCCCCTGGGCGTGGGTCTTGTCCTGCGTGCCCAGAGCCACCCAGTGACATGCCCACAGACATGGAAAAATGGCCTCTAGATGATTCCTCCTGTGCTTGGGGCTTGTCTTGCCCGCGGTAGTGCCCCATAAAAGCGATGACAATGAGACGGGGTTCGTCGCGTGTCAGGTCCGACGAACTGACAATCGCGTGGAGACAAAGCCATCCGAGTGAGACGATTTGAAGTGGCCTCGGGGCATGTCTTGGTGGATGCGACGTGCCTTGAAAGGAAGGACGTCGAGGTGGGGTTTTTCATATGTTGTTGGGTCCTGTATGTAATTACAATTACCACCTAAAGAGAATTCTTTTCATGAGTGAGGACCCGCTCTGGACATGGGGCGTGTCTTCTCGGCGGTGATCGACGATACGCGGGATGGATGCCATGACTTGTCGGTGGCCTTCATGTGCATAAGGGGTCACGTCGGTGGCCCTTCCTATGGTTTCATAGCTCTTTTAGGGCAACACGTGTTGTCTTTCATGCGCTGTGGTGCCCTCAGGGTGGTCTAAACCCATCAGTATGTCTCCTCGTCAGTGTTGATGTTTCCTGGTGGGATAGCTGGAAATGCATAAATGTCTCTTTAGGGGGGGAGTGGTCGGCGACCCCCCTGGGCGTGGGTCTTGTCCTGCGTGCCTAGAGCCACCCAATGACATGCCCAGTGACATGGAAAATGGCATCGACGCAATGCCCTGAATTCCTGATGATTCTTCCCGTGCTAGGGTCTTGTCTTGCCCGAGGTGGTGCGCCATAAAACCGATGACAATGAGATGGGTGGGGTTTGTCGCCTGTGAGATCCTACGGACTGACAATCGCGTCCAGACAATGGAATCCTAGTGAGGCGATTTGAAGGGGCCTCGGGGCCCGTCTTGGTGCGTGCGGCGTGCCTTGAAAGGAAGGACGTTGAGGTGGGGTTTGTCATATGTTGTTGTGTCCGGTATGTAAAGACAATGACCACCTAAAGAGAATTCATTTCATGCGTGAGGACCCGCTCTGGACATGGGTCCTGTCTCCTCGGCGGTGTTGGACGATACGCGGGACGGATGCCATGACGTGTCGGCGGCCTTCATGTGCCTAAGGGGCCACGTCGGTGTCCCTTCCTATGGTTTCATAGCCCTTTTAGGGCAACACGTGTTGCCTTTCATGCGCTGCGGTTCCCTCTGGGTGGTCTAAACCACTCAGTATGTCTCCTCGTCAGTGTTGATGTTTCCTGGTGGAATAGCTGGAAATGCATAAATGTCTCTTTAGGGGGGGAGTGGTCGGCGACCCCCCCTGGGCGTGGGTCTTGTCCTGCGTGCCGAGAGCCACCCACAGACATGCCCAGTGACATGGAAAATGGCATCGACGCAATGCCATGAATTCCTGATGATTCGTCCCGTGCTTGGGGCTTGTCTTGCCCGAGGTAGTGCGCCCTAAAAACGATGGCAATGAGACGGGGTTTGTCGCATGTGCGATCCTGCGGACTGACAGTCGCGTCCAGACAATGGCATCCGAGTGAGACGATTTGAAGGGGCCTCAGGGCCCGTCTTGGTGCATGCGGCGTGCCTTGAAAGGAAGGACGTCGAGGTGGGGTTTTTCATATGTTGTCGTGTCCCGTATGTAATGACAATGACCACCTAAAGAGAATTCATTTCATGCGCGAGGACCCGCTCTGGACATGGGGCCTGTCTTCTCGGCGGCGTTGGATGCTACCCGCGACGAATGCTACTACGTGTCGGCGGCCTTGATGTGCCTAAGGGGTCACATCAGTGGCTGTTCCTATGGTTTCATATCTCTTTTAGGGCAACACGTGTTGTCTTTCATGCGCTGTGGTGCCCACAGGGTTGTCTAAACCCATCAGTATGTCTCCTCGTCAGTGCTGATGTTTCCTGGTGGGACAGCTGGAAATGCATAAATGTCTCTTTAGGGGGGGAGTGGTCGGCGACCCCCCCTGGGCGTGGGTCTTGTCCTGCGTGCCCAGAGCCACCCAGTGACATGCCCACGGACATGGAAAAACAGCCTCCGGACAAAGCAAAGACAGCGTGATGATTCGTCCGGTGCTTGGGGCTTGTCTTGTTCGAGGTAGTGCGCCATAAAAGTGATGACAATGAGCCGGGTTTCGTCGCGTGTCAGGTCCTCCGTACTGACAATCAGGTGGAGACAACGCCATCCGGGTGAGAGGATTTGAAGGGGCCTCAGGGCTTGCCTTGGTGGATGCGGTGTGCCTTGAATGGAAGGACAATGAGGTGGGGTTTGTCATATGTTGTTGGGTCCGGTATGTAATGACAATGACCGCCTAAAGAGAATTCCTTTCATGCGTGGGGACCCGCTCTGGACATGGGGCGTGTCTTCGCTGTGGTGATGGACGATACGTGGGACGGATGCCATGACGTGTCGGCGGCCTTCATGTGCCTAAGGGGTCACGTCGGTGGCCCTTCCTATGGTTTCATAGCTCTTTTAGGGCAACACGTGTTGCC
This sequence comes from Viscum album, assembly GCA_963277665.1. NCBI lineage: Eukaryota > Viridiplantae > Streptophyta > Magnoliopsida > Santalales > Viscaceae > Viscum > Viscum album. The sequence goes on from CAUJRU010000810.1 coordinate 186,292, forward strand.
TTTCATGCGCTGCCCTGCCCTCAGGGTGGTCTAAACCCATCAGTATGTCTCCTCGTCGGTGTTGATGTTTCCTGGTGGAATAGCTGGAAATGCATAAATGTCTCTTTAGGGGGGGAGTGGTCGGCGACCCCCCCGGGCGTGGGTCTTGTCTTGCGTGCCTAGAGCCACCCAATGTGATGCCCATTGACATGCAAAATGACATCGACGTAATGCCATGAATGCCTGATGATTCGTCCCGTGCTTGGGGCTTGTCTTGCCCGAGGTAGTGCGCCATAAAAACGATGAAAATGGGATGGTGTTTGTCGCCTTCGAGATCCTGCGGACTGACAGTCGCGTTCAGACAATGGCATCCGAGTGAGACGATTTGAAGGGGTCTCGGGGCCCGTCTTGGTGCATGCGGCGTTTCTTGAAAGGAAGGACGTCGAGGTGGGGTTTGTCACATGTTGTTGTGTTCGGAATGTAAAGACAATGACCGCCTAAAGATAATTCATTTCATGCGCGGGGACCCGCTCTGGACATGGGTCCTGTCTTCTCGGCGGTGTTGGATGATACCCGGGACGGATGCCATGACGTGTCGGCGGCCTTCGTGTGCCTAAGGGGTCACTTTGGTGGCTGTTCGTATGGATTCGTAGCTCTTTAAGGGCAACACGTGCTGTCTTTCATGCGTTGTGGTGCCCATTGGGTTGTCTGAACCCATCAGTATGTGTCCTCGTCAGTGCTGATGTTTCCTGGTGGGACAGCTGGAAATGCATAAATGTCTCTTTAGGGGGGGAGTGGTCGGCGACCCCCCCTGGGCGTGGGTCTTGTCCTGCGTGCCCAGAGCCACCCAGTGACATGCCCACGAACATGGAAAAACGACCTCCAGACAAATCCATGAAAGCTTGATTATTCGTACGGTGCTTGGGGCTTGTCTTGTCTGAGGTAATGCGTCATAAAAGTGATGACAATGAGCCGGGGTGCGTCGCGTGTCAGGTCCGACGTACTGACAATCACGTGGAGACAACGCCATCCGAGTGGGACGATTTGAAGGGACCTCGGGTCTTGCCTTGGTGGATGCGGTGTGCCTTGCAAGGAAGGACGACGTGGTGGGGTTTGTCATATGTTGTTGGGTACGGTATGTATTGACAATGACCGCCTAAAGATAATTCCTTTGAGGCGTGAGGACCAGCTCTGGACATGGGGCGTGTCTTCTCTGCGGTGATGGACGAGACGCGGGGCGGATGCCATGACGTGTCGGCGGCCTTCATGTGCCTAAGGGGTCACGTCGGTGGCCCTTCCTATGGTTTCATAGCTCTTTTAGGGCAACCCGTGTTGTCTTTCATGCACTGCAGTGCCCTTAGGGTGGTCTAAACCCATCAGTATGTCTCCTCGTCACTGTTGATGTTTCCTGGTGGTATAGCTGGAAATGCATAAATGTCTCTTTAGGGGGGGAGTGGTCGGCGACCCCCCCTGGGCGTGGGTCTTGTCCTGCGTGCCTAGAGCCACCCAATGACATGCCGAGTGACATGGAAAATGGCATCGACGCAGTGCCACGAATTCCTGATGATTCGTCTCGTGCTTGGGGCTTGTCTTGCCCGAGGTAGTGCGCCCTAAAAACGATGACAATGAGATGGGGTTTGTCGCATGTGTGATCCTGCGGACTGACAGTCGTGTCCAGACAATGGCATCCGAGTGAGACGATTTGAAGGGGCCTCGAGGCCCGTCTTGGTGCGTGTGGCGTGCCTTGAAAGGAAGGACGTTGCGGTGGGGTTTGTCATCTGTTGTCGTGTCCCGTATGTAATGACAATGACCACCTAAAGAGAATTCATTTCATGCGTGAGGACCCTCTCTGGACATGGGGCCTGTCTTCTCGGCGGTGTTGGACGCTACCCGGGATGAATGCTACTACGTGTCGGCGGCCTTCATGTGCCTAAGGGGTCACATCGGTGGCTGTTCCTACGGTTTCATATATCTTTTAGGGCAACACGTGTTGACTTTCATGCGCTGTGGTGCCCACAGGGTTGTCTAAACCCTCCAGTATGTCTCCTCGTCAGTGCTGATGTTTCCTGGTGGGACAGCTGGAAAGGCATAAATGTCTCTTTAGGGGGGGAGTGGTCGGCGACCCCCCCTGGGCGTGGGTCTTGTCCTGCGTGCCCAGAGCCACCTAGTGACATGCCCACGGACATGGAAAAATGGCCTCCAGACAAATCCATGAAAGCTTGAGGATTCATACGGTGCTTGGGGCTTGTCTTGTCTGAGGTAATGCGCCATAAAAGTGATGACAATGAGCCGGGGTGCGTCGCGTGTCAGGTCCGAGGTACTGACAATCACGTGGAGACAACGCCACCCGAGTGGGACGATTTGAAGGGGCATCGGGGCTTGCCTTGGAGGATGCGGTGTGCCTTGCAAGGAAGGACGACGTGGTGGGGTTTGTCATATGTTGTTGGGTACGGTATGTAATGACAATGACCGCCTAAAGATAATTCATTTCATGCGTGAGGACCCGCTCTGGACATGGGGCGTGTCTTCTCTGCGGTGATGGACGAGACGCGGGACGGATGTCATGACGTGTCGGCGGCCTTCATGTGCCTAAGGGGTCACGTCGGTGGCCCTTCCTATGGTTTCATAGCTCTTTTAGGGCAACCCGTGTTGTCTTTCATGCACTGCGGTGCCCTTAGGGTGGTCTAAACCCCTCAGTATGTCTCCTCGTCACTTTTGATGTTTCCTGGTGGAATAGCTGGAAATGCATAAATGTCTCTTTAGGGGGGGAGTGGTCGGCGACCCCCCCTGGGCGTGGGTCTTGTCCTGCGTGCCTAGAGCCACCCGATGACATGCCCAGTGACATGGAAAATGGCATCGACGCAATGCCATGAATTCTTGATGATTCGTCCCGTGCTTGGGGCTTGTCTTTCCCGAGGTAGTGCGCCCTAAAAACGATGACAATGAGATGGGTTTTGTCGCATGTGTGATCTTGCGGGCTGACAGTCGTTTCCAGACAAAGGCATCCGAGTGAGACGATTTGAAGGGGCCTCGAGGCCCGTCTTGGTGCATGCGGTGTGCCTTGAAAGGAAGGACGTTGAGGTGTGGTTATTCATGTGTTTTTGTGTCCCGTATGTAATGATAATGACCACCTAAAGAGAATTCATTTCATGCGTGAGGACCCTCTCTGGACATGGGGCCTGTCTTCTCGGCGGTGTTGGACGCTACCCGGGATGGATGCTAGTACGTGATGGCGGCCTTGATGTGCCTAAGGGGTCACATTGGTGGCTATTCCTATGGTTTCATATCTCTTTTAGGGCAACACGTGTTGTCTTTCATGCGCTGTGGTGCCCACAGGGTTGTCTGAACCCATCAGTATGTCTCCTCGTCAGTGCTGATGTTTCCTGGTGGGACAGCTGGAAATGCATAAATGTCTCTTTAGGGGGGGAGTGGTCGGCGACCCCCCCTGGGCGTGGGTCTTGTCCTGTGTGCCCAGAGCCACCCAGTGACATGCCCACGGACATGGAAAAACGGCCTCCAGACGAATCCATGAAAGCCTGATGATTCGTACGGTGCTTGGGGCTTGTCTTGTCTGAGGTAATGCGCCATAAAAGTGATGACAATGAGCTGGGGTGCGTCGCGTGTCAGACCCACGCCGAGTGACGTGGAAAATGGCATCGACGCAATGCCAAGAATTCCTGATGATTTGTCCCGTGCTTCGGGCTTGTCTTGCCCGAGGTAGTGCGCCATAAAAACGATGACAATGAGATGGGGTTTGTCGCGTGTGTGAGGTCCGACGTACTGACGATCACGTGGAGACAACGGCATCCGAGTGAGACGATTTGAAGGGGCCTCGGGGCTTGCCTTGGTGGATGCGGTGTGCCTTGCAAGGAAGGACGATGTGGTGGGGTTTGTCATATGTTGTTGGGTACGGTATGTATTGACAATGACCACCTAAAGATAATTCCTTTGAGGCGTGAGGACTCGCTCTGGACATGGGGCGCGTCTTCTCTGCGGTGATGGACGAGACGCGGGACGGATGCCATGACGTGTCGGCGGCCTTCATGTGCCTAAGGGGTCACGTCGGTGGCCCTTCCTATGGTTTCATAGCTCTTTTAGGGCAACCCGTGTTGTCTTTCATGCACTGCGGTGCCCTTAGGGTGGTCTAAACCCATCAGTATGTCTCCTCGTCACTGTTGATGTTTCCTGGTGGTATAGCTGGAAATGCATAAATGTCTCTTTAGGGGGGGAGTGGTCGGCGACCCCCCCTGGGCGTGGGTCTTGTCCTGCGTGCCTAGAGCCACCCACTGACATGCCGAGTGACATGGAAAATGGCATCGACGCAGTGCCATGAATTTCTGATGATTCGTCCCGTGCTTGGGGCTTGTCTTGCCCGAGGTAGTGCGCCCTAAAAACGATGACAATGAGATGGGGTTTGTCGCATGTGTGATCCTGCGGACTGACAGTCGTGTCCAGACAATGGCATCCGAGTGAGACGATTTGAAGGGGCCTCGAGGCCCGTCTTGGTGCGTGTGGCGTGCCTTGAAAGGAAGGACGTTGCGGTGGGGTTTGTCATCTGTTGTCGTGTCCCGTATGTAATGACAATGACCACCTAAAGAGAATTCATTTCATGCGTGAGGACCCTCTCTGGACATGGGGCCTGTCTTCTCGGCGGTGTTGGACGCTACCCGGGATGAATGCTACTACGTGTCGGCGGCCTTCATGTGCCTAAGGGGTCACATCGGTGGCTGTTCCTATGGTTTCATATATCTTTTAGGGCAACACGTGTTGTCTTTCATGCGCTGTGGTGCCCACAGGGTTGTCTAAACCCGTTAGTATGTCTCCTCGTCAGTGCTGATGTTTCCTGGTGGGACAGCTGAAAATGCATAAATGTCTCTTTAGGGGGGGAGTGGTCGGCGACCCCCCCTGGGCGTGGGTCTTGTCCTGCGTGCCCAGAGCCACCTAGTGACATGCCCACGGACATGGAAAAATGGCCTCCAGACAAATCCATGAAAGCTTGAGGATTCATACGGTGCTTGGGGCTTGTCTTGTCTGAGGTAATGCGCCATAAAAGTGATGACAATGAGCCGGGGTGCGTCGCGTGTCAGGTCCGATGTACTGACAATCACGTGGAGACAACGCCACCCGAGTGGGACGATTTGAAGGGGCATCGGGGCTTGCCTTGGAGGATGCGGTGTGCCTTGCAAGGAAGGACGACGTGGTGGGGTTTGTCATATGTTGTTGGGTACGGTATGTAATGACAATGACCGCCTCAAGATAATTCCTTTCATGCGTGAGGACCCGCTCTGGACATGGGGCGTGTCTTCTCTGCGGTGATGGACGAGACGCGGGACGGATGCCATGACGTGTCGGCGGCCTTCATGTGCCTAAGGGGTCACGTCGGTGGCCCTTCCTATGGTTTCATAGCTCTTTTAGGGCAACCCGTGTTGTCTTTCATGCACTGCGGTGCCCTTAGGGTGGTCTAAACCCATCAGTATGTCTCCTCGTCACTGTTGATGTTTCCTGGTGGAATAGCTGGAAATGCATAAATGTCTCTTTAGGGGGGGGAGTGGTCGGCGACCCCCCCTGGGCGTGGGTCTTGTCCTGCGTGCCTAGAGCCACCCGATGACATGCCCAGTGACATGGAAAATGGCATGGACGCAATGCCATGAATTCTCGATGATTCGTCCCGTGCTTGGGGCTTGTCTTTCCCGAGGTAGTGCGCCCTAAAAACGATGACAACGAGATGGGGTTTGTCGCATGTGTGATCTTGCGGGCTGATAGTCGTTTCCAGACAATGGCATCCGAGTGAGACGATTTGAAGGGGCCTCGAGGCCCGTCTTGGTGCATGCGGCGTGCCTTGAAGGGAAGGACGTTGAGGTGGGGTCATACCTCAAACATTGCAGATTTGGTTGGTGATGCAACCTTGTTGATCCTTCCATTAGTCATATGCTTGTCTCAAAGATCAGGTTGTGCATGTACAATGGACAAACTAATCGAACGGAATTGAATGTTCGGGACGACGGTTTGGGCTTGTGTTGGGGTCTGAGTGGTGAGCTCAGTCATACCTCAAACAATGCAGATGTTGTTGGTGATTCTACATGTCTGATCCTTCCACTAGTCATATGCTTGTCTCAAAGATCAGGTCCTGCATGATCAGTTGTGTGGGTTGATGGTTGCGCTTATGCGATTGTGTGGGAGTGGTGGATGGTTGTCAAGATACCGCGGTCTCCCTTTTTTGGGAAGGGAACGTTGGTCTCGTTGGCTCTAGGGGGTTGGGTATATCAATCCTTCCCTTGTGTCATGCATAGCGGGCTTTCCCTGCCTTCATGTGCTGCATTGTGATGCCTCTCGGGTTGCTTCCCTCGAGGCGTCACGGTCAGTTGTGTGGGTTGATGGTTGTGCTTACGCGATTGTGTGGGAGTGGTGGATGGTTGTCAAGATACTGCGGTCTCCCTTTTTTGGGAAGGGAACGTTGGTCTCGTTGGCTCTAGGGGGTTGGGTATATCAATCCTTCCCTTGTGTCATGCATAGCGGGCTTTCCCTGCCTTCATGTGCTGCATTGTGATGCCTCTCGGGTTGCTTCCCTCGAGGCGTCACGGTCAGTTGTGTGGGTTGATGGTTGTGCTTACGCGATTGTGTGGGAGTGGTGGATGGCTGTCAAGATACTGCGGTCTCCCTTTTTTGGGAAGGGAACGTTGGTCTCGTTGGCTCTAGGGGGTTGGGTATATAAATCCTTCCCTTGTGTCATGCATAGCGGGCTTTCCCTGCCTTCATGTGCTGCATTGTGATGTCTCTCGGGTTGCTTCCCTCGAGGCGTCACAGTCAGTTGTGTGGGTTGATGGTTGTGCTTACGCGATTGTGTGGGAGTGGTGGATGGTTGTCAAGATACTGCGGTCTCCCTTTTTTGGGAAGGGAACGTTGGTCTCCTTGGCTCTAGGGGGTTGGGTATATAAATCCTTCCCTTGTGTCATGCATAGCGGGCTTTCCCTGCCTTCATGTGCTGCATTGTGATGCCTCTGGGGTTGCTTCCCTTGAGGCGTCACGGTCAGTTGTGTGGGTTGATGGTTGTGCTTACGCGATTGTGTGGGAGTGGTGGATGGTTGTCAAGATACTGCGGTCTCCCTTTTTTGGGAAGGGAACGTTGGTCTCCTTGGCTCTAGGGGGTTGGGTATATAAATCCTTCCCTTGTGTCATGCATAGCGGGCTTTCCCTGCCTTCATGTGCTGCATTGTGATGTCTCTCGGGTTGCTTCCCTCGAGGTGTCACAGTCAGTTGTGTGGGTTGATGGTTGTGCTTACGCGATTGTGTGGGAGTGGTGGATGGTTGTCAAGATACTGCGGTCTCCCTTTTTTGGGAAGGGAACGTTGGTCTCCTTGGCTCTAGGGGGTTGGGTATATAAATCCTTCCCTTGTGTCATGCATAGCGGGCTTTCCCTGCCTTCATGTGCTGCATTGTGATGCCTCTCGGGTTGCTTCCCTTGAGGCGTCACGGTCAGTTGTGTGGGTTGATGGTTGTGCTTACGCGATTGTGTGGGAGTGGTGGATGGTTGTCAAGATACTGCGGTCTCCCTTTTTTGGGAAGGGAACGTTGGTCTCGTTGGCACCCTCATCCGTAAGTGGGGGATTAATTTCTCCTCGCTTTCATTTGGTCCTTGTGCATGTTTCCATGTGAATGATGGAACACGGTTTGGCTTGGTTGGATATCCGTTGAGAACACTAGTCAAATGCTTGTCTCAAAGATCAGTCTGTGCATGTACAGGGACAAACTAACCGAAAGATGGTGATATTGTGAAGGGTCTCATTAAATCAGTGACAAGTTTGACGTTCTCCTCGGTTATACATCAAGCGAAGAATGTGTATCTATTGTTTCGACAAGATACACGAGCGTCGTCACGCAGAGGTGATGACTCATTAAGGGGAATCCTGTCGATTTGGGAAGATGGTTTGGGCTTGTGTTGGGGTCTGAGTGGTTTGCTCAGTCATACCTCAAACATTGCAGATGTGGTTGGTGATGCTACCTGGCTGATCCTTCCATTAGTCATATGCTTGTCCCAAAGATCAGGTGGTGCATGTACAAAGGAAAAACTAATCGAATGGAATTGAATGTTCGGGACGACGGTTTGGGCTTGTGTTGGGGTCTGAGTGGTTAGCTCAGTCATACCTCAAACAATGCAGATGTTGTTGGTGATGCTACATGGCTGATCCTTCAACTAGTCATATGCTTGACTCAAAGATCAGGTCCCGCATGTACAAAGACAAACTAATCGAAAGATGGTGATACTGTGATGGGTCTCATTAAATTAGTGCCAGGGCTGACTTTCTCCTCAGTTATACATCAAGAGAAGAATCCCCAGGTGGGTGAGCTCCACCTAGAAGACCCTCACTTGTCCCTTCGGAGTTCTCCCTGTTGGTAGTGGAATTTTGTCAGTTATGATATACGGGCCCTGTTTATATGCTTGGGTTGAATTCTCTCGCACAATTGCGGTATTGAGCATCATGCAGAGGTGATGACTCATTAATTGGGTTCCTGTCGATTTGGAAAGACGGTTTGGGCTTGTGTTGGGGTCTGAGTGGTCTGCTCAGTCATACCTCAAACATTGCAGATGTGGTTGGTGATGCAACCTGGCTGATCCTTCCATTAGTCATATGCTTGTCCCAAAGATCAGGTTGTGCATGTACAAAGGACAAACTAATGGAACGGAATTGAATGTTCGGGATGATGGTTTGGGCTTGTGTTGGGGTCTGAGTGGTGAGCTCAGTCATACCTCAAACAATGCAGATGTTGTTGGTGATGCTACATGGCTGATCCTTCTACTAGTCATATGCTTGTCTCAAAGATCAGGTTGTGCATGATCAGTTGTGTGGGTTGATGGTTGCCCTTATGTGATTGTGTGGAAGTGGTGGATGGTTGTCAAGATACTGCGGTCTCCCTTTTTTGGGAATGGAACGTTGGTCTCGTTGGCGCTAGGGGGTTGGGTATATCAATCCTTCCCTTGTGTCATGCATAGCGGGCTTTCCCTGCCTTCATGTGCTGCATTGTGATGCCTCTCGGGTTGCTTCCCTCGAGGCGTGACGGTCAGTTGTGTGGGTTGATGGTTGTGCTTACGCGATTGTGTGGGAGTGGTGGATGGTTGTCAAGATACTGCGGTCTCCCTTTTTTGGGAAGGGAACGTTGGTCTCGTTGGCACCCTCATCCGTAAGTGGGGGTTTAATTTCTCCTCGCTTTCATTTGGTCCTTGTACATGTTTCCATGTGAATGATGGAACACGGTTTGGCTTGGTTGGATATCCGATGAGAACACTAGTCATATGCTTGTCTCAAAGATCAGTCTGTGCATGTACAGGGACAAACTAACCGAAAGATGGTGATACTGTGAAGGGTCTCATTAAATCAGTGACAAGTTTGACGTTCTCCTCGGTTATACATCAAGCGAAGAATGTGTATCTATTGTTTTTGCAAGATACACGAGCGTCATACAGAGGTGATGACTAATTAAGGGGAAACATGTCGATTTGGGAAGCTGGTTTGGGCTTGTGTTGGGGTCTGAGTGGTTTGCTCAGTCATACCTCAAACATTGCAGATGTGGTTGGTGATGCTACCTGGCTGATCCTTCCATTAGTCATATGCTTGTATCAAAGATCAGGTCGTGCATGTACAAAGGACAAACTAATCGAATGGAATTGAATGCTCGGGACGACGGTTTAGGCTTGTGTTGGGGTCTGAGTGGTCTGCTCAGTCATACCTCAAACATTGCAGATGTGGTTAGTGACGCTACATGGGTGATCCTTCCACTAGTCATATGCGTGTCTCAAAGATCAGGTCCTGCATGTACAAGGACAAACTAATCGAAAGATGGTGATACTGTGAAGGGTCTCATTAAATCAGTGACACGGCTGACTTTTTCCTCGGTTATACATCAAGCGAAGAATCCCCAGGTGGGTGAGCTCCACCTAGAAGAACCTCACTTGTCCCTTTGGAGTTCTCCCTGTTGGTAGTGGAATTTTGTTGGTGCTGATGTAAGGGCCCCGTCTATATGCTTGGGTTGAATTCTCTCGCACAATTTTGGTTTCGGGTTCCAAGGGCTTGCTAAAAAGACGATGCGATACTAGACAGATATAACTTGGATGGGATGATGATAGATGAGCATGGTTGGTGTCCTGGTTCTTGGTTAAAAGTTTCGCAACGGTGGTTGAGTTCTTTTGAATGGTGGGATGTGGGAGGCATGGCGGTGGGACGCTGTAATTCCTTTTCCTCACCGGTGGGATGTGGGGGGCATTGGAAAGAATGGGTTTTTGCCCAGTCTCATGCCGTGCCCGCCTTTTTCCTCACCTTTCATGGAGCGTTGCGGTTCGGGCTTGCTTAAAAGGCCACCTGTTGGTGGCGGAGTTCCTTGGATGGTGGGATGTGGGAGGCATGGTGGGTTGGTGTTCCTTTGTCGTCCCTCGACGCTCCTGCCCTTCCCTCGCCTTCTCTAGAGCAGTGCGGCTCTGCTTGCTTAAAAGCTGCCTCAGGGCGGTTGAGTTGCTGCGGATGGTGGGATGTGGGGGGCGCGGCGGGATTGGGTTTTTGCCCCGTCCCCTGACGTGCCTGCCTTTTCCTCCCCGTCTGTGGAGCATTGCGGGCTGGGTGCTTAAATACCGCCTCACGGTTTGTGGGATCCTGTGGATGGTGGGATGTGGGCGGCGCGGCGGGACATAGGACCCCCGTACCTACCATGACTCCTTTTCCTCGACGTCTCTTGAGCGTTGCTGGTTCGTCTGCTTAAAAGCTGCCTCATGGCGGTTGAGTTCCTACGGAATGTGAGATGTGGGAGGCACGGCGGGATGGGGGTTTCCCTCCTCATCCCCTGACGTTCCTACCTTTTTCCTCACTGGTGGGATGTGGGGGGTATGGGTGGGATTGGGTTGTTTCCCCGTCCTGTCGTACCCACCTTTTTCCTCACCTTTCATGGAGCGTTGCGGGTCGGGCTTTGCTTAAAATCCACTGATTGTGGTTGAGTTCTTGCAGATGTTGGGATGTGGGAGGCATGGTGGGATTGGGTTCCTTTGTCGTCCCTTGCTGTACCGCCTTTTCCTCACCTTCTCTGGAGCGTTGTGGAATTTTGGTAGTGGTTCAAGCGCGAAACTGTCGGTATCACCAGGATGCGAGAGCGTGCTCCTAAATTTCTCATTCAGCGATATTCCATGCGAACCATAGCAAGCTGCCTTGGGCAATGATTGGTGGGAGTGCTTTGCTCAACGCATTGTCGGGGCCACGTGCGAGTTATTTGTGTCCTAAGAGACTCACACCAACAGGGTAACGATTTCCATGGTTCATTATTGGACAAGTTGGGGTGCCTTCCTCCTCAGTCATGCCTTGGGTGATGATGTTCATAAGGGTGGCTTGAGAATGTGTATCTACTGTTTCTGCAAGATACACGAGCGTCATGCGGAGGTGATGACTCATTAAGGGGAAACATGTCGATTTGGGAAGATGGTTGGGGCTTGTGTTGGGGTCTGAGTGGTCTGCTCAGTCATACCTCAAACATTGCAGATGTGGTTGGTGATGCTACCTGGCTGATCTTTCCATTAGTCATATGCTTGTCTCAAAGATCAGGTTGTGCATGTACGAAGGACAAACTAATCGAATGGAATTGAATGTTCGGGACGACGGTTTGGGCTTGTGTTGGGGTCTGAGTGGTCTGCTCAGTCATACCTCAAACATTGCAGATGTGGTTGGTGATGCTACATGGTTGATCCTTCCACTAGTCATATGCCTGTCTCAAAGATCAGGTCCCGCATGTAAAGGACAAACTAATCGAAAGATGGTGATACTGTGACGGGTCTCATTAAATCAGTGCCAGGGCTGACTTTCTCCTCGGTTATACCTCAAGCGAAGAATCCCCAGGTGGGTGAGCTCCACCTTGAAGACCCTCACTTGTCCCTTTGGAGTTCTCCCTGTTGGTAGTGGAATTTTGTTGGTGCTGATGTACGGGCCCCGTCTATATGCTTGGGTTGAATTCTCTCGCACAATTTTGGTTTCGGGTTCCAAGGGCTTGCTAAAAAGACGATGCGATACTAGACAGATATAACTTGGATGGGATGATGATAGATGAGCATGGTTGGTGTCCTGGTTCTTGGTTAAAAGTTTCGCAACGGTGGTTGAGTTCTTTTGAATGGTGGGATGTGGGGGGTGCGGCGGGACATAGGGCCTCTGTTCCTGTCATGACTCCTTTTCCTCAACGTCCCTGGAGCGTTGTGGGTTCGTCTGCTTAAAATCTGCCTCACGGCGGTTGAGTTCCTTCGGAAGGTGGGATGTGGGAAGCATGGCGGTGGGACGCTGTAATTCCTTTTCCTCACCGGTGGGATGTGGGGGGCATTGGAAAGAATGGGTTTTTGCCCAGTCTCATGCCGTGCCCGCCTTTTTCCTCACCTTTCATGGAGCGTTGCGGTTCGGGCTTGCTTAAAAGGCCACCTGTTGGTGGCGGAGTTCCTTGGATGGTGGGATGTGGGAGGCATGGTGGGTTGGTGTTCCTTTGTCGTCCCTCGACGCTCCTGCCCTTCCCTCGCCTTCTCTAGAGCAGTGCGGCTTTGCTTGCTTAAAAGCTGCCTCAGGGTGGTTGAGTTGCTGCGGATGGTGGGATGTGGGGGGCGCGGCGGGATTGGGTTTTTGCCCCGTCCCCTGACGTGCCTGCCTTTTCCTCCCCGTCTGTGGAGCATTACGGGCTGGGTGCTTAAATACCGCCTCACGGTTTGTGGGATCCTGTGGATGGTGGGATGTGGGCGGCGCGGCGGGACATAGGACCCCCGTACCTACCATGACTCCTTTTCCTCGACGTCTCTTGAGCGTTGCTGGTTCGTCTGCTTAAAAGCTGCCTCATGGCGGTTGAGTTCCTACGGAATGTGAGATGTGGGAGGCACGGCGGGATGGGGGTTTCCCTCCTCATCCCCTAACGTTCCTACCTTTTCCCTCACTGGTGGGATGTGGGGGGTATGGGCGGGATTGGGTTGTTTCCCCGTCCTGTCGTACCCACCTTTTTCCTCACCTTTCATGGAGCGTTGCGGGTCGGGCTTTGCTTAAAATCCACTGAGTGTGGTTGAGTTCTTGCAGATGTTGGGATGTGGGAGGCATGGTGGGATTGGGTTCCTTTGTCGTCCCTTGCTGTACCGCCTTTTCCTCACCTTCTCTGGAGCGTTGTGGAATTTTGGTAGTGGTTCAAGCGCGAAACTGTCGGTATCACCAGGATGCGAGAGCGTGCTCCTAAATTTCTCATTCAGCGATATTCCATGCGAACCATAGCAAGCTGCCTTGGGCAATGATTGGTGGGAGTGCTTTGCTCAACGCATTGTCGGGGCCACGTGCGAGTTATTTGTGTCCTAAGAGACTCACACCAACAGGGTAACGATTTCCATGGTTCATTATTGGACAAGTTGGGGTGCCTTCCTCCTCAGTCATGCCTTGGGTGATGATGTTCATAAGGGTGGCTTGAGAATGTGTATCTACTGTTTCTGCAAGATACACGAGCGTCATGCGGAGGTGATGACTCATTAAGGGGAATCCTGTCGATTTGGGAAGATGGTTGGGGCTTGTGTTGGGGTCTGAGTGGTCTGCTCAGTCATACCTCAAACATTGCAGATGTGGTTGGTGATGCTACCTGGCTGATCCTTCCATTAGTCATATGCTTGTCTCAAAGATCAGGTTGTGCATGTACAAAGGACAAACTAATCGAACAGAATTGAATGTTCGGGACGACGGTTTGGGCTTGTGTTGGGGTCTGAGTGGTCAGCTCAGTCATACCCCAAACAATGCAGATGTTGTTGGTGATGCTACATGGCTGATCCTTCCACTAGTCATATGCCTGTCTCAAAGATCAGGTCCCGCATGTAAAGGACAAACTAATCGAAAGATGGTGATACTGTGACGGGTCTCATTAAATCAGTGCCAGGGGTGACTTTCTCCTCGGTTATATCTCAAGCGAAGAATCCCCAGGTGGGTGAGCTCCACCTAGAAGACCCTCACTTGTCCCTTTGGAGTTCTCCCTGTTGGTAGTGGAATTTTTTTGGTGCTGATGTAGGGGCCCCGTCTATATGCTTGGGTTGAATTCTCTCGCACAATTGCGGTTCCGTCTTCCAAGGGCTTGCTAAAAAGACAATGCGATACTAGACAGATATAACTTGGATGGGATGATGATAGATGAGCATGGTTGGTGTCCTGGTTCTTGGTTAAAAGTTTCGCAACGGTGGTTGAGTTCTTTTGAATGGTGGGATGTGGGGGGTGCGGCGGGACATAGGGCCTCCGTTCCTGTCATGACTCCTTTTCCTCAACGTCCCTGGAGCGTTGTGGGTTCGTCTGCTTAAAATCTGCCTCATGGCGGTTGAGTTCCTTCGGAAGGTGGGATGTGGGAGGCATGGCGGTGGGACGCTGTAATTCCTTTTCCTCACCGGTGGGATGTGGGGGGCATTGGAAAGAATGGGTTTTTGCCCAGTCTCATGCCGTGCCCGCCTTTTTCCTCACCTTTCATGGAGCGTTGCGGTTCGGGCTTGCTTAAAAGGCCACCTGTCGGTGGCGGAGTTCCTTGGATGGTGGGATGTGGGAGGCATGGTGGGTTGGTGTTCCTTTGTCGTCCCTCGACGCTCCTGCCCTTCCCTCGCCTTCTCTAGAGCAGTGCGGCTTGGCTTGCTTAAAAGCCGCCTCAGGGTGGTTGAGTTGTTGCGGATGGTGGGATGTGGGAGGCGCGGCGGGATTGGGTTTTTGCCCCGTCCCCTGACGTGCCTGCCTTTTCCTCCCCGTCTGTGGAGCATTGCGGGCTGGGTGCTTAAATACCGCCTCACGGTTTGTGGGATCCTGTGGATGGTGGGATGTGGGCGGCGCGGCGGGACATAGGACCCCCGTACCTACCCTGACTCCTTTTCCTTGACGTCTCTTGAGCGTTGCTGGTTCGTCTGCTTAAAAGTTGCCTCATGGCGGTTGAGTTCCTACGGAATGTGAGATGTGGGAGGCACGGCGGGATGGGGGTTTCCCTCCTCATCCCCTGACGTTCCTACCTTTTTCCTCACTGGTGGGATGTGGGGGGTATGGGCGGGATTGGGTTGTTTCCCCGTCCTGTCGTACCCACCTTTTTCCTCACCTTTCATGGAGCGTTGCGGGTCGGGCTATGCTTAAAAGCCACCGAGTGTGGTTGAGTTCTTGCAGATGTTGGGATGTGGGAGGCATGGTGGGATTGGGTTCCTTTGTCGTCCCTTGCTGTACCGCCTTTTCCTCACCTTCTCTGGAGCGTTGTGGAATTTTGGTAGTGGTTCAAGCGCGAAACTGTCGGTATCACCAGGATGCAAGAGCGTGCTCCTAAATTTCTCATTCAGCGATATTTCATGCGAACCATAGCAAGCTGCCTTGGGCAATGATTGGTGGGAGTGCTTTGCTCAACGCATTGTCGGGGCCACGTGCGAGTTATTTGGGTCCTAAGAAACTCACACCAACAGGGTGACGATTTCCATGGTTCATTATTGGACAAGTTGGGGTGCCTTCCTCCTCAGTCATGCCTTGGGTGATGATGTTCATAAGGGTGGCTTGAGAATGTGTATCTACTGTTTCTGCAAGATACACGAGCGTCATGCGGAGGTGATGACTCATTAAGGGGAATCCTGTCGATTTGGGAAGATGGTTGGGGCTTGTGTTGGGGTCTGAGTGGTCTGCTCAGTCATACCTCAAACATTGCAGATGTGGTTGGTGATGCTACCTGGCTGATCCTTCCATTAGTCATATGCTTGTCTCAAAGATCAGGTTGTGCATGTACAAAGGACAAACTAATCGAACAGAATTGAATGTTCGGGACGACGGTTTGGGCTTGTGTTGGGGTCTGAGTGGTCAGCTCAGTCATACCCCAAACAATGCAGATGTTGTTGGTGATGCTACATGGCTGATCCTTCCACTAGTCATATGCCTGTCTCAAAGATCAGGTCCCGCATGTAAAGGACAAACTAATCGAAAGATGGTGATACTGTGACGGGTCTCATTAAATCAGTTCCAGGGGTGACTTTCTCCTCGGTTATATCTCAAGCGAAGAATCCCCAGGTGGGTGAGCTCCACCTAGAAGACCCTCACTTGTCCCTTTGGAGTTCTCCCTGTTGGTAGTGGAATTTTTTTGGTGCTGATGTAGGGGCCCCGTCTATATGCTTGGGTTGAATTCTCTCGCACAATTGCGGTTCCGTCTTCCAAGGGCTTGCTAAAAAGACGATGCGATACTAGACAGATATAACTTGGATGGGATGAT
>CAUJRU010000810.1:212500-235000 GCA_963277665.1 Viscum album
CTGGAAATGCATAAATGTCTCTTCAGGGGGGGGGGAGTGGTCGGCGACCCCCCCCTGGGCGTGGGTCTTGTCCTGCGCGCCCAGATCCACCCAATGACATGCCCACGGACATGAAAAAATGGCCTCTAGACAATGCCATGAATGCTTGGTGATTCGTCCGGTGCTTGGGGCTTGTCTTGTCCGGGGTATTGCGCCATGAAAGCGATGACAATGAGCCGGGGTTCGTCACGTGTCAGGTCCTACGTACTGACAATCGCGTGGAGACAATGCCATCCGGGTGAGGCGATTTGAAGGGGCCTCGGGGCTTGTCTTGGTGGATGCGGTGTGCCTTAAAAGGAAAGACATGGAGGTGGTGGTTGGTGAAATGTTGTTGGGTCCTATATGTAACGACAATCACCACCTGATGAGAATTCATTTCATGCGTGAGGACCCGCTGTGGACATGGGGCATGTCTTCTCGGCGGTGATCGACGATACGCGGGACGGATGCCATGACGTGTCGGCGGCCTTCAAGTGCCTAAGGGGTCACGTCGGTGGTCGTTCCTATGGTTTCATAGCTCTTTTAGGGCAACACGTGTTGTCTTTCATGCGCTGCACTGACCTCTGGGATGTCTAAACCCCTCAGTATGTCTCCTCGTCACTGATGATGTTTCCTGGTGGGATAGCTGGAAATGCATAAATGTCTCTTTAGGGGGGGAGTGGTCGGCGACCCCCCCTGGGCGTGGGTCTTGTCCTGCGTGCCCAGAGCCACCCAATGACATGCCCACGGACATGGAAAAATGGCCTCTAGACAATCCCATGAATGCTTGATGATTCGTCCGGTGCTTGGGGCTTGTCTTGTCCGGGGTAGTGCGCCATCAAAGCTTTGAAAATGAGTCGGGGTTCGTCGCGTGTCAGGTCCTACGTACTGACAATCGCGTGGAGACAATTCCATCCGAGTGAGACGATTTGAAGGGGCATCGGGGCTTGCATTGGTGGATGCGGGGTGCCTTGAAAGGAAGGACGCCGAGCTGGGGTTTGCCATATCTTGTTGGGTCCGGTATGTAACGTCCATGACCACCTAAATAGAATTCGTTTCATGCGTGAGGACCCGCTCTGGACATGGGGTTGTCTTCTCGGCGGTGGTCGACGACACGCGGGACGGATGCCATGACGTGCCGGCGGCCTTCATGTGCCTAAGGGGTCACGTCGGTGGCCGTTCCTATGGTTTCATAGCTCTTTTAGGGCAACTCGCGTTGTCTTTCATGAGCTGGGGTGCCCTCTGGGTGGTCTAAACCACTCAGTATGTCTCCTCGTCAGTGCTGATGTTTCCTGGTGGGATAGCTGTAAATGCATAAATGTCTCTTTAGGGGGGTAGTGGTCGGCGACCCCCCCTGGGCGTGGGTCTTGTCCTGCGTGCCTCGAGCCACCCAGTGACATGCCCACGGACATGGAAAAATGGCCTCTAGACAATGCCATCAATGCGTGATGATTCGTCCGGTGCTTGGGGCTTGTCTTCTCCGGGGTAGTGCGCCTTAAAAGCTTTGACAATGAGCCGGGGTTCGTCGCGTGTGAGGTCCTACGTACCGACAATCGCGTGGAGACAATGCCATCCGAGTGAGACGATTTGAAGGGGCCTCGAGGCTTGTCTTGGTGGATGCGGGGTGCCTTGAAAGGAAGGACGCCGAGCTGGGGTTTGTCATATGTTGTTGGGTTCGGTATGTAACGACACCGACCACCTAAAGAGAATTCATTTCATGCGTGAGGACCCGCTCTGGACATGGGGTCTGTCTTCTCGGCGGTGGTCGACGATACGCGGGAAGGATGCCATGACGTGTCGGCGGCCTTCACGTGCCTAAGGGGTCACGTCGGTTGCCGTTCCTATGGTTTCATAGCTCTTTTAGGGCAACACGTGTTGTCTTTCATGCGCTGCGGTTCCCTCTGGGTGGTCTAAACCACTCAGTATGTCTCCTCGTCAGTGCTGATGTTTCCTGGTGGGAGAGCTGGAAATGCAGAAATGTCTCTTTAGGGGGGGAGTGGTCGGCGACCCCCCCTGGGCGTGGGTCTTGTCCTGCGTGCCCAGAGCCACCCAGTGACATGCCCACAGACATGGAAAAATGGCCTCTAGATGATTCCTCCTGTGCTTGGGGCTTGTCTTGCCCGCGGTAGTGCCCCATAAAAGCGATGACAATGAGACGGGGTTCGTCGCGTGTCAGGTCCGACGAACTGACAATCGCGTGGAGACAAAGCCATCCGAGTGAGACGATTTGAAGTGGCCTCGGGGCATGTCTTGGTGGATGCGACGTGCCTTGAAAGGAAGGACGTCGAGGTGGGGTTTTTCATATGTTGTTGGGTCCTGTATGTAATTACAATTACCACCTAAAGAGAATTCTTTTCATGAGTGAGGACCCGCTCTGGACATGGGGCGTGTCTTCTCGGCGGTGATCGACGATACGCGGGATGGATGCCATGACTTGTCGGTGGCCTTCATGTGCATAAGGGGTCACGTCGGTGGCCCTTCCTATGGTTTCATAGCTCTTTTAGGGCAACACGTGTTGTCTTTCATGCGCTGTGGTGCCCTCAGGGTGGTCTAAACCCATCAGTATGTCTCCTCGTCAGTGTTGATGTTTCCTGGTGGGATAGCTGGAAATGCATAAATGTCTCTTTAGGGGGGGAGTGGTCGGCGACCCCCCTGGGCGTGGGTCTTGTCCTGCGTGCCTAGAGCCACCCAATGACATGCCCAGTGACATGGAAAATGGCATCGACGCAATGCCCTGAATTCCTGATGATTCTTCCCGTGCTAGGGTCTTGTCTTGCCCGAGGTGGTGCGCCATAAAACCGATGACAATGAGATGGGTGGGGTTTGTCGCCTGTGAGATCCTACGGACTGACAATCGCGTCCAGACAATGGAATCCTAGTGAGGCGATTTGAAGGGGCCTCGGGGCCCGTCTTGGTGCGTGCGGCGTGCCTTGAAAGGAAGGACGTTGAGGTGGGGTTTGTCATATGTTGTTGTGTCCGGTATGTAAAGACAATGACCACCTAAAGAGAATTCATTTCATGCGTGAGGACCCGCTCTGGACATGGGTCCTGTCTCCTCGGCGGTGTTGGACGATACGCGGGACGGATGCCATGACGTGTCGGCGGCCTTCATGTGCCTAAGGGGCCACGTCGGTGTCCCTTCCTATGGTTTCATAGCCCTTTTAGGGCAACACGTGTTGCCTTTCATGCGCTGCGGTTCCCTCTGGGTGGTCTAAACCACTCAGTATGTCTCCTCGTCAGTGTTGATGTTTCCTGGTGGAATAGCTGGAAATGCATAAATGTCTCTTTAGGGGGGGAGTGGTCGGCGACCCCCCCTGGGCGTGGGTCTTGTCCTGCGTGCCGAGAGCCACCCACAGACATGCCCAGTGACATGGAAAATGGCATCGACGCAATGCCATGAATTCCTGATGATTCGTCCCGTGCTTGGGGCTTGTCTTGCCCGAGGTAGTGCGCCCTAAAAACGATGGCAATGAGACGGGGTTTGTCGCATGTGCGATCCTGCGGACTGACAGTCGCGTCCAGACAATGGCATCCGAGTGAGACGATTTGAAGGGGCCTCAGGGCCCGTCTTGGTGCATGCGGCGTGCCTTGAAAGGAAGGACGTCGAGGTGGGGTTTTTCATATGTTGTCGTGTCCCGTATGTAATGACAATGACCACCTAAAGAGAATTCATTTCATGCGCGAGGACCCGCTCTGGACATGGGGCCTGTCTTCTCGGCGGCGTTGGATGCTACCCGCGACGAATGCTACTACGTGTCGGCGGCCTTGATGTGCCTAAGGGGTCACATCAGTGGCTGTTCCTATGGTTTCATATCTCTTTTAGGGCAACACGTGTTGTCTTTCATGCGCTGTGGTGCCCACAGGGTTGTCTAAACCCATCAGTATGTCTCCTCGTCAGTGCTGATGTTTCCTGGTGGGACAGCTGGAAATGCATAAATGTCTCTTTAGGGGGGGAGTGGTCGGCGACCCCCCCTGGGCGTGGGTCTTGTCCTGCGTGCCCAGAGCCACCCAGTGACATGCCCACGGACATGGAAAAACAGCCTCCGGACAAAGCAAAGACAGCTTGATGATTCGTCCGGTGCTTGGGGCTTGTCTTGTTCGAGGTAGTGTGCCATAAAAGTGATGACAATGAGCCGGGTTTCGTCGCGTGTCAGGTCCTCCGTACTGACAATCAGGTGGAGACAACGCCATCCGGGTGAGAGGATTTGAAGGGGCCTCAGGGCTTGCCTTGGTGGATGCGGTGTGCCTTGAATGGAAGGACAATGAGGTGGGGTTTGTCATATGTTGTTGGGTCCGGTATGTAATGACAATGACCGCCTAAAGAGAATTCCTTTCATGCGTGGGGACCCGCTCTGGACATGGGGCGTGTCTTCGCTGTGGTGATGGACGA
Source organism: Viscum album (assembly GCA_963277665.1). NCBI lineage: Eukaryota > Viridiplantae > Streptophyta > Magnoliopsida > Santalales > Viscaceae > Viscum > Viscum album. The sequence goes on from CAUJRU010000810.1 coordinate 216,909, forward strand.
TACGTGGGACGGATGCCATGACGTGTCGGCGGCCTTCATGTGCCTAAGGGGTCACGTCGGTGGCCCTTCCTATGGTTTCATAGCTCTTTTAGGGCAACACGTGTTGCCTTTCATGCGCTGCCCTGCCCTCAGGGTGGTCTAAACCCATCAGTATGTCTCCTCGTCGGTGTTGATGTTTCCTGGTGGAATAGCTGGAAATGCATAAATGTCTCTTTAGGGGGGGAGTGGTCGGCGACCCCCCCGGGCGTGGGTCTTGTCTTGCGTGCCTAGAGCCACCCAATGTGATGCCCATTGACATGCAAAATGACATCGACGTAATGCCATGAATGCCTGATGATTCGTCCCGTGCTTGGGGCTTGTCTTGCCCGAGGTAGTGCGCCATAAAAACGATGACAATGGGATGGTGTTTGTCGCCTTCGAGATCCTGCGGACTGACAGTCGCGTTCAGACAATGGCATCCGAGTGAGACGATTTGAAGGGGTCTCGGGGCCCGTCTTGGTGCATGCGGCGTTTCTTGAAAGGAAGGACGTCGAGGTGGGGTTTGTCACATGTTGTTGTGTTCGGAATGTAAAGACAATGACCGCCTAAAGATAATTCATTTCATGCGCGGGGACCCGCTCTGGACATGGGTCCTGTCTTCTCGGCGGTGTTGGATGATACCCGGGACGGATGCCATGACGTGTCGGCGGCCTTCGTGTGCCTAAGGGGTCACTTTGGTGGCTGTTCGTATGGATTCGTAGCTCTTTAAGGGCAACACGTGCTGTCTTTCATGCGTTGTGGTGCCCATTGGGTTGTCTGAACCCATCAGTATGTGTCCTCGTCAGTGCTGATGTTTCCTGGTGGGACAGCTGGAAATGCATAAATGTCTCTTTAGGGGGGGAGTGGTCGGCGACCCCCCCTGGGCGTGGGTCTTGTCCTGCGTGCCCAGAGCCACCCAGTGACATGCCCACGAACATGGAAAAACGACCTCCAGACAAATCCATGAAAGCTTGATTATTCGTACGGTGCTTGGGGCTTGTCTTGTCTGAGGTAATGCGTCATAAAAGTGATGACAATGAGCCGGGGTGCGTCGCGTGTCAGGTCCGACGTACTGACAATCACGTGGAGACAACGCCATCCGAGTGGGACGATTTGAAGGGACCTCGGGTCTTGCCTTGGTGGATGCGGTGTGCCTTGCAAGGAAGGACGACGTGGTGGGGTTTGTCATATGTTGTTGGGTACGGTATGTATTGACAATGACCGCCTAAAGATAATTCCTTTGAGGCGTGAGGACCAGCTCTGGACATGGGGCGTGTCTTCTCTGCGGTGATGGACGAGACGCGGGGCGGATGCCATGACGTGTCGGCGGCCTTCATGTGCCTAAGGGGTCACGTCGGTGGCCCTTCCTATGGTTTCATAGCTCTTTTAGGGCAACCCGTGTTGTCTTTCATGCACTGCAGTGCCCTTAGGGTGGTCTAAACCCATCAGTATGTCTCCTCGTCACTGTTGATGTTTCCTGGTGGTATAGCTGGAAATGCATAAATGTCTCTTTAGGGGGGGAGTGGTCGGCGACCCCCCCTGGGCGTGGGTCTTGTCCTGCGTGCCTAGAGCCACCCAATGACATGCCGAGTGACATGGAAAATGGCATCGACGCAGTGCCACGAATTCCTGATGATTCGTCTCGTGCTTGGGGCTTGTCTTGCCCGAGGTAGTGCGCCCTAAAAACGATGACAATGAGATGGGGTTTGTCGCATGTGTGATCCTGTGGACTGACAGTCGTGTCCAGACAATGGCATCCGAGTGAGACGATTTGAAGGGGCCTCGAGGCCCGTCTTGGTGCGTGTGGCGTGCCTTGAAAGGAAGGACGTTGCGGTGGGGTTTGTCATCTGTTGTCGTGTCCCGTATGTAATGACAATGACCACCTAAAGAGAATTCATTTCATGCGTGAGGACCCTCTCTGGACATGGGGCCTGTCTTCTCGGCGGTGTTGGACGCTACCCGGGATGAATGCTACTACGTGTCGGCGGCCTTCATGTGCCTAAGGGGTCACATCGGTGGCTGTTCCTACGGTTTCATATATCTTTTAGGGCAACACGTGTTGACTTTCATGCGCTGTGGTGCCCACAGGGTTGTCTAAACCCTCCAGTATGTCTCCTCGTCAGTGCTGATGTTTCCTGGTGGGACAGCTGGAAAGGCATAAATGTCTCTTTAGGGGGGGAGTGGTCGGCGACCCCCCCTGGGCGTGGGTCTTGTCCTGCGTGCCCAGAGCCACCTAGTGACATGCCCACGGACATGGAAAAATGGCCTCCAGACAAATCCATGAAAGCTTGAGGATTCATACGGTGCTTGGGGCTTGTCTTGTCTGAGGTAATGCGCCATAAAAGTGATGACAATGAGCCGGGGTGCGTCGCGTGTCAGGTCCGAGGTACTGACAATCACGTGGAGACAACGCCACCCGAGTGGGACGATTTGAAGGGGCATCGGGGCTTGCCTTGGAGGATGCGGTGTGCCTTGCAAGGAAGGACGACGTGGTGGGGTTTGTCATATGTTGTTGGGTACGGTATGTAATGACAATGACCGCCTAAAGATAATTCATTTCATGCGTGAGGACCCGCTCTGGACATGGGGCGTGTCTTCTCTGCGGTGATGGACGAGACGCGGGACGGATGTCATGACGTGTCGGCGGCCTTCATGTGCCTAAGGGGTCACGTCGGTGGCCCTTCCTATGGTTTCATAGCTCTTTTAGGGCAACCCGTGTTGTCTTTCATGCACTGCGGTGCCCTTAGGGTGGTCTAAACCCCTCAGTATGTCTCCTCGTCACTTTTGATGTTTCCTGGTGGAATAGCTGGAAATGCATAAATGTCTCTTTAGGGGGGGAGTGGTCGGCGACCCCCCCTGGGCGTGGGTCTTGTCCTGCGTGCCTAGAGCCACCCGATGACATGCCCAGTGACATGGAAAATGGCATCGACGCAATGCCATGAATTCTTGATGATTCGTCCCGTGCTTGGGGCTTGTCTTTCCCGAGGTAGTGCGCCCTAAAAACGATGACAATGAGATGGGTTTTGTCGCATGTGTGATCTTGCGGGCTGACAGTCGTTTCCAGACAAAGGCATCCGAGTGAGACGATTTGAAGGGGCCTCGAGGCCCGTCTTGGTGCATGCGGTGTGCCTTGAAAGGAAGGACGTTGAGGTGTGGTTATTCATGTGTTTTCGTGTCCCGTATGTAATGATAATGACCACCTAAAGAGAATTCATTTCATGCGTGAGGACCCTCTCTGGACATGGGGCCTGTCTTCTCGGCGGTGTTGGACGCTACCCGGGATGGATGCTAGTACGTGATGGCGGCCTTGATGTGCCTAAGGGGTCACATTGGTGGCTATTCCTATGGTTTCATATCTCTTTTAGGGCAACACGTGTTGTCTTTCATGCGCTGTGGTGCCCACAGGGTTGTCTGAACCCATCAGTATGTCTCCTCGTCAGTGCTGATGTTTCCTGGTGGGACAGCTGGAAATGCATAAATGTCTCTTTAGGGGGGGAGTGGTCGGCGACCCCCCCTGGGCGTGGGTCTTGTCCTGTGTGCCCAGAGCCACCCAGTGACATGCCCACGGACATGGAAAAACGGCCTCCAGACGAATCCATGAAAGCCTGATGATTCGTACGGTGCTTGGGGCTTGTCTTGTCTGAGGTAATGCGCCATAAAAGTGATGACAATGAGCTGGGGTGCGTCGCGTGTCAGACCCACGCCGAGTGACGTGGAAAATGGCATCGACGCAATGCCAAGAATTCCTGATGATTTGTCCCGTGCTTCGGGCTTGTCTTGCCCGAGGTAGTGCGCCATAAAAACGATGACAATGAGATGGGGTTTGTCGCGTGTGTGAGGTCCGACGTACTGACGATCACGTGGAGACAACGGCATCCGAGTGAGACGATTTGAAGGGGCCTCGGGGCTTGCCTTGGTGGATGCGGTGTGCCTTGCAAGGAAGGACGATGTGGTGGGGTTTGTCATATGTTGTTGGGTACGGTATGTATTGACAATGACCACCTAAAGATAATTCCTTTGAGGCGTGAGGACTCGCTCTGGACATGGGGCGCGTCTTCTCTGCGGTGATGGACGAGACGCGGGACGGATGCCATGACGTGTCGGCGGCCTTCATGTGCCTAAGGGGTCACGTCGGTGGCCCTTCCTATGGTTTCATAGCTCTTTTAGGGCAACCCGTGTTGTCTTTCATGCACTGCGGTGCCCTTAGGGTGGTCTAAACCCATCAGTATGTCTCCTCGTCACTGTTGATGTTTCCTGGTGGTATAGCTGGAAATGCATAAATGTCTCTTTAGGGGGGGAGTGGTCGGCGACCCCCCCTGGGCGTGGGTCTTGTCCTGCGTGCCTAGAGCCACCCACTGACATGCCGAGTGACATGGAAAATGGCATCGACGCAGTGCCATGAATTTCTGATGATTCGTCCCGTGCTTGGGGCTTGTCTTGCCCGAGGTAGTGCGCCCTAAAAACGATGACAATGAGATGGGGTTTGTCGCATGTGTGATCCTGCGGACTGACAGTCGTGTCCAGACAATGGCATCCGAGTGAGACGATTTGAAGGGGCCTCGAGGCCCGTCTTGGTGCGTGTGGCGTGCCTTGAAAGGAAGGACGTTGCGGTGGGGTTTGTCATCTGTTGTCGTGTCCCGTATGTAATGACAATGACCACCTAAAGAGAATTCATTTCATGCGTGAGGACCCTCTCTGGACATGGGGCCTGTCTTCTCGGCGGTGTTGGACGCTACCCGGGATGAATGCTACTACGTGTCGGCGGCCTTCATGTGCCTAAGGGGTCACATCGGTGGCTGTTCCTATGGTTTCATATATCTTTTAGGGCAACACGTGTTGTCTTTCATGCGCTGTGGTGCCCACAGGGTTGTCTAAACCCGTTAGTATGTCTCCTCGTCAGTGCTGATGTTTCCTGGTGGGACAGCTGAAAATGCATAAATGTCTCTTTAGGGGGGGAGTGGTCGGCGACCCCCCCTGGGCGTGGGTCTTGTCCTGCGTGCCCAGAGCCACCTAGTGACATGCCCACGGACATGGAAAAATGGCCTCCAGACAAATCCATGAAAGCTTGAGGATTCATACGGTGCTTGGGGCTTGTCTTGTCTGAGGTAATGCGCCATAAAAGTGATGACAATGAGCCGGGGTGCGTCGCGTGTCAGGTCCGATGTACTGACAATCACGTGGAGACAACGCCACCCGAGTGGGACGATTTGAAGGGGCATCGGGGCTTGCCTTGGAGGATGCGGTGTGCCTTGCAAGGAAGGACGACGTGGTGGGGTTTGTCATATGTTGTTGGGTACGGTATGTAATGACAATGACCGCCTCAAGATAATTCCTTTCATGCGTGAGGACCCGCTCTGGACATGGGGCGTGTCTTCTCTGCGGTGATGGACGAGACGCGGGACGGATGCCATGACGTGTCGGCGGCCTTCATGTGCCTAAGGGGTCACGTCGGTGGCCCTTCCTATGGTTTCATAGCTCTTTTAGGGCAACCCGTGTTGTCTTTCATGCACTGCGGTGCCCTTAGGGTGGTCTAAACCCATCAGTATGTCTCCTCGTCACTGTTGATGTTTCCTGGTGGAATAGCTGGAAATGCATAAATGTCTCTTTAGGGGGGGGAGTGGTCGGCGACCCCCCCTGGGCGTGGGTCTTGTCCTGCGTGCCTAGAGCCACCCGATGACATGCCCAGTGACATGGAAAATGGCATGGACGCAATGCCATGAATTCTCGATGATTCGTCCCGTGCTTGGGGCTTGTCTTTCCCGAGGTAGTGCGCCCTAAAAACGATGACAACGAGATGGGGTTTGTCGCATGTGTGATCTTGCGGGCTGATAGTCGTTTCCAGACAATGGCATCCGAGTGAGACGATTTGAAGGGGCCTCGAGGCCCGTCTTGGTGCATGCGGCGTGCCTTGAAGGGAAGGACGTTGAGGTGGGGTCATACCTCAAACATTGCAGATTTGGTTGGTGATGCAACCTTGTTGATCCTTCCATTAGTCATATGCTTGTCTCAAAGATCAGGTTGTGCATGTACAATGGACAAACTAATCGAACGGAATTGAATGTTCGGGACGACGGTTTGGGCTTGTGTTGGGGTCTGAGTGGTGAGCTCAGTCATACCTCAAACAATGCAGATGTTGTTGGTGATTCTACATGTCTGATCCTTCCACTAGTCATATGCTTGTCTCAAAGATCAGGTCCTGCATGATCAGTTGTGTGGGTTGATGGTTGCGCTTATGCGATTGTGTGGGAGTGGTGGATGGTTGTCAAGATACCGCGGTCTCCCTTTTTTGGGAAGGGAACGTTGGTCTCGTTGGCTCTAGGGGGTTGGGTATATCAATCCTTCCCTTGTGTCATGCATAGCGGGCTTTCCCTGCCTTCATGTGCTGCATTGTGATGCCTCTCGGGTTGCTTCCCTCGAGGCGTCACGGTCAGTTGTGTGGGTTGATGGTTGTGCTTACGCGATTGTGTGGGAGTGGTGGATGGTTGTCAAGATACTGCGGTCTCCCTTTTTTGGGAAGGGAACGTTGGTCTCGTTGGCTCTAGGGGGTTGGGTATATCAATCCTTCCCTTGTGTCATGCATAGCGGGCTTTCCCTGCCTTCATGTGCTGCATTGTGATGCCTCTCGGGTTGCTTCCCTCGAGGCGTCACGGTCAGTTGTGTGGGTTGATGGTTGTGCTTACGCGATTGTGTGGGAGTGGTGGATGGCTGTCAAGATACTGCGGTCTCCCTTTTTTGGGAAGGGAACGTTGGTCTCGTTGGCTCTAGGGGGTTGGGTATATAAATCCTTCCCTTGTGTCATGCATAGCGGGCTTTCCCTGCCTTCATGTGCTGCATTGTGATGTCTCTCGGGTTGCTTCCCTCGAGGCGTCACAGTCAGTTGTGTGGGTTGATGGTTGTGCTTACGCGATTGTGTGGGAGTGGTGGATGGTTGTCAAGATACTGCGGTCTCCCTTTTTTGGGAAGGGAACGTTGGTCTCCTTGGCTCTAGGGGGTTGGGTATATAAATCCTTCCCTTGTGTCATGCATAGCGGGCTTTCCCTGCCTTCATGTGCTGCATTGTGATGCCTCTGGGGTTGCTTCCCTTGAGGCGTCACGGTCAGTTGTGTGGGTTGATGGTTGTGCTTACGCGATTGTGTGGGAGTGGTGGATGGTTGTCAAGATACTGCGGTCTCCCTTTTTTGGGAAGGGAACGTTGGTCTCCTTGGCTCTAGGGGGTTGGGTATATAAATCCTTCCCTTGTGTCATGCATAGCGGGCTTTCCCTGCCTTCATGTGCTGCATTGTGATGTCTCTCGGGTTGCTTCCCTCGAGGTGTCACAGTCAGTTGTGTGGGTTGATGGTTGTGCTTACGCGATTGTGTGGGAGTGGTGGATGGTTGTCAAGATACTGCGGTCTCCCTTTTTTGGGAAGGGAACGTTGGTCTCCTTGGCTCTAGGGGGTTGGGTATATAAATCCTTCCCTTGTGTCATGCATAGCGGGCTTTCCCTGCCTTCATGTGCTGCATTGTGATGCCTCTCGGGTTGCTTCCCTTGAGGCGTCACGGTCAGTTGTGTGGGTTGATGGTTGTGCTTACGCGATTGTGTGGGAGTGGTGGATGGTTGTCAAGATACTGCGGTCTCCCTTTTTTGGGAAGGGAACGTTGGTCTCGTTGGCACCCTCATCCGTAAGTGGGGGATTAATTTCTCCTCGCTTTCATTTGGTCCTTGTGCATGTTTCCATGTGAATGATGGAACACGGTTTGGCTTGGTTGGATATCCGTTGAGAACACTAGTCAAATGCTTGTCTCAAAGATCAGTCTGTGCATGTACAGGGACAAACTAACCGAAAGATGGTGATATTGTGAAGGGTCTCATTAAATCAGTGACAAGTTTGACGTTCTCCTCGGTTATACATCAAGCGAAGAATGTGTATCTATTGTTTCGACAAGATACACGAGCGTCGTCACGCAGAGGTGATGACTCATTAAGGGGAATCCTGTCGATTTGGGAAGATGGTTTGGGCTTGTGTTGGGGTCTGAGTGGTTTGCTCAGTCATACCTCAAACATTGCAGATGTGGTTGGTGATGCTACCTGGCTGATCCTTCCATTAGTCATATGCTTGTCCCAAAGATCAGGTGGTGCATGTACAAAGGAAAAACTAATCGAATGGAATTGAATGTTCGGGACGACGGTTTGGGCTTGTGTTGGGGTCTGAGTGGTTAGCTCAGTCATACCTCAAACAATGCAGATGTTGTTGGTGATGCTACATGGCTGATCCTTCAACTAGTCATATGCTTGACTCAAAGATCAGGTCCCGCATGTACAAAGACAAACTAATCGAAAGATGGTGATACTGTGATGGGTCTCATTAAATTAGTGCCAGGGCTGACTTTCTCCTCAGTTATACATCAAGAGAAGAATCCCCAGGTGGGTGAGCTCCACCTAGAAGACCCTCACTTGTCCCTTCGGAGTTCTCCCTGTTGGTAGTGGAATTTTGTCAGTTATGATATACGGGCCCTGTTTATATGCTTGGGTTGAATTCTCTCGCACAATTGCGGTATTGAGCATCATGCAGAGGTGATGACTCATTAATTGGGTTCCTGTCGATTTGGAAAGACGGTTTGGGCTTGTGTTGGGGTCTGAGTGGTCTGCTCAGTCATACCTCAAACATTGCAGATGTGGTTGGTGATGCAACCTGGCTGATCCTTCCATTAGTCATATGCTTGTCCCAAAGATCAGGTTGTGCATGTACAAAGGACAAACTAATGGAACGGAATTGAATGTTCGGGATGATGGTTTGGGCTTGTGTTGGGGTCTGAGTGGTGAGCTCAGTCATACCTCAAACAATGCAGATGTTGTTGGTGATGCTACATGGCTGATCCTTCTACTAGTCATATGCTTGTCTCAAAGATCAGGTTGTGCATGATCAGTTGTGTGGGTTGATGGTTGCCCTTATGCGATTGTGTGGAAGTGGTGGATGGTTGTCAAGATACTGCGGTCTCCCTTTTTTGGGAATGGAACGTTGGTCTCGTTGGCGCTAGGGGGTTGGGTATATCAATCCTTCCCTTGTGTCATGCATAGCGGGCTTTCCCTGCCTTCATGTGCTGCATTGTGATGCCTCTCGGGTTGCTTCCCTCGAGGCGTGACGGTCAGTTGTGTGGGTTGATGGTTGTGCTTACGCGATTGTGTGGGAGTGGTGGATGGTTGTCAAGATACTGCGGTCTCCCTTTTTTGGGAAGGGAACGTTGGTCTCGTTGGCACCCTCATCCGTAAGTGGGGGTTTAATTTCTCCTCGCTTTCATTTGGTCCTTGTACATGTTTCCATGTGAATGATGGAACACGGTTTGGCTTGGTTGGATATCCGATGAGAACACTAGTCATATGCTTGTCTCAAAGATCAGTCTGTGCATGTACAGGGACAAACTAACCGAAAGATGGTGATACTGTGAAGGGTCTCATTAAATCAGTGACAAGTTTGACGTTCTCCTCGGTTATACATCAAGCGAAGAATGTGTATCTATTGTTTTTGCAAGATACACGAGCGTCATACAGAGGTGATGACTAATTAAGGGGAAACATGTCGATTTGGGAAGATGGTTTGGGCTTGTGTTGGGGTCTGAGTGGTTTGCTCAGTCATACCTCAAACATTGCAGATGTGGTTGGTGATGCTACCTGGCTGATCCTTCCATTAGTCATATGCTTGTATCAAAGATCAGGTCGTGCATGTACAAAGGACAAACTAATCGAATGGAATTGAATGCTCGGGACGACGGTTTAGGCTTGTGTTGGGGTCTGAGTGGTCTGCTCAGTCATACCTCAAACATTGCAGATGTGGTTAGTGACGCTACATGGGTGATCCTTCCACTAGTCATATGCGTGTCTCAAAGATCAGGTCCTGCATGTACAAGGACAAACTAATCGAAAGATGGTGATACTGTGAAGGGTCTCATTAAATCAGTGACACGGCTGACTTTCTCCTCGGTTATACATCAAGCGAAGAATCCCCAGGTGGGTGAGCTCCACCTAGAAGAACCTCACTTGTCCCTTTGGAGTTCTCCCTGTTGGTAGTGGAATTTTGTTGGTGCTGATGTAAGGGCCCCGTCTATATGCTTGGGTTGAATTCTCTCGCACAATTTTGGTTTCGGGTTCCAAGGGCTTGCTAAAAAGACGATGCGATACTAGACAGATATAACTTGGATGGGATGATGATAGATGAGCATGGTTGGTGTCCTGGTTCTTGGTTAAAAGTTTCGCAACGGTGGTTGAGTTCTTTTGAATGGTGGGATGTGGGGGGTGCGGCGGGACATAGGGCCTCCGTTCCTGTCATGACTCCTTTTCCTCAACGTCCCTGGAGCGTTGTGGGTTCGTCTGCTTAAAATCTGCCTCATGGCGGTTGAGTTCCTTCGGAAGGTGGGATGTGGGAGGCATGGCGGTGGGACGCTGTAATTCCTTTTCCTCACCGGTGGGATGTGGGGGGCATTGGAAAGAATGGGTTTTTGCCCAGTCTCATGCCGTGCCCGCCTTTTTCCTCACCTTTCATGGAGCGTTGCGGTTCGGGCTTGCTTAAAAGGCCACCTGTTGGTGGCGGAGTTCCTTGGATGGTGGGATGTGGGAGGCATGGTGGGTTGGTGTTCCTTTGTCGTCCCTCGACGCTCCTGCCCTTCCCTCGCCTTCTCTAGAGCAGTGCGGCTCTGCTTGCTTAAAAGCTGCCTCAGGGCGGTTGAGTTGCTGCGGATGGTGGGATGTGGGGGGCGCGGCGGGATTGGGTTTTTGCCCCGTCCCCTGACGTGCCTGCCTTTTCCTCCCCGTCTGTGGAGCATTGCGGGCTGGGTGCTTAAATACCGCCTCACGGTTTGTGGGATCCTGTGGATGGTGGGATGTGGGCGGCGCGGCGGGACATAGGACCCCCGTACCTACCATGACTCCTTTTCCTCGACGTCTCTTGAGCGTTGCTGGTTCGTCTGCTTAAAAGCTGCCTCATGGCGGTTGAGTTCCTACGGAATGTGAGATGTGGGAGGCACGGCGGGATGGGGGTTTCCCTCCTCATCCCCTGACGTTCCTACCTTTTTCCTCACTGGTGGGATGTGGGGGGTATGGGTGGGATTGGGTTGTTTCCCCGTCCTGTCGTACCCACCTTTTTCCTCACCTTTCATGGAGCGTTGCGGGTCGGGCTTTGCTTAAAATCCACTGATTGTGGTTGAGTTCTTGCAGATGTTGGGATGTGGGAGGCATGGTGGGATTGGGTTCCTTTGTCGTCCCTTGCTGTACCGCCTTTTCCTCACCTTCTCTGGAGCGTTGTGGAATTTTGGTAGTGGTTCAAGCGCGAAACTGTCGGTATCACCAGGATGCGAGAGCGTGCTCCTAAATTTCTCATTCAGTGATATTCCATGCGAACCATAGCAAGCTGCCTTGGGCAATGATTGGTGGGAGTGCTTTGCTCAACGCATTGTCGGGGCCACGTGCGAGTTATTTGGGTCCTAAGAAACTCACACCAACAGGGTAACGATTTCCATGGTTCATTATTGGACAAGTTGGGGTGCCTTCCTCCTCAGTCATGCCTTGGGTGATGATGTTCATAAGGGTGGCTTGAGAATGTGTATCTACTGTTTCTGCAAGATACACGAGCGTCATGCAGAGGTGATGACTAATTAAGGGGAAACATGTCGATTTGGGAAGAGATGGTTCGGGCTTGTGTTGGGGTCTGAGTGGTCTGCTCAGTCATACCTCAAACATTGCAGATGTGGTTGGTGATGGTACCCGGTTGATCTTTCCATTAGTCATATTATTGTCTCAAAGATCAGGCTGTGCATGTACGAAGGACAAACTAATCGAATGGAATTGAATGCTCGGGACGACGGTTTGGGCTTGTGTTGGGGTCTGAGTGGTCTGCTCAGTCATACCTCAAACATTGCAGATGTGGTTGGTGATGCTACATGGTTGATCCTTCCACTAGTCATATGCCTGTCTCAAAGATCAGGTCCCGCATGTAAAGGACAAACTAATCGAAAGATGGTGATACTGTGACGGGTCTCATTAAATCAGTGCCAGGGCTGACTTTCTCCTCGGTTATACCTCAAGCGAAGAATCCCCAGGTGGGTGAGCTCCACCTTGAAGACCCTCACTTGTCCCTTTGGAGTTCTCCCTGTTGGTAGTGGAATTTTGTTGGTGCTGATGTACGGGCCCCGTCTATATGCTTGGGTTGAATTCTCTCGCACAATTTTGGTTTCGGGTTCCAAGGGCTTGCTAAAAAGACGATGCGATACTAGACAGATATAACTTGGATGGGATGATGATAGATGAGCATGGTTGGTGTCCTGGTTCTTGGTTAAAAGTTTCGCAACGGTGGTTGAGTTCTTTTGAATGGTGGGATGTGGGGGGTGCGGCGGGACATAGGGCCTCTGTTCCTGTCATGACTCCTTTTCCTCAACGTCCCTGGAGCGTTGTGGGTTCGTCTGCTTAAAATCTGCCTCACGGCGGTTGAGTTCCTTCGGAAGGTGGGATGTGGGAAGCATGGCGGTGGGACGCTGTAATTCCTTTTCCTCACCGGTGGGATGTGGGGGGCATTGGAAAGAATGGGTTTTTGCCCAGTCTCATGCCGTGCCCGCCTTTTTCCTCACCTTTCATGGAGCGTTGCGGTTCGGGCTTGCTTAAAAGGCCACCTGTTGGTGGCGGAGTTCCTTGGATGGTGGGATGTGGGAGGCATGGTGGGTTGGTGTTCCTTTGTCGTCCCTCGACGCTCCTGCCCTTCCCTCGCCTTCTCTAGAGCAGTGCGGCTTTGCTTGCTTAAAAGCTGCCTCAGGGTGGTTGAGTTGCTGCGGATGGTGGGATGTGGGGGGCGCGGCGGGATTGGGTTTTTGCCCCGTCCCCTGACGTGCCTGCCTTTTCCTCCCCGTCTGTGGAGCATTGCGGGCTGGGTGCTTAAATACCGCCTCACGGTTTGTGGGATCCTGTGGATGGTGGGATGTGGGCGGCGCGGCGGGACATAGGACCCCCGTACCTACCATGACTCCTTTTCCTCGACGTCTCTTGAGCGTTGCTGGTTCGTCTGCTTAAAAGCTGCCTCATGGCGGTTGAGTTCCTACGGAATGTGAGATGTGGGAGGCACGGCGGGATGGGGGTTTCCCTCCTCATCCCCTGACGTTCCTACCTTTTCCCTCACTGGTGGGATGTGGGGGGTATGGGCGGGATTGGGTTGTTTCCCCGTCCTGTCGTACCCACCTTTTTCCTCACCTTTCATGGAGCGTTGCGGGTCGGGCTTTGCTTAAAATCCACTGAGTGTGGTTGAGTTCTTGCAGATGTTGGGATGTGGGAGGCATGGTGGGATTGGGTTCCTTTGTCGTCCCTTGCTGTACCGCCTTTTCCTCACCTTCTCTGGAGCGTTGTGGAATTTTGGTAGTGGTTCAAGCGCGAAACTGTCGGTATCACCAGGATGCGAGAGCGTGCTCCTAAATTTCTCATTCAGCGATATTCCATGCGAACCATAGCAAGCTGCCTTGGGCAATGATTGGTGGGAGTGCTTTGCTCAACGCATTGTCGGGGCCACGTGCGAGTTATTTGTGTCCTAAGAGACTCACACCAACAGGGTAACGATTTCCATGGTTCATTATTGGACAAGTTGGGGTGCCTTCCTCCTCAGTCATGCCTTGGGTGATGATGTTCATAAGGGTGGCTTGAGAATGTGTATCTACTGTTTCTGCAAGATACACGAGCGTCATGCGGAGGTGATGACTCATTAAGGGGAATCCTGTCGATTTGGGAAGATGGTTGGGGCTTGTGTTGGGGTCTGAGTGGTCTGCTCAGTCATACCTCAAACATTGCAGATGTGGTTGGTGATGCTACCTGGCTGATCCTTCCATTAGTCATATGCTTGTCTCAAAGATCAGGTTGTGCATGTACAAAGGACAAACTAATCGAACAGAATTGAATGTTCGGGACGACGGTTTGGGCTTGTGTTGGGGTCTGAGTGGTCAGCTCAGTCATACCCCAAACAATGCAGATGTTGTTGGTGATGCTACATGGCTGATCCTTCCACTAGTCATATGCCTGTCTCAAAGATTAGGTCCCGCATGTAAAGGACAAACTAATCGAAAGATGGTGATACTGTGACGGGTCTCATTAAATCAGTGCCAGGGGTGACTTTCTCCTCGGTTATATCTCAAGCGAAGAATCCCCAGGTGGGTGAGCTCCACCTAGAAGACCCTCACTTGTCCCTTTGGAGTTCTCCCTGTTGGTAGTGGAATTTTTTTGGTGCTGATGTAGGGGCCCCGTCTATATGCTTGGGTTGAATTCTCTCGCACAATTGCGGTTCCGTCTTCCAAGGGCTTGCTAAAAAGACAATGCGATACTAGACAGATATAACTTGGATGGGATGATGATAGATGAGCATGGTTGGTGTCCTGGTTCTTGGTTAAAAGTTTCGCAACGGTGGTTGAGTTCTTTTGAATGGTGGGATGTGGGGGGTGCGGCGGGACATAGGGCCTCCGTTCCTGTCATGACTCCTTTTCCTCAACGTCCCTGGAGCGTTGTGGGTTCGTCTGCTTAAAATCTGCCTCATGGCGGTTGAGTTCCTTCGGAAGGTGGGATGTGGGAGGCATGGCGGTGGGACGCTGTAATTCCTTTTCCTCACCGGTGGGATGTGGGGGGCATTGGAAAGAATGGGTTTTTGCCCAGTCTCATGCCGTGCCCGCCTTTTTCCTCACCTTTCATGGAGCGTTGCGGTTCGGGCTTGCTTAAAAGGCCACCTGTCGGTGGCGGAGTTCCTTGGATGGTGGGATGTGGGAGGCATGGTGGGTTGGTGTTCCTTTGTCGTCCCTCGACGCTCCTGCCCTTCCCTCGCCTTCTCTAGAGCAGTGCGGCTTGGCTTGCTTAAAAGCCGCCTCAGGGTGGTTGAGTTGTTGCGGATGGTGGGATGTGGGAGGCGCGGCGGGATTGGGTTTTTGCCCCGTCCCCTGACGTGCCTGCCTTTTCCTCCCCGTCTGTGGAGCATTGCGGGCTGGGTGCTTAAATACCGCCTCACGGTTTGTGGGATCCTGTGGATGGTGGGATGTGGGCGGCGCGGCGGGACATAGGACCCCCGTACCTACCCTGACTCCTTTTCCTTGACGTCTCTTGAGCGTTGCTGGTTCGTCTGCTTAAAAGCTGCCTCATGGCGGTTGAGTTCCTACGGAATGTGAGATGTGGGAGGCACGGCGGGATGGGGGTTTCCCTCCTCATCCCCTGACGTTCCTACCTTTTTCCTCACTGGTGGGATGTGGGGGGTATGGGCGGGATTGGGTTGTTTCCCCGTCCTGTCGTACCCACCTTTTTCCTCACCTTTCATGGAGCGTTGCGGGTCGGGCTATGCTTAAAAGCCACCGAGTGTGGTTGAGTTCTTGCAGATGTTGGGATGTGGGAGGCATGGTGGGATTGGGTTCCTTTGTCGTCCCTTGCTGTACCGCCTTTTCCTCACCTTCTCTGGAGCGTTGTGGAATTTTGGTAGTGGTTCAAGCGCGAAACTGTCGGTATCACCAGGATGCAAGAGCGTGCTCCTAAATTTCTCATTCAGCGATATTTCATGCGAACCATAGCAAGCTGCCTTGGGCAATGATTGGTGGGAGTGCTTTGCTCAACGCATTGTCGGGGCCACGTGCGAGTTATTTGGGTCCTAAGAAACTCACACCAACAGGGTGACGATTTCCATGGTTCATTATTGGACAAGTTGGGGTGCCTTCCTCCTCAGTCATGCCTTGGGTGATGATGTTCATAAGGGTGGCTTGAGAATGTGTATCTACTGTTTCTGCAAGATACACGAGCGTCATGCGGAGGTGATGACTCATTAAGGGGAATCCTGTCGATTTGGGAAGATGGTTGGGGCTTGTGTTGGGGTCTGAGTGGTCTGCTCAGTCATACCTCAAACATTGCAGATGTGGTTGGTGATGCTACCTGGCTGATCCTTCCATTAGTCATATGCTTGTCTCAAAGATCAGGTTGTGCATGTACAAAGGACAAACTAATCGAACAGAATTGAATGTTCGGGACGACGGTTTGGGCTTGTGTTGGGGTCTGAGTGGTCAGCTCAGTCATACCCCAAACAATGCAGATGTTGTTGGTGATGCTACATGGCTGATCCTTCCACTAGTCATATGCCTGTCTCAAAGATCAGGTCCCGCATGTAAAGGACAAACTAATCGAAAGATGGTGATACTGTGACGGGTCTCATTAAATCAGTTCCAGGGGTGACTTTCTCCTCGGTTATATCTCAAGCGAAGAATCCCCAGGTGGGTGAGCTCCACCTAGAAGACCCTCACTTGTCCCTTTGGAGTTCTCCCTGTTGGTAGTGGAATTTTTTTGGTGCTGATGTAGGGGCCCCGTCTATATGCTTGGGTTGAATTCTCTCGCACAATTGCGGTTCCGTCTTCCAAGGGCTTGCTAAAAAGACGATGCGATACTAGACAGATATAACTTGGATGGGATGATGATAGATGAGCATGGTTGGTGTCCTGGTTCTTGGTTAAAAGTTTCTCAACGGTGGTTGAGTTCTTTTGAATGGTGGGATGTGGGGGGTGCGGCGGGACATAGGGCCTCCGTTCCTGTCATGACTCCTTTTCCTCAACGTCCCTGGAGCGTTGTGGGTTCGTCTGCTTAAAATCTGCCTCATGGCGGTTGAGTTCCTTCGGAAGGTGGGATGTGGGAGGCATGGCGGTGGGACGCTGTAATTCCTTTTCCTCACCGGTGGGATGTGGGGGGCATTGGAAAGAATGGGTTTTTGCCCAGTCTCATGCCGTGCCCGCCTTTTTCCTCACCTTTCATGGAGCGTTGCGGTTCGGGCTTGCTTAAAAGGCCACCTGTCGGTGGCGGAGTTCCTTGGATGGTGGGATGTGGGAGGCATGGTGGGTTGGTGTTCCTTTGTCGTCCCTCGACGCTCCTGCCCTTCCCTCGCCTTCTCTAGAGCAGTGCGGCTTGGCTTGCTTAAAAGCCGCCTCAGGGTGGTTGAGTTGCTGCGGATGGTGGGATGTGGGAGGCGCGGCGGGATTGGGTTTTTGCCCCGTCCCCTGACGTGCCTGCCTTTTCCTCCCCGTCTGTGGAGCATTGCGGGCTGGGTGCTTAAATACCGCCTCACGGTTTGTGGGATCCTGTGGATGGTGGGATGTGGGCGGCGCGGCGGGACATAGGACCCCCGTACCTACCATGACTCCTTTTCCTCGACGTCTCTTGAGCGTTGCTGGTTCGTCTGCTTAAAAGCTGCCTCATGGCGGTTGAGTTCCTACGGAATGTGAGATGTGGGAGGCACGGCGGGATGGGGGTTTCCCTCCTCATCCCCTGACGTTCCTACCTTTTTCCTCACTGGTGGGATGTGGGGGGTATGGGCGGGATTGGGTTGTTTCCCCGTCCTGTCGTACCCACCTTTTTCCTCACCTTTCATGGAGCGTTGCGGGTCGGGCTATGCTTAAAAGCCACCGAGTGTGGTTGAGTTCTTGCAGATGTTGGGATGTGGGAGGCATGGTGGGATTGGGTTCCTTTGTCGTCCTTTGCTGTACCTGCCTTTTCCTCACCTTCTCTGGAGCGTTGTGGGATTTTGGTAGTGGTTCAAGCGCGAAACTGTCGGTATCACCAGGATGAGAGACCGTGCTCCTAAATTTCCCATTCAGTGATATTCCATGCGAACCGTAGCAAGCTTCCTTGGGCAGTGATTTGCGGGAGTGCTTTGCCCAACGCATTGTCGGGGCCACCTGTGAGTTATTTGGGTCCTGAGAAACTCACACCACCAGGCAAACGGTTGCCATGGTTCATTATTGGACAAGTTGGGGTGCCTTCCTCCTCAGTCATGCCTTGGGTGATGATGTTCATAAGGGCGGCTTGAGAATGTGTATCTACTGTTTCTGCAAGATACACGAGCGTCATGCGGAGGTGATGACTCATTAACCGGGATCCTGTGGATTCGTGGGAAGTGATCGGTTTGGCTATTCTCATCGGTGCTGGGTAAAGGAAGGAATGAATGCTGAGACCCCGTCGATGATGATTCATTCTTGTCTCTGGAATAAAAGAAGTGTTGGAAGTCGGATCTATTTTTTCGGTGCGGTGTACTTGAGCATCATTGGGAGGTGAAGACTCTTTACAG
>CAUJRU010000810.1:245000-265000 GCA_963277665.1 Viscum album
GTGCCTTGAAAGGAAGGACGCCGAGCTGGGGTTTGTCATATGTTGTTGGGTTCGGTATGTAACGACACCGACCACCTAAAGAGAATTCATTTCATGCGTGAGGACCCGCTCTGGACATGGGGTCTGTCTTCTCGGCGGTGGTCGACGATACGCGGGAAGGATGCCATGACGTGTCGGCGGCCTTCACGTGCCTAAGGGGTCACGTCGGTTGCCGTTCCTATGGTTTCATAGCTCTTTTAGGGCAACACGTGTTGTCTTTCATGCGCTGCGGTTCCCTCTGGGTGGTCTAAACCACTCAGTATGTCTCCTCGTCAGTGCTGATGTTTCCTGGTGGGAGAGCTGGAAATGCAGAAATGTCTCTTTAGGGGGGGAGTGGTCGGCGACCCCCCCTGGGCGTGGGTCTTGTCCTGCGTGCCCAGAGCCACCCAGTGACATGCCCACAGACATGGAAAAATGGCCTCTAGATGATTCCTCCTGTGCTTGGGGCTTGTCTTGCCCGCGGTAGTGCCCCATAAAAGCGATGACAATGAGACGGGGTTCGTCGCGTGTCAGGTCCGACGAACTGACAATCGCGTGGAGACAAAGCCATCCGAGTGAGACGATTTGAAGTGGCCTCGGGGCATGTCTTGGTGGATGCGACGTGCCTTGAAAGGAAGGACGTCGAGGTGGGGTTTTTCATATGTTGTTGGGTCCTGTATGTAATTACAATTACCACCTAAAGAGAATTCTTTTCATGAGTGAGGACCCGCTCTGGACATGGGGCGTGTCTTCTCGGCGGTGATCGACGATACGCGGGATGGATGCCATGACTTGTCGGTGGCCTTCATGTGCATAAGGGGTCACGTCGGTGGCCATTCCTATGGTTTCATAGCTCTTTTAGGGCAACACGTGTTGTCTTTCATGCGCTGTGGTGCCCTCAGGGTGGTCTAAACCCATCAGTATGTCTCCTCGTCAGTGTTGATGTTTCCTGGTGGGATAGCTGGAAATGCATAAATGTCTCTTTAGGGGGGGAGTGGTCGGCGACCCCCCTGGGCGTGGGTCTTGTCCTGCGTGCCTAGAGCCACCCAATGACATGCCCAGTGACATGGAAAATGGCATCGACGCAATGCCCTGAATTCCTGATGATTCTTCCCGTGCTAGGGTCTTGTCTTGCCCGAGGTGGTGCGCCATAAAACCGATGACAATGAGATGGGTGGGGTTTGTCGCCTGTGAGATCCTACGGACTGACAATCGCGTCCAGACAATGGAATCCTAGTGAGGCGATTTGAAGGGGCCTCGGGGCCCGTCTTGGTGCGTGCGGCGTGCCTTGAAAGGAAGGACGTTGAGGTGGGGTTTGTCATATGTTGTTGTGTCCGGTATGTAAAGACAATGACCACCTAAAGAGAATTCATTTCATGCGTGAGGACCCGCTCTGGACATGGGTCCTGTCTCCTCGGCGGTGTTGGACGATACGCGGGACGGATGCCATGACGTGTCGGCGGCCTTCATGTGCCTAAGGGGCCACGTCGGTGTCCCTTCCTATGGTTTCATAGCCCTTTTAGGGCAACACGTGTTGCCTTTCATGCGCTGCGGTTCCCTCTGGGTGGTCTAAACCACTCAGTATGTCTCCTCGTCAGTGTTGATGTTTCCTGGTGGAATAGCTGGAAATGCATAAATGTCTCTTTAGGGGGGGAGTGGTCGGCGACCCCCCCTGGGCGTGGGTCTTGTCCTGCGTGCCGAGAGCCACCCACAGACATGCCCAGTGACATGGAAAATGGCATCGACGCAATGCCATGAATTCCTGATGATTCGTCCCGTGCTTGGGGCTTGTCTTGCCCGAGGTAGTGCGCCCTAAAAACGATGGCAATGAGACGGGGTTTGTCGCATGTGCGATCCTGCGGACTGACAGTCGCGTCCAGACAATGGCATCCGAGTGAGACGATTTGAAGGGGCCTCAGGGCCCGTCTTGGTGCATGCGGCGTGCCTTGAAAGGAAGGACGTCGAGGTGGGGTTTTTCATATGTTGTCGTGTCCCGTATGTAATGACAATGACCACCTAAAGAGAATTCATTTCATGCGCGAGGACCCGCTCTGGACATGGGGCCTGTCTTCTCGGCGGCGTTGGATGCTACCCGCGACGAATGCTACTACGTGTCGGCGGCCTTGATGTGCCTAAGGGGTCACATCAGTGGCTGTTCCTATGGTTTCATATCTCTTTTAGGGCAACACGTGTTGTCTTTCATGCGCTGTGGTGCCCACAGGGTTGTCTAAACCCATCAGTATGTCTCCTCGTCAGTGCTGATGTTTCCTGGTGGGACAGCTGGAAATGCATAAATGTCTCTTTAGGGGGGGAGTGGTCGGCGACCCCCCCTGGGCGTGGGTCTTGTCCTGCGTGCCCAGAGCCACCCAGTGACATGCCCACGGACATGGAAAAACAGCCTCCGGACAAAGCAAAGACAGCTTGATGATTCGTCCGGTGCTTGGGGCTTGTCTTGTTCGAGGTAGTGCGCCATAAAAGTGATGACAATGAGCCGGGTTTCGTCGCGTGTCAGGTCCTCCGTACTGACAATCAGGTGGAGACAACGCCATCCGGGTGAGAGGATTTGAAGGGGCCTCAGGGCTTGCCTTGGTGGATGCGGTGTGCCTTGAATGGAAGGACAATGAGGTGGGGTTTGTCATATGTTGTTGGGTCCGGTATGTAATGACAATGACCGCCTAAAGAGAATTCCTTTCATGCGTGGGGACCCGCTCTGGACATGGGGCGTGTCTTCGCCGTGGTGATGGACGATACGTGGGACGGATGCCATGACGTGTCGGCGGCCTTCATGTGCCTAAGGGGTCACGTCGGTGGCCCTTCCTATGGTTTCATAGCTCTTTTAGGGCAACACGTGTTGCCTTTCATGCGCTGCCCTGCCCTCAGGGTGGTCTAAACCCATCAGTATGTCTCCTCGTCGGTGTTGATGTTTCCTGGTGGAATAGCTGGAAATGCATAAATGTCTCTTTAGGGGGGGAGTGGTCGGCGACCCCCCCGGGCGTGGGTCTTGTCTTGCGTGCCTAGAGCCACCCAATGTGATGCCCATTGACATGCAAAATGACATCGACGTAATGCCATGAATGCCTGATGATTCGTCCCGTGCTTGGGGCTTGTCTTGCCCGAGGTAGTGCGCCATAAAAACGATGACAATGGGATGGTGTTTGTCGCCTTCGAGATCCTGCGGACTGACAGTCGCGTTCAGACAATGGCATCCGAGTGAGACGATTTGAAGGGGTCTCGGGGCCCGTCTTGGTGCATGCGGCGTTTCTTGAAAGGAAGGACGTCGAGGTGGGGTTTGTCACATGTTGTTGTGTTCGGAATGTAAAGACAATGACCGCCTAAAGATAATTCATTTCATGCGCGGGGACCCGCTCTGGACATGGGTCCTGTCTTCTCGGCGGTGTTGGATGATACCCGGGACGGATGCCATGACGTGTCGGCGGCCTTCGTGTGCCTAAGGGGTCACTTTGGTGGCTGTTCGTATGGATTCGTAGCTCTTTAAGGGCAACACGTGCTGTCTTTCATGCGTTGTGGTGCCCATTGGGTTGTCTGAACCCATCAGTATGTGTCCTCGTCAGTGCTGATGTTTCCTGGTGGGACAGCTGGAAATGCATAAATGTCTCTTTAGGGGGGGAGTGGTCGGCGACCCCCCCTGGGCGTGGGTCTTGTCCTGCGTGCCCAGAGCCACCCAGTGACATGCCCACGAACATGGAAAAACGACCTCCAGACAAATCCATGAAAGCTTGATTATTCGTACGGTGCTTGGGGCTTGTCTTGTCTGAGGTAATGCGTCATAAAAGTGATGACAATGAGCCGGGGTGCGTCGCGTGTCAGGTCCGACGTACTGACAATCACGTGGAGACAACGCCATCCGAGTGGGACGATTTGAAGGGACCTCGGGTCTTGCCTTGGTGGATGCGGTGTGCCTTGCAAGGAAGGACGACGTGGTGGGGTTTGTCATATGTTGTTGGGTACGGTATGTATTGACAATGACCGCCTAAAGATAATTCCTTTGAGGCGTGAGGACCAGCTCTGGACATGGGGCGTGTCTTCTCTGCGGTGATGGACGAGACGCGGGGCGGATGCCATGACGTGTCGGCGGCCTTCATGTGCCTAAGGGGTCACGTCGGTGGCCCTTCCTATGGTTTCATAGCTCTTTTAGGGCAACCCGTGTTGTCTTTCATGCACTGCAGTGCCCTTAGGGTGGTCTAAACCCATCAGTATGTCTCCTCGTCACTGTTGATGTTTCCTGGTGGTATAGCTGGAAATGCATAAATGTCTCTTTAGGGGGGGAGTGGTCGGCGACCCCCCCTGGGCGTGGGTCTTGTCCTGCGTGCCTAGAGCCACCCAATGACATGCCGAGTGACATGGAAAATGGCATCGACGCAGTGCCACGAATTCCTGATGATTCGTCTCGTGCTTGGGGCTTGTCTTGCCCGAGGTAGTGCGCCCTAAAAACGATGACAATGAGATGGGGTTTGTCGCATGTGTGATCCTGCGGACTGACAGTCGTGTCCAGACAATGGCATCCGAGTGAGACGATTTGAAGGGGCCTCGAGGCCCGTCTTGGTGCGTGTGGCGTGCCTTGAAAGGAAGGACGTTGCGGTGGGGTTTGTCATCTGTTGTCGTGTCCCGTATGTAATGACAATGACCACCTAAAGAGAATTCATTTCATGCGTGAGGACCCTCTCTGGACATGGGGCCTGTCTTCTCGGCGGTGTTGGACGCTACCCGGGATGAATGCTACTACGTGTCGGCGGCCTTCATGTGCCTAAGGGGTCACATCGGTGGCTGTTCCTACGGTTTCATATATCTTTTAGGGCAACACGTGTTGACTTTCATGCGCTGTGGTGCCCACAGGGTTGTCTAAACCCTCCAGTATGTCTCCTCGTCAGTGCTGATGTTTCCTGGTGGGACAGCTGGAAAGGCATAAATGTCTCTTTAGGGGGGGAGTGGTCGGCGACCCCCCCTGGGCGTGGGTCTTGTCCTGCGTGCCCAGAGCCACCTAGTGACATGCCCACGGACATGGAAAAATGGCCTCCAGACAAATCCATGAAAGCTTGAGGATTCATACGGTGCTTGGGGCTTGTCTTGTCTGAGGTAATGCGCCATAAAAGTGATGACAATGAGCCGGGGTGCGTCGCGTGTCAGGTCCGAGGTACTGACAATCACGTGGAGACAACGCCACCCGAGTGGGACGATTTGAAGGGGCATCGGGGCTTGCCTTGGAGGATGCGGTGTGCCTTGCAAGGAAGGACGACGTGGTGGGGTTTGTCATATGTTGTTGGGTACGGTATGTAATGACAATGACCGCCTAAAGATAATTCATTTCATGCGTGAGGACCCGCTCTGGACATGGGGCGTGTCTTCTCTGCGGTGATGGACGAGACGCGGGACGGATGTCATGACGTGTCGGCGGCCTTCATGTGCCTAAGGGGTCACGTCGGTGGCCCTTCCTATGGTTTCATAGCTCTTTTAGGGCAACCCGTGTTGTCTTTCATGCACTGCGGTGCCCTTAGGGTGGTCTAAACCCCTCAGTATGTCTCCTCGTCACTTTTGATGTTTCCTGGTGGAATAGCTGGAAATGCATAAATGTCTCTTTAGGGGGGGAGTGGTCGGCGACCCCCCCTGGGCGTGGGTCTTGTCCTGCGTGCCTAGAGCCACCCGATGACATGCCCAGTGACATGGAAAATGGCATCGACGCAATGCCATGAATTCTTGATGATTCGTCCCGTGCTTGGGGCTTGTCTTTCCCGAGGTAGTGCGCCCTAAAAACGATGACAATGAGATGGGTTTTGTCGCATGTGTGATCTTGCGGGCTGACAGTCGTTTCCAGACAAAGGCATCCGAGTGAGACGATTTGAAGGGGCCTCGAGGCCCGTCTTGGTGCATGCGGTGTGCCTTGAAAGGAAGGACGTTGAGGTGTGGTTATTCATGTGTTTTCGTGTCCCGTATGTAATGATAATGACCACCTAAAGAGAATTCATTTCATGCGTGAGGACCCTCTCTGGACATGGGGCCTGTCTTCTCGGCGGTGTTGGACGCTACCCGGGATGGATGCTAGTACGTGATGGCGGCCTTGATGTGCCTAAGGGGTCACATTGGTGGCTATTCCTATGGTTTCATATCTCTTTTAGGGCAACACGTGTTGTCTTTCATGCGCTGTGGTGCCCACAGGGTTGTCTGAACCCATCAGTATGTCTCCTCGTCAGTGCTGATGTTTCCTGGTGGGACAGCTGGAAATGCATAAATGTCTCTTTAGGGGGGGAGTGGTCGGCGACCCCCCCTGGGCGTGGGTCTTGTCCTGTGTGCCCAGAGCCACCCAGTGACATGCCCACGGACATGGAAAAACGGCCTCCAGACGAATCCATGAAAGCCTGATGATTCGTACGGTGCTTGGGGCTTGTCTTGTCTGAGGTAATGCGCCATAAAAGTGATGACAATGAGCTGGGGTGCGTCGCGTGTCAGACCCACGCCGAGTGACGTGGAAAATGGCATCGACGCAATGCCAAGAATTCCTGATGATTTGTCCCGTGCTTCGGGCTTGTCTTGCCCGAGGTAGTGCGCCATAAAAACGATGACAATGAGATGGGGTTTGTCGCGTGTGTGAGGTCCGACGTACTGACGATCACGTGGAGACAACGGCATCCGAGTGAGACGATTTGAAGGGGCCTCGGGGCTTGCCTTGGTGGATGCGGTGTGCCTTGCAAGGAAGGACGATGTGGTGGGGTTTGTCATATGTTGTTGGGTACGGTATGTATTGACAATGACCACCTAAAGATAATTCCTTTGAGGCGTGAGGACTCGCTCTGGACATGGGGCGCGTCTTCTCTGCGGTGATGGACGAGACGCGGGACGGATGCCATGACGTGTCGGCGGCCTTCATGTGCCTAAGGGGTCACGTCGGTGGCCCTTCCTATGGTTTCATAGCTCTTTTAGGGCAACCCGTGTTGTCTTTCATGCACTGCGGTGCCCTTAGGGTGGTCTAAACCCATCAGTATGTCTCCTCGTCACTGTTGATGTTTCCTGGTGGTATAGCTGGAAATGCATAAATGTCTCTTTAGGGGGGGAGTGGTCAGCGACCCCCCCTGGGCGTGGGTCTTGTCCTGCGTGCCTAGAGCCACCCACTGACATGCCGAGTGACATGGAAAATGGCATCGACGCAGTGCCATGAATTTCTGATGATTCGTCCCGTGCTTGGGGCTTGTCTTGCCCGAGGTAGTGCGCCCTAAAAACGATGACAATGAGATGGGGTTTGTCGCATGTGTGATCCTGCGGACTGACAGTCGTGTCCAGACAATGGCATCCGAGTGAGACGATTTGAAGGGGCCTCGAGGCCCGTCTTGGTGCGTGTGGCGTGCCTTGAAAGGAAGGACGTTGCGGTGGGGTTTGTCATCTGTTGTCGTGTCCCGTATGTAATGACAATGACCACCTAAAGAGAATTCATTTCATGCGTGAGGACCCTCTCTGGACATGGGGCCTGTCTTCTCGGCGGTGTTGGACGCTACCCGGGATGAATGCTACTACGTGTCGGCGGCCTTCATGTGCCTAAGGGGTCACATCGGTGGCTGTTCCTATGGTTTCATATATCTTTTAGGGCAACACGTGTTGTCTTTCATGCGCTGTGGTGCCCACAGGGTTGTCTAAACCCGTTAGTATGTCTCCTCGTCAGTGCTGATGTTTCCTGGTGGGACAGCTGAAAATGCATAAATGTCTCTTTAGGGGGGGAGTGGTCGGCGACCCCCCCTGGGCGTGGGTCTTGTCCTGCGTGCCCAGAGCCACCTAGTGACATGCCCACGGACATGGAAAAATGGCCTCCAGACAAATCCATGAAAGCTTGAGGATTCATACGGTGCTTGGGGCTTGTCTTGTCTGAGGTAATGCGCCATAAAAGTGATGACAATGAGCCGGGGTGCGTCGCGTGTCAGGTCCGACGTACTGACAATCACGTGGAGACAACGCCACCCGAGTGGGACGATTTGAAGGGGCATCGGGGCTTGCCTTGGAGGATGCGGTGTGCCTTGCAAGGAAGGACGACGTGGTGGGGTTTGTCATATGTTGTTGGGTACGGTATGTAATGACAATGACCGCCTCAAGATAATTCCTTTCATGCGTGAGGACCCGCTCTGGACATGGGGCGTGTCTTCTCTGCGGTGATGGACGAGACGCGGGACGGATGCCATGACGTGTCGGCGGCCTTCATGTGCCTAAGGGGTCACGTCGGTGGCCCTTCCTATGGTTTCATAGCTCTTTTAGGGCAACCCGTGTTGTCTTTCATGCACTGCGGTGCCCTTAGGGTGGTCTAAACCCATCAGTATGTCTCCTCGTCACTGTTGATGTTTCCTGGTGGAATAGCTGGAAATGCATAAATGTCTCTTTAGGGGGGGGAGTGGTCGGCGACCCCCCCTGGGCGTGGGTCTTGTCCTGCGTGCCTAGAGCCACCCGATGACATGCCCAGTGACATGGAAAATGGCATGGACGCAATGCCATGAATTCTCGATGATTCGTCCCGTGCTTGGGGCTTGTCTTTCCCGAGGTAGTGCGCCCTAAAAACGATGACAACGAGATGGGGTTTGTCGCATGTGTGATCTTGCGGGCTGATAGTCGTTTCCAGACAATGGCATCCGAGTGAGACGATTTGAAGGGGCCTCGAGGCCCGTCTTGGTGCATGCGGCGTGCCTTGAAGGGAAGGACGTTGAGGTGAGGTCATACCTCAAACATTGCAGATTTGGTTGGTGATGCAACCTTGTTGATCCTTCCATTAGTCATATGCTTGTCTCAAAGATCAGGTTGTGCATGTACAATGGACAAACTAATCGAACGGAATTGAATGTTCGGGACGATGGTTTGGGCTTGTGTTGGGGTCTGAGTGGTGAGCTCAGTCATACCTCAAACAATGCAGATGTTGTTGGTGATTCTACATGTCTGATCCTTCCACTAGTCATATGCTTGTCTCAAAGATCAGGTCCTGCATGATCAGTTGTGTGGGTTGATGGTTGCGCTTATGCGATTGTGTGGGAGTGGTGGATGGTTGTCAAGATACCGCGGTCTCCCTTTTTTGGGAAGGGAACGTTGGTCTCGTTGGCTCTAGGGGGTTGGGTATATCAATCCTTCCCTTGTGTCATGCATAGCGGGCTTTCCCTGCCTTCATGTGCTGCATTGTGATGCCTCTCGGGTTGCTTCCCTCGAGGCGTCACGGTCAGTTGTGTGGGTTGATGGTTGTGCTTACGCGATTGTGTGGGAGTGGTGGATGGTTGTCAAGATACTGCGGTCTCCCTTTTTTGGGAAGGGAACGTTGGTCTCGTTGGCTCTAGGGGGTTGGGTATATCAATCCTTCCCTTGTGTCATGCATAGCGGGCTTTCCCTGCCTTCATGTGCTGCATTGTGATGCCTCTCGGGTTGCTTCCCTCGAGGCGTCACGGTCAGTTGTGTGGGTTGATGGTTGTGCTTACGCGATTGTGTGGGAGTGGTGGATGGCTGTCAAGATATTGCGGTCTCCCTTTTTTGGGAAGGGAACGTTGGTCTCGTTGGCTCTAGGGGGTTGGGTATATAAATCCTTCCCTTGTGTCATGCATAGCGGGCTTTCCCTGCCTTCATGTGCTGCATTGTGATGTCTCTCGGGTTGCTTCCCTCGAGGCGTCACAGTCAGTTGTGTGGGTTGATGGTTGTGCTTACGCGATTGTGTGGGAGTGGTGGATGGTTGTCAAGATACTGCGGTCTCCCTTTTTTGGGAAGGGAACGTTGGTCTCCTTGGCTCTAGGGGGTTGGGTATATAAATCCTTCCCTTGTGTCATGCATAGCGGGCTTTCCCTGCCTTCATGTGCTGCATTGTGATGCCTCTGGGGTTGCTTCCCTTGAGGCGTCACGGTCAGTTGTGTGGGTTGATGGTTGTGCTTACGCGATTGTGTGGGAGTGGTGGATGGTTGTCAAGATACTGCGGTCTCCCTTTTTTGGGAAGGGAACGTTGGTCTCCTTGGCTCTAGGGGGTTGGGTATATAAATCCTTCCCTTGTGTCATGCATAGCGGGCTTTCCCTGCCTTCATGTGCTGCATTGTGATGTCTCTCGGGTTGCTTCCCTCGAGGTGTCACAGTCAGTTGTGTGGGTTGATGGTTGTGCTTACGCGATTGTGTGGGAGTGGTGGATGGTTGTCAAGATACTGCGGTCTCCCTTTTTTGGGAAGGGAACGTTGGTCTCCTTGGCTCTAGGGGGTTGGGTATATAAATCCTTCCCTTGTGTCATGCATAGCGGGCTTTCCCTGCCTTCATGTGCTGCATTGTGATGCCTCTCGGGTTGCTTCCCTTGAGGCGTCACGGTCAGTTGTGTGGGTTGATGGTTGTGCTTACGCGATTGTGTGGGAGTGGTGGATGGTTGTCAAGATACTGCGGTCTCCCTTTTTTGGGAAGGGAACGTTGGTCTCGTTGGCACCCTCATCCGTAAGTGGGGGATTAATTTCTCCTCGCTTTCATTTGGTCCTTGTGCATGTTTCCATGTGAATGATGGAACACGGTTTGGCTTGGTTGGATATCCGTTGAGAACACTAGTCAAATGCTTGTCTCAAAGATCAGTCTGTGCATGTACAGGGACAAACTAACCGAAAGATGGTGATATTGTGAAGGGTCTCATTAAATCAGTGACAAGTTTGACGTTCTCCTCGGTTATACATCAAGCGAAGAATGTGTATCTATTGTTTCGACAAGATACACGAGCGTCGTCACGCAGAGGTGATGACTCATTAAGGGGAATCCTGTCGATTTGGGAAGATGGTTTGGGCTTGTGTTGGGGTCTGAGTGGTTTGCTCAGTCATACCTCAAACATTGCAGATGTGGTTGGTGATGCTACCTGGCTGATCCTTCCATTAGTCATATGCTTGTCCCAAAGATCAGGTGGTGCATGTACAAAGGAAAAACTAATCGAATGGAATTGAATGTTCGGGACGACGGTTTGGGCTTGTGTTGGGGTCTGAGTGGTTAGCTCAGTCATACCTCAAACAATGCAGATGTTGTTGGTGATGCTACATGGCTGATCCTTCAACTAGTCATATGCTTGACTCAAAGATCAGGTCCCGCATGTACAAAGACAAACTAATCGAAAGATGGTGATACTGTGATGGGTCTCATTAAATTAGTGCCAGGGCTGACTTTCTCCTCAGTTATACATCAAGAGAAGAATCCCCAGGTGGGTGAGCTCCACCTAGAAGACCCTCACTTGTCCCTTCGGAGTTCTCCCTGTTGGTAGTGGAATTTTGTCAGTTATGATATACGGGCCCTGTTTATATGCTTGGGTTGAATTCTCTCGCACAATTGCGGTATTGAGCATCATGCAGAGGTGATGACTCATTAATTGGGTTCCTGTCGATTTGGAAAGACGGTTTGGGCTTGTGTTGGGGTCTGAGTGGTCTGCTCAGTCATACCTCAAACATTGCAGATGTGGTTGGTGATGCAACCTGGCTGATCCTTCCATTAGTCATATGCTTGTCCCAAAGATCAGGTTGTGCATGTACAAAGGACAAACTAATGGAACGGAATTGAATGTTCGGGATGATGGTTTGGGCTTGTGTTGGGGTCTGAGTGGTGAGCTCAGTCATACCTCAAACAATGCAGATGTTGTTGGTGATGCTACATGGCTGATCCTTCTACTAGTCATATGCTTGTCTCAAAGATCAGGTTGTGCATGATCAGTTGTGTGGGTTGATGGTTGCCCTTATGCGATTGTGTGGAAGTGGTGGATGGTTGTCAAGATACTGCGGTCTCCCTTTTTTGGGAATGGAACGTTGGTCTCGTTGGCGCTAGGGGGTTGGGTATATCAATCCTTCCCTTGTGTCATGCATAGCGGGCTTTCCCTGCCTTCATGTGCTGCATTGTGATGCCTCTCGGGTTGCTTCCCTCGAGGCGTGACGGTCAGTTGTGTGGGTTGATGGTTGTGCTTACGCGATTGTGTGGGAGTGGTGGATGGTTGTCAAGATACTGCGGTCTCCCTTTTTTGGGAAGGGAACGTTGGTCTCGTTGGCACCCTCATCCGTAAGTGGGGGTTTAATTTCTCCTCGCTTTCATTTGGTCCTTGTACATGTTTCCATGTGAATGATGGAACACGGTTTGGCTTGGTTGGATATCCGATGAGAACACTAGTCATATGCTTGTCTCAAAGATCAGTCTGTGCATGTACAGGGACAAACTAACCGAAAGATGGTGATACTGTGAAGGGTCTCATTAAATTAGTGACAAGTTTGACGTTCTCCTCGGTTATACATCAAGCGAAGAATGTGTATCTATTGTTTTTGCAAGATACACGAGCGTCATACAGAGGTGATGACTAATTAAGGGGAAACATGTCGATTTGGGAAGATGGTTTGGGCTTGTGTTGGGGTCTGAGTGGTTTGCTCAGTCATACCTCAAACATTGCAGATGTGGTTGGTGATGCTACCTGGCTGATCCTTCCATTAGTCATATGCTTGTATCAAAGATCAGGTCGTGCATGTACAAAGGACAAACTAATCGAATGGAATTGAATGCTCGGGACGACGGTTTAGGCTTGTGTTGGGGTCTGAGTGGTCTGCTCAGTCATACCTCAAACATTGCAGATGTGGTTAGTGACGCTACATGGGTGATCCTTCCACTAGTCATATGCGTGTCTCAAAGATCAGGTCCTGCATGTACAAGGACAAACTAATCGAAAGATGGTGATACTGTGAAGGGTCTCATTAAATCAGTGACACGGCTGACTTTCTCCTCGGTTATACATCAAGCGAAGAATCCCCAGGTGGGTGAGCTCCACCTAGAAGAACCTCACTTGTCCCTTTGGAGTTCTCCCTGTTGGTAGTGGAATTTTGTTGGTGCTGATGTAAGGGCCCCGTCTATATGCTTGGGTTGAATTCTCTCGCACAATTTTGGTTTCGGGTTCCAAGGGCTTGCTAAAAAGACGATGCGATACTAGACAGATATAACTTGGATGGGATGATGATAGATGAGCATGGTTGGTGTCCTGGTTCTTGGTTAAAAGTTTCGCAACGGTGGTTGAGTTCTTTTGAATGGTGGGATGTGGGGGGTGCGGCGGGACATAGGGCCTCCGTTCCTGTCATGACTCCTTTTCCTCAACGTCCCTGGAGCGTTGTGGGTTCGTCTGCTTAAAATCTGCCTCATGGCGGTTGAGTTCCTTCGGAAGGTGGGATGTGGGAGGCATGGCGGTGGGACGCTGTAATTCCTTTTCCTCACCGGTGGGATGTGGGGGGCATTGGAAAGAATGGGTTTTTGCCCAGTCTCATGCCGTGCCCGCCTTTTTCCTCACCTTTCATGGAGCGTTGCGGTTCGGGCTTGCTTAAAAGGCCACCTGTTGGTGGCGGAGTTCCTTGGATGGTGGGATGTGGGAGGCATGGTGGGTTGGTGTTCCTTTGTCGTCCCTCGACGCTCCTGCCCTTCCCTCGCCTTCTCTAGAGCAGTGCGGCTCTGCTTGCTTAAAAGCTGCCTCAGGGCGGTTGAGTTGCTGCGGATGGTGGGATGTGGGGGGCGCGGCGGGATTGGGTTTTTGCCCCGTCCCCTGACGTGCCTGCCTTTTCCTCCCCGTCTGTGGAGCATTGCGGGCTGGGTGCTTAAATACCGCCTCACGGTTTGTGGGATCCTGTGGATGGTGGGATGTGGGCGGCGCGGCGGGACATAGGACCCCCGTACCTACCATGACTCCTTTTCCTCGACGTCTCTTGAGCGTTGCTGGTTCGTCTGCTTAAAAGCTGCCTCATGGCGGTTGAGTTCCTACGGAATGTGAGATGTGGGAGGCACGGCGGGATGGGGGTTTCCCTCCTCATCCCCTGACGTTCCTACCTTTTTCCTCACTGGTGGGATGTGGGGGGTATGGGTGGGATTGGGTTGTTTCCCCGTCCTGTCGTACCCACCTTTTTCCTCACCTTTCATGGAGCGTTGCGGGTCGGGCTTTGCTTAAAATCCACTGATTGTGGTTGAGTTCTTGCAGATGTTGGGATGTGGGAGGCATGGTGGGATTGGGTTCCTTTGTCGTCCCTTGCTGTACCGCCTTTTCCTCACCTTCTCTGGAGCGTTGTGGAATTTTGGTAGTGGTTCAAGCGCGAAACTGTCGGTATCACCAGGATGCGAGAGCGTGCTCCTAAATTTCTCATTCAGTGATATTCCATGCGAACCATAGCAAGCTGCCTTGGGCAATGATTGGTGGGAGTGCTTTGCTCAACGCATTGTCGGGGCCACGTGCGAGTTATTTGGGTCCTAAGAAACTCACACCAACAGGGTAACGATTTCCATGGTTCATTATTGGACAAGTTGGGGTGCCTTCCTCCTCAGTCATGCCTTGGGTGATGATGTTCATAAGGGTGGCTTGAGAATGTGTATCTACTGTTTCTGCAAGATACACGAGCGTCATGCAGAGGTGATGACTAATTAAGGGGAAACATGTCGATTTGGGAAGAGATGGTTCGGGCTTGTGTTGGGGTCTGAGTGGTCTGCTCAGTCATACCTCAAACATTGCAGATGTGGTTGGTGATGGTACCCGGTTGATCTTTCCATTAGTCATATTATTGTCTCAAAGATCAGGCTGTGCATGTACGAAGGACAAACTAATCGAATGGAATTGAATGCTCGGGACGACGGTTTGGGCTTGTGTTGGGGTCTGAGTGGTCTGCTCAGTCATACCTCAAACATTGCAGATGTGGTTGGTGATGCTACATGGTTGATCCTTCCACTAGTCATATGCCTGTCTCAAAGATCAGGTCCCGCATGTAAAGGACAAACTAATCGAAAGATGGTGATACTGTGACGGGTCTCATTAAATCAGTGCCAGGGCTGACTTTCTCCTCGGTTATACCTCAAGCGAAGAATCCCCAGGTGGGTGAGCTCCACCTTGAAGACCCTCACTTGTCCCTTTGGAGTTCTCCCTGTTGGTAGTGGAATTTTGTTGGTGCTGATGTACGGGCCCCGTCTATATGCTTGGGTTGAATTCTCTCGCACAATTTTGGTTTCGGGTTCCAAGGGCTTGCTAAAAAGACGATGCGATACTAGACAGATATAACTTGGATGGGATGATGATAGATGAGCATGGTTGGTGTCCTGGTTCTTGGTTAAAAGTTTCGCAACGGTGGTTGAGTTCTTTTGAATGGTGGGATGTGGGGGGTGCGGCGGGACATAGGGCCTCTGTTCCTGTCATGACTCCTTTTCCTCAACGTCCCTGGAGCGTTGTGGGTTCGTCTGCTTAAAATCTGCCTCACGGCGGTTGAGTTCCTTCGGAAGGTGGGATGTGGGAAGCATGGCGGTGGGACGCTGTAATTCCTTTTCCTCACCGGTGGGATGTGGGGGGCATTGGAAAGAATGGGTTTTTGCCCAGTCTCATGCCGTGCCCGCCTTTTTCCTCACCTTTCATGGAGCGTTGCGGTTCGGGCTTGCTTAAAAGGCCACCTGTTGGTGGCGGAGTTCCTTGGATGGTGGGATGTGGGAGGCATGGTGGGTTGGTGTTCCTTTGTCGTCCCTCGACGCTCCTGCCCTTCCCTCGCCTTCTCTAGAGCAGTGCGGCTTTGCTTGCTTAAAAGCTGCCTCAGGGTGGTTGAGTTGCTGCGGATGGTGGGATGTGGGGGGCGCGGCGGGATTGGGTTTTTGCCCCGTCCCCTGACGTGCCTGCCTTTTCCTCCCCGTCTGTGGAGCATTGCGGGCTGGGTGCTTAAATACCGCCTCACGGTTTGTGGGATCCTGTGGATGGTGGGATGTGGGCGGCGCGGCGGGACATAGGACCCCCGTACCTACCATGACTCCTTTTCCTCGACGTCTCTTGAGCGTTGCTGGTTCGTCTGCTTAAAAGCTGCCTCATGGCGGTTGAGTTCCTACGGAATGTGAGATGTGGGAGGCACGGCGGGATGGGGGTTTCCCTCCTCATCCCCTGACGTTCCTACCTTTTCCCTCACTGGTGGGATGTGGGGGGTATGGGCGGGATTGGGTTGTTTCCCCGTCCTGTCGTACCCACCTTTTTCCTCACCTTTCATGGAGCGTTGCGGGTCGGGCTTTGCTTAAAATCCACTGAGTGTGGTTGAGTTCTTGCAGATGTTGGGATGTGGGAGGCATGGTGGGATTGGGTTCCTTTGTCGTCCCTTGCTGTACCGCCTTTTCCTCACCTTCTCTGGAGCGTTGTGGAATTTTGGTAGTGGTTCAAGCGCGAAACTGTCGGTATCACCAGGATGCGAGAGCGTGCTCCTAAATTTCTCATTCAGCGATATTCCATGCGAACCATAGCAAGCTGCCTTGGGCAATGATTGGTGGGAGTGCTTTGCTCAACGCATTGTCGGGGCCACGTGCGAGTTATTTGTGTCCTAAGAGACTCACACCAACAGGGTAACGATTTCCATGGTTCATTATTGGACAAGTTGGGGTGCCTTCCTCCTCAGTCATGCCTTGGGTGATGATGTTCATAAGGGTGGCTTGAGAATGTGTATCTACTGTTTCTGCAAGATACACGAGCGTCATGCGGAGGTGATGACTCATTAAGGGGAATCCTGTCGATTTGGGAAGATGGTTGGGGCTTGTGTTGGGGTCTGAGTGGTCTGCTCAGTCATACCTCAAACATTGCAGATGTGGTTGGTGATGCTACCTGGCTGATCCTTCCATTAGTCATATGCTTGTCTCAAAGATCAGGTTGTGCATGTACAAAGGACAAACTAATCGAACAGAATTGAATGTTCGGGACGACGGTTTGGGCTTGTGTTGGGGTCTGAGTGGTCAGCTCAGTCATACCCCAAACAATGCAGATGTTGTTGGTGATGCTACATGGCTGATCCTTCCACTAGTCATATGCCTGTCTCAAAGATCAGGTCCCGCATGTAAAGGACAAACTAATCGAAAGATGGTGATACTGTGACGGGTCTCATTAAATCAGTGCCAGGGGTGACTTTCTCCTCGGTTATATCTCAAGCGAAGAATCCCCAGGTGGGTGAGCTCCACCTAGAAGACCCTCACTTGTCCCTTTGGAGTTCTCCCTGTTGGTAGTGGAATTTTTTTGGTGCTGATGTAGGGGCCCCGTCTATATGCTTGGGTTGAATTCTCTCGCACAATTGCGGTTCCGTCTTCCAAGGGCTTGCTAAAAAGACAATGCGATACTAGACAGATATAACTTGGATGGGATGATGATAGATGAGCATGGTTGGTGTCCTGGTTCTTGGTTAAAAGTTTCGCAACGGTGGTTGAGTTCTTTTGAATGGTGGGATGTGGGGGGTGCGGCGGGACATAGGGCCTCCGTTCCTGTCATGACTCCTTTTCCTCAACGTCCCTGGAGCGTTGTGGGTTCGTCTGCTTAAAATCTGCCTCATGGCGGTTGAGTTCCTTCGGAAGGTGGGATGTGGGAGGCATGGCGGTGGGACGCTGTAATTCCTTTTCCTCACCGGTGGGATGTGGGGGGCATTGGAAAGAATGGGTTTTTGCCCAGTCTCATGCCGTGCCCGCCTTTTTCCTCACCTTTCATGGAGCGTTGCGGTTCGGGCTTGCTTAAAAGGCCACCTGTCGGTGGCGGAGTTCCTTGGATGGTGGGATGTGGGAGGCATGGTGGGTTGGTGTTCCTTTGTCGTCCCTCGACGCTCCTGCCCTTCCCTCGCCTTCTCTAGAGCAGTGCGGCTTGGCTTGCTTAAAAGCCGCCTCAGGGTGGTTGAGTTGTTGCGGATGGTGGGATGTGGGAGGCGCGGCGGGATTGGGTTTTTGCCCCGTCCCCTGACGTGCCTGCCTTTTCCTCCCCGTCTGTGGAGCATTGCGGGCTGGGTGCTTAAATACCGCCTCACGGTTTGTGGGATCCTGTGGATGGTGGGATGTGGGCGGCGCGGCGGGACATAGGACCCCCGTACCTACCCTGACTCCTTTTCCTTGACGTCTCTTGAGCGTTGCTGGTTCGTCTGCTTAAAAGCTGCCTCATGGCGGTTGAGTTCCTACGGAATGTGAGATGTGGGAGGCACGGCGGGATGGGGGTTTCCCTCCTCATCCCCTGACGTTCCTACCTTTTTCCTCACTGGTGGGATGTGGGGGGTATGGGCGGGATTGGGTTGTTTCCCCGTCCTGTCGTACCCACCTTTTTCCTCACCTTTCATGGAGCGTTGCGGGTCGGGCTATGCTTAAAAGCCACCGAGTGTGGTTGAGTTCTTGCAGATGTTGGGATGTGGGAGGCATGGTGGGATTGGGTTCCTTTGTCGTCCCTTGCTGTACCGCCTTTTCCTCACCTTCTCTGGAGCGTTGTGGAATTTTGGTAGTGGTTCAAGCGCGAAACTGTCGGTATCACCAGGATGCAAGAGCGTGCTCCTAAATTTCTCATTCAGCGATATTTCATGCGAACCATAGCAAGCTGCCTTGGGCAATGATTGGTGGGAGTGCTTTGCTCAACGCATTGTCGGGGCCACGTGCGAGTTATTTGGGTCCTAAGAAACTCACACCAACAGGGTGACGATTTCCATGGTTCATTATTGGACAAGTTGGGGTGCCTTCCTCCTCAGTCATGCCTTGGGTGATGATGTTCATAAGGGTGGCTTGAGAATGTGTATCTACTGTTTCTGCAAGATACACGAGCGTCATGCGGAGGTGATGAC
Organism: Viscum album; assembly: GCA_963277665.1. NCBI lineage: Eukaryota > Viridiplantae > Streptophyta > Magnoliopsida > Santalales > Viscaceae > Viscum > Viscum album. The sequence goes on from CAUJRU010000810.1 coordinate 263,573, forward strand.
TCATTAAGGGGAATCCTGTCGATTTGGGAAGATGGTTGGGGCTTGTGTTGGGGTCTGAGTGGTCTGCTCAGTCATACCTCAAACATTGCAGATGTGGTTGGTGATGCTACCTGGCTGATCCTTCCATTAGTCATATGCTTGTCTCAAAGATCAGGTTGTGCATGTACAAAGGACAAACTAATCGAACAGAATTGAATGTTCGGGACGACGGTTTGGGCTTGTGTTGGGGTCTGAGTGGTCAGCTCAGTCATACCCCAAACAATGCAGATGTTGTTGGTGATGCTACATGGCTGATCCTTCCACTAGTCATATGCCTGTCTCAAAGATCAGGTCCCGCATGTAAAGGACAAACTAATTGAAAGATGGTGATACTGTGACGGGTCTCATTAAATCAGTTCCAGGGGTGACTTTCTCCTCGGTTATATCTCAAGCGAAGAATCCCCAGGTGGGTGAGCTCCACCTAGAAGACCCTCACTTGTCCCTTTGGAGTTCTCCCTGTTGGTAGTGGAATTTTTTTGGTGCTGATGTAGGGGCCCCGTCTATATGCTTGGGTTGAATTCTCTCGCACAATTGCGGTTCCGTCTTCCAAGGGCTTGCTAAAAAGACGATGCGATACTAGACAGATATAACTTGGATGGGATGATGATAGATGAGCATGGTTGGTGTCCTGGTTCTTGGTTAAAAGTTTCTCAACGGTGGTTGAGTTCTTTTGAATGGTGGGATGTGGGGGGTGCGGCGGGACATAGGGCCTCCGTTCCTGTCATGACTCCTTTTCCTCAACGTCCCTGGAGCGTTGTGGGTTCGTCTGCTTAAAATCTGCCTCATGGCGGTTGAGTTCCTTCGGAAGGTGGGATGTGGGAGGCATGGCGGTGGGACGCTGTAATTCCTTTTCCTCACCGGTGGGATGTGGGGGGCATTGGAAAGAATGGGTTTTTGCCCAGTCTCATGCCGTGCCCGCCTTTTTCCTCACCTTTCATGGAGCGTTGCGGTTCGGGCTTGCTTAAAAGGCCACCTGTCAGTGGCGGAGTTCCTTGGATGGTGGGATGTGGGAGGCATGGTGGGTTGGTGTTCCTTTGTCGTCCCTCGACGCTCCTGCCCTTCCCTCGCCTTCTCTAGAGCAGTGCGGCTTGGCTTGCTTAAAAGCCGCCTCAGGGTGGTTGAGTTGCTGCGGATGGTGGGATGTGGGAGGCGCGGCGGGATTGGGTTTTTGCCCCGTCCCCTGACGTGCCTGCCTTTTCCTCCCCGTCTGTGGAGCATTGCGGGCTGGGTGCTTAAATACCGCCTCACGGTTTGTGGGATCCTGTGGATGGTGGGATGTGGGCGGCGCGGCGGGACATAGGACCCCCGTACCTACCATGACTCCTTTTCCTCGACGTCTCTTGAGCGTTGCTGGTTCGTCTGCTTAAAAGCTGCCTCATGGCGGTTGAG
>CAUJRU010000810.1:275000-295000 GCA_963277665.1 Viscum album
TCTAGACAATCCCATGAATGCTTGATGATTCGTCCGGTGCTTGGGGCTTGTCTTGTCCGGGGTAGTGCGCCATCAAAGCTTTGAAAATGAGTCGGGGTTCGTCGCGTGTCAGGTCCTACGTACTGACAATCGCGTGGAGACAATTCCATCCGAGTGAGACGATTTGAAGGGGCATCGGGGCTTGCATTGGTGGATGCGGGGTGCCTTGAAAGGAAGGACGCCGAGCTGGGGTTTGCCATATCTTGTTGGGTCCGGTATGTAACGTCCATGACCACCTAAATAGAATTCGTTTCATGCGTGAGGACCCGCTCTGGACATGGGGTTGTCTTCTCGGCGGTGGTCGACGACACGCGGGACGGATGCCATGACGTGCCGGCGGCCTTCATGTGCCTAAGGGGTCACGTCGGTGGCCGTTCCTATGGTTTCATAGCTCTTTTAGGGCAACTCGCGTTGTCTTTCATGAGCTGGGGTGCCCTCTGGGTGGTCTAAACCACTCAGTATGTCTCCTCGTCAGTGCTGATGTTTCCTGGTGGGATAGCTGTAAATGCATAAATGTCTCTTTAGGGGGGTAGTGGTCGGCGACCCCCCCTGGGCGTGGGTCTTGTCCTGCGTGCCTCGAGCCACCCAGTGACATGCCCACGGACATGGAAAAATGGCCTCTAGACAATGCCATCAATGCGTGATGATTCGTCCGGTGCTTGGGGCTTGTCTTCTCCGGGGTAGTGCGCCTTAAAAGCTTTGCCAATGAGCCGGGGTTCGTCGCGTGTGAGGTCCTACGTACCGACAATCGCGTGGAGACAATGCCATCCGAGTGAGACGATTTGAAGGGGCCTCGAGGCTTGTCTTGGTGGATGCGGGGTGCCTTGAAAGGAAGGACGCCGAGCTGGGGTTTGTCATATGTTGTTGGGTTCGGTATGTAACGACACCGACCACCTAAAGAGAATTCATTTCATGCGTGAGGACCCGCTCTGGACATGGGGTCTGTCTTCTCGGCGGTGGTCGACGATACGCGGGAAGGATGCCATGACGTGTCGGCGGCCTTCACGTGCCTAAGGGGTCACGTCGGTTGCCGTTCCTATGGTTTCATAGCTCTTTTAGGGCAACACGTGTTGTCTTTCATGCGCTGCGGTTCCCTCTGGGTGGTCTAAACCACTCAGTATGTCTCCTCGTCAGTGCTGATGTTTCCTGGTGGGAGAGCTGGAAATGCAGAAATGTCTCTTTAGGGGGGGAGTGGTCGGCGACCCCCCCTGGGCGTGGGTCTTGTCCTGCGTGCCCAGAGCCACCCAGTGACATGCCCACAGACATGGAAAAATGGCCTCTAGATGATTCCTCCTGTGCTTGGGGCTTGTCTTGCCCGCGGTAGTGCCCCATAAAAGCGATGACAATGAGACGGGGTTCGTCGCGTGTCAGGTCCGACGAACTGACAATCGCGTGGAGACAAAGCCATCCGAGTGAGACGATTTGAAGTGGCCTCGGGGCATGTCTTGGTGGATGCGACGTGCCTTGAAAGGAAGGACGTCGAGGTGGGGTTTTTCATATGTTGTTGGGTCCTGTATGTAATTACAATTACCACCTAAAGAGAATTCTTTTCATGAGTGAGGACCCGCTCTGGACATGGGGCGTGTCTTCTCGGCGGTGATCGACGATACGCGGGATGGATGCCATGACTTGTCGGTGGCCTTCATGTGCATAAGGGGTCACGTCGGTGGCCCTTCCTATGGTTTCATAGCTCTTTTAGGGCAACACGTGTTGTCTTTCATGCGCTGTGGTGCCCTCAGGGTGGTCTAAACCCATCAGTATGTCTCCTCGTCAGTGTTGATGTTTCCTGGTGGGATAGCTGGAAATGCATAAATGTCTCTTTAGGGGGGGAGTGGTCGGCGACCCCCCTGGGCGTGGGTCTTGTCCTGCGTGCCTAGAGCCACCCAATGACATGCCCAGTGACATGGAAAATGGCATCGACGCAATGCCCTGAATTCCTGATGATTCTTCCCGTGCTAGGGTCTTGTCTTGCCCGAGGTGGTGCGCCATAAAACCGATGACAATGAGATGGGTGGGGTTTGTCGCCTGTGAGATCCTACGGACTGACAATCGCGTCCAGACAATGGAATCCTAGTGAGGCGATTTGAAGGGGCCTCGGGGCCCGTCTTGGTGCGTGCGGCGTGCCTTGAAAGGAAGGACGTTGAGGTGGGGTTTGTCATATGTTGTTGTGTCCGGTATGTAAAGACAATGACCACCTAAAGAGAATTCATTTCATGCGTGAGGACCCGCTCTGGACATGGGTCCTGTCTCCTCGGCGGTGTTGGACGATACGCGGGACGGATGCCATGACGTGTCGGCGGCCTTCATGTGCCTAAGGGGCCACGTCGGTGTCCCTTCCTATGGTTTCATAGCCCTTTTAGGGCAACACGTGTTGCCTTTCATGCGCTGCGGTTCCCTCTGGGTGGTCTAAACCACTCAGTATGTCTCCTCGTCAGTGTTGATGTTTCCTGGTGGAATAGCTGGAAATGCATAAATGTCTCTTTAGGGGGGGAGTGGTCGGCGACCCCCCCTGGGCGTGGGTCTTGTCCTGCGTGCCGAGAGCCACCCACAGACATGCCCAGTGACATGGAAAATGGCATCGACGCAATGCCATGAATTCCTGATGATTCGTCCCGTGCTTGGGGCTTGTCTTGCCCGAGGTAGTGCGCCCTAAAAACGATGGCAATGAGACGGGGTTTGTCGCATGTGCGATCCTGCGGACTGACAGTCGCGTCCAGACAATGGCATCCGAGTGAGACGATTTGAAGGGGCCTCAGGGCCCGTCTTGGTGCATGCGGCGTGCCTTGAAAGGAAGGACGTCGAGGTGGGGTTTTTCATATGTTGTCGTGTCCCGTATGTAATGACAATGACCACCTAAAGAGAATTCATTTCATGCGCGAGGACCCGCTCTGGACATGGGGCCTGTCTTCTCGGCGGCGTTGGATGCTACCCGCGACGAATGCTACTACGTGTCGGCGGCCTTGATGTGCCTAAGGGGTCACATCAGTGGCTGTTCCTATGGTTTCATATCTCTTTTAGGGCAACACGTGTTGTCTTTCATGCGCTGTGGTGCCCACAGGGTTGTCTAAACCCATCAGTATGTCTCCTCGTCAGTGTTGATGTTTCCTGGTGGGACAGCTGGAAATGCATAAATGTCTCTTTAGGGGGGGAGTGGTCGGCGACCCCCCCTGGGCGTGGGTCTTGTCCTGCGTGCCCAGAGCCACCCAGTGACATGCCCACGGACATGGAAAAACAGCCTCCGGACAAAGCAAAGACAGCTTGATGATTCGTCCGGTGCTTGGGGCTTGTCTTGTTCGAGGTAGTGCGCCATAAAAGTGATGACAATGAGCCGGGTTTCGTCGCGTGTCAGGTCCTCCGTACTGACAATCAGGTGGAGACAACGCCATCCGGGTGAGAGGATTTGAAGGGGCCTCAGGGCTTGCCTTGGTGGATGCGGTGTGCCTTGAATGGAAGGACAATGAGGTGGGGTTTGTCATATGTTGTTGGGTCCGGTATGTAATGACAATGACCGCCTAAAGAGAATTCCTTTCATGCGTGGGGACCCGCTCTGGACATGGGGCGTGTCTTCGCTGTGGTGATGGACGATACGTGGGACGGATGCCATGACGTGTCGGCGGCCTTCATGTGCCTAAGGGGTCACGTCGGTGGCCCTTCCTATGGTTTCATAGCTCTTTTAGGGCAACACGTGTTGCCTTTCATGCGCTGCCCTGCCCTCAGGGTGGTCTAAACCCATCAGTATGTCTCCTCGTCGGTGTTGATGTTTCCTGGTGGAATAGCTGGAAATGCATAAATGTCTCTTTAGGGGGGGAGTGGTCGGCGACCCCCCCGGGCGTGGGTCTTGTCTTGCGTGCCTAGAGCCACCCAATGTGATGCCCATTGACATGCAAAATGACATCGACGTAATGCCATGAATGCCTGATGATTCGTCCCGTGCTTGGGGCTTGTCTTGCCCGAGGTAGTGCGCCATAAAAACGATGACAATGGGATGGTGTTTGTCGCCTTCGAGATCCTGCGGACTGACAGTCGCGTTCAGACAATGGCATCCGAGTGAGACGATTTGAAGGGGTCTCGGGGCCCGTCTTGGTGCATGCGGCGTTTCTTGAAAGGAAGGACGTCGAGGTGGGGTTTGTCACATGTTGTTGTGTTCGGAATGTAAAGACAATGACCGCCTAAAGATAATTCATTTCATGCGCGGGGACCCGCTCTGGACATGGGTCCTGTCTTCTCGGCGGTGTTGGATGATACCCGGGACGGATGCCATGACGTGTCGGCGGCCTTCGTGTGCCTAAGGGGTCACTTTGGTGGCTGTTCGTATGGATTCGTAGCTCTTTAAGGGCAACACGTGCTGTCTTTCATGCGTTGTGGTGCCCATTGGGTTGTCTGAACCCATCAGTATGTGTCCTCGTCAGTGCTGATGTTTCCTGGTGGGACAGCTGGAAATGCATAAATGTCTCTTTAGGGGGGGAGTGGTCGGCGACCCCCCCTGGGCGTGGGTCTTGTCCTGCGTGCCCAGAGCCACCCAGTGACATGCCCACGAACATGGAAAAACGACCTCCAGACAAATCCATGAAAGCTTGATTATTCGTACGGTGCTTGGGGCTTGTCTTGTCTGAGGTAATGCGTCATAAAAGTGATGACAATGAGCCGGGGTGCGTCGCGTGTCAGGTCCGACGTACTGACAATCACGTGGAGACAACGCCATCCGAGTGGGACGATTTGAAGGGACCTCGGGTCTTGCCTTGGTGGATGCGGTGTGCCTTGCAAGGAAGGACGACGTGGTGGGGTTTGTCATATGTTGTTGGGTACGGTATGTATTGACAATGACCGCCTAAAGATAATTCCTTTGAGGCGTGAGGACCAGCTCTGGACATGGGGCGTGTCTTCTCTGCGGTGATGGACGAGACGCGGGGCGGATGCCATGACGTGTCGGCGGCCTTCATGTGCCTAAGGGGTCACGTCGGTGGCCCTTCCTATGGTTTCATAGCTCTTTTAGGGCAACCCGTGTTGTCTTTCATGCACTGCAGTGCCCTTAGGGTGGTCTAAACCCATCAGTATGTCTCCTCGTCACTGTTGATGTTTCCTGGTGGTATAGCTGGAAATGCATAAATGTCTCTTTAGGGGGGGAGTGGTCGGCGACCCCCCCTGGGCGTGGGTCTTGTCCTGCGTGCCTAGAGCCACCCAATGACATGCCGAGTGACATGGAAAATGGCATCGACGCAGTGCCACGAATTCCTGATGATTCGTCTCGTGCTTGGGGCTTGTCTTGCCCGAGGTAGTGCGCCCTAAAAACGATGACAATGAGATGGGGTTTGTCGCATGTGTGATCCTGTGGACTGACAGTCGTGTCCAGACAATGGCATCCGAGTGAGACGATTTGAAGGGGCCTCGAGGCCCGTCTTGGTGCGTGTGGCGTGCCTTGAAAGGAAGGACATTGCGGTGGGGTTTGTCATCTGTTGTCGTGTCCCGTATGTAATGACAATGACCACCTAAAGAGAATTCATTTCATGCGTGAGGACCCTCTCTGGACATGGGGCCTGTCTTCTCGGCGGTGTTGGACGCTACCCGGGATGAATGCTACTACGTGTCGGCGGCCTTCATGTGCCTAAGGGGTCACATCGGTGGCTGTTCCTACGGTTTCATATATCTTTTAGGGCAACACGTGTTGACTTTCATGCGCTGTGGTGCCCACAGGGTTGTCTAAACCCTCCAGTATGTCTCCTCGTCAGTGCTGATGTTTCCTGGTGGGACAGCTGGAAAGGCATAAATGTCTCTTTAGGGGGGGAGTGGTCGGCGACCCCCCCTGGGCGTGGGTCTTGTCCTGCGTGCCCAGAGCCACCTAGTGACATGCCCACGGACATGGAAAAATGGCCTCCAGACAAATCCATGAAAGCTTGAGGATTCATACGGTGCTTGGGGCTTGTCTTGTCTGAGGTAATGCGCCATAAAAGTGATGACAATGAGCCGGGGTGCGTCGCGTGTCAGGTCCGAGGTACTGACAATCACGTGGAGACAACGCCACCCGAGTGGGACGATTTGAAGGGGCATCGGGGCTTGCCTTGGAGGATGCGGTGTGCCTTGCAAGGAAGGACGACGTGGTGGGGTTTGTCATATGTTGTTGGGTACGGTATGTAATGACAATGACCGCCTAAAGATAATTCATTTCATGCGTGAGGACCCGCTCTGGACATGGGGCGTGTCTTCTCTGCGGTGATGGACGAGACGCGGGACGGATGTCATGACGTGTCGGCGGCCTTCATGTGCCTAAGGGGTCACGTCGGTGGCCCTTCCTATGGTTTCATAGCTCTTTTAGGGCAACCCGTGTTGTCTTTCATGCACTGCGGTGCCCTTAGGGTGGTCTAAACCCCTCAGTATGTCTCCTCGTCACTTTTGATGTTTCCTGGTGGAATAGCTGGAAATGCATAAATGTCTCTTTAGGGGGGGAGTGGTCGGCGACCCCCCCTGGGCGTGGGTCTTGTCCTGCGTGCCTAGAGCCACCCGATGACATGCCCAGTGACATGGAAAATGGCATCGACGCAATGCCATGAATTCTTGATGATTCGTCCCGTGCTTGGGGCTTGTCTTTCCCGAGGTAGTGCGCCCTAAAAACGATGACAATGAGATGGGTTTTGTCGCATGTGTGATCTTGCGGGCTGACAGTCGTTTCCAGACAAAGGCATCCGAGTGAGACGATTTGAAGGGGCCTCGAGGCCCGTCTTGGTGCATGCGGTGTGCCTTGAAAGGAAGGACGTTGAGGTGTGGTTATTCATGTGTTTTTGTGTCCCGTATGTAATGATAATGACCACCTAAAGAGAATTCATTTCATGCGTGAGGACCCTCTCTGGACATGGGGCCTGTCTTCTCGGCGGTGTTGGACGCTACCCGGGATGGATGCTAGTACGTGATGGCGGCCTTGATGTGCCTAAGGGGTCACATTGGTGGCTATTCCTATGGTTTCATATCTCTTTTAGGGCAACACGTGTTGTCTTTCATGCGCTGTGGTGCCCACAGGGTTGTCTGAACCCATCAGTATGTCTCCTCGTCAGTGCTGATGTTTCCTGGTGGGACAGCTGGAAATGCATAAATGTCTCTTTAGGGGGGGAGTGGTCGGCGACCCCCCCTGGGCGTGGGTCTTGTCCTGTGTGCCCAGAGCCACCCAGTGACATGCCCACGGACATGGAAAAACGGCCTCCAGACGAATCCATGAAAGCCTGATGATTCGTACGGTGCTTGGGGCTTGTCTTGTCTGAGGTAATGCGCCATAAAAGTGATGACAATGAGCTGGGGTGCGTCGCGTGTCAGACCCACGCCGAGTGACGTGGAAAATGGCATCGACGCAATGCCAAGAATTCCTGATGATTTGTCCCGTGCTTCGGGCTTGTCTTGCCCGAGGTAGTGCGCCATAAAAACGATGACAATGAGATGGGGTTTGTCGCGTGTGTGAGGTCCGACGTACTGACGATCACGTGGAGACAACGGCATCCGAGTGAGACGATTTGAAGGGGCCTCGGGGCTTGCCTTGGTGGATGCGGTGTGCCTTGCAAGGAAGGACGATGTGGTGGGGTTTGTCATATGTTGTTGGGTACGGTATGTATTGACAATGACCACCTAAAGATAATTCCTTTGAGGCGTGAGGACTCGCTCTGGACATGGGGCGCGTCTTCTCTGCGGTGATGGACGAGACGCGGGACGGATGCCATGACGTGTCGGCGGCCTTCATGTGCCTAAGGGGTCACGTCGGTGGCCCTTCCTATGGTTTCATAGCTCTTTTAGGGCAACCCGTGTTGTCTTTCATGCACTGCGGTGCCCTTAGGGTGGTCTAAACCCATCAGTATGTCTCCTCGTCACTGTTGATGTTTCCTGGTGGTATAGCTGGAAATGCATAAATGTCTCTTTAGGGGGGGAGTGGTCGGCGACCCCCCCTGGGCGTGGGTCTTGTCCTGCGTGCCTAGAGCCACCCACTGACATGCCGAGTGACATGGAAAATGGCATCGACGCAGTGCCATGAATTTCTGATGATTCGTCCCGTGCTTGGGGCTTGTCTTGCCCGAGGTAGTGCGCCCTAAAAACGATGACAATGAGATGGGGTTTGTCGCATGTGTGATCCTGCGGACTGACAGTCGTGTCCAGACAATGGCATCCGAGTGAGACGATTTGAAGGGGCCTCGAGGCCCGTCTTGGTGCGTGTGGCGTGCCTTGAAAGGAAGGACGTTGCGGTGGGGTTTGTCATCTGTTGTCGTGTCCCGTATGTAATGACAATGACCACCTAAAGAGAATTCATTTCATGCGTGAGGACCCTCTCTGGACATGGGGCCTGTCTTCTCGGCGGTGTTGGACGCTACCCGGGATGAATGCTACTACGTGTCGGCGGCCTTCATGTGCCTAAGGGGTCACATCGGTGGCTGTTCCTATGGTTTCATATATCTTTTAGGGCAACACGTGTTGTCTTTCATGCGCTGTGGTGCCCACAGGGTTGTCTAAACCCGTTAGTATGTCTCCTCGTCAGTGCTGATGTTTCCTGGTGGGACAGCTGAAAATGCATAAATGTCTCTTTAGGGGGGGAGTGGTCGGCGACCCCCCCTGGGCGTGGGTCTTGTCCTGCGTGCCCAGAGCCACCTAGTGACATGCCCACGGACATGGAAAAATGGCCTCCAGACAAATCCATGAAAGCTTGAGGATTCATACGGTGCTTGGGGCTTGTCTTGTCTGAGGTAATGCGCCATAAAAGTGATGACAATGAGCCGGGGTGCGTCGCGTGTCAGGTCCGACGTACTGACAATCACGTGGAGACAACGCCACCCGAGTGGGACGATTTGAAGGGGCATCGGGGCTTGCCTTGGAGGATGCGGTGTGCCTTGCAAGGAAGGACGACGTGGTGGGGTTTGTCATATGTTGTTGGGTACGGTATGTAATGACAATGACCGCCTCAAGATAATTCCTTTCATGCGTGAGGACCCGCTCTGGACATGGGGCGTGTCTTCTCTGCGGTGATGGACGAGACGCGGGACGGATGCCATGACGTGTCGGCGGCCTTCATGTGCCTAAGGGGTCACGTCGGTGGCCCTTCCTATGGTTTCATAGCTCTTTTAGGGCAACCCGTGTTGTCTTTCATGCACTGCGGTGCCCTTAGGGTGGTCTAAACCCATCAGTATGTCTCCTCGTCACTGTTGATGTTTCCTGGTGGAATAGCTGGAAATGCATAAATGTCTCTTTAGGGGGGGGAGTGGTCGGCGACCCCCCCTGGGCGTGGGTCTTGTCCTGCGTGCCTAGAGCCACCCGATGACATGCCCAGTGACATGGAAAATGGCATGGACGCAATGCCATGAATTCTCGATGATTCGTCCCGTGCTTGGGGCTTGTCTTTCCCGAGGTAGTGCGCCCTAAAAACGATGACAACGAGATGGGGTTTGTCGCATGTGTGATCTTGCGGGCTGATAGTCGTTTCCAGACAATGGCATCCGAGTGAGACGATTTGAAGGGGCCTCGAGGCCCGTCTTGGTGCATGCGGCGTGCCTTGAAGGGAAGGACGTTGAGGTGGGGTCATACCTCAAACATTGCAGATTTGGTTGGTGATGCAACCTTGTTGATCCTTCCATTAGTCATATGCTTGTCTCAAAGATCAGGTTGTGCATGTACAATGGACAAACTAATCGAACGGAATTGAATGTTCGGGACGACGGTTTGGGCTTGTGTTGGGGTCTGAGTGGTGAGCTCAGTCATACCTCAAACAATGCAGATGTTGTTGGTGATTCTACATGTCTGATCCTTCCACTAGTCATATGCTTGTCTCAAAGATCAGGTCCTGCATGATCAGTTGTGTGGGTTGATGGTTGCGCTTATGCGATTGTGTGGGAGTGGTGGATGGTTGTCAAGATACCGCGGTCTCCCTTTTTTGGGAAGGGAACGTTGGTCTCGTTGGCTCTAGGGGGTTGGGTATATCAATCCTTCCCTTGTGTCATGCATAGCGGGCTTTCCCTGCCTTCATGTGCTGCATTGTGATGCCTCTCGGGTTGCTTCCCTCGAGGCGTCACGGTCAGTTGTGTGGGTTGATGGTTGTGCTTACGCGATTGTGTGGGAGTGGTGGATGGTTGTCAAGATACTGCGGTCTCCCTTTTTTGGGAAGGGAACGTTGGTCTCGTTGGCTCTAGGGGGTTGGGTATATCAATCCTTCCCTTGTGTCATGCATAGCGGGCTTTCCCTGCCTTCATGTGCTGCATTGTGATGCCTCTCGGGTTGCTTCCCTCGAGGCGTCACGGTCAGTTGTGTGGGTTGATGGTTGTGCTTACGCGATTGTGTGGGAGTGGTGGATGGCTGTCAAGATACTGCGGTCTCCCTTTTTTGGGAAGGGAACGTTGGTCTCGTTGGCTCTAGGGGGTTGGGTATATAAATCCTTCCCTTGTGTCATGCATAGCGGGCTTTCCCTGCCTTCATGTGCTGCATTGTGATGTCTCTCGGGTTGCTTCCCTCGAGGCGTCACAGTCAGTTGTGTGGGTTGATGGTTGTGCTTACGCGATTGTGTGGGAGTGGTGGATGGTTGTCAAGATACTGCGGTCTCCCTTTTTTGGGAAGGGAACGTTGGTCTCCTTGGCTCTAGGGGGTTGGGTATATAAATCCTTCCCTTGTGTCATGCATAGCGGGCTTTCCCTGCCTTCATGTGCTGCATTGTGATGCCTCTGGGGTTGCTTCCCTTGAGGCGTCACGGTCAGTTGTGTGGGTTGATGGTTGTGCTTACGTGATTGTGTGGGAGTGGTGGATGGTTGTCAAGATACTGCGGTCTCCCTTTTTTGGGAAGGGAACGTTGGTCTCCTTGGCTCTAGGGGGTTGGGTATATAAATCCTTCCCTTGTGTCATGCATAGCGGGCTTTCCCTGCCTTCATGTGCTGCATTGTGATGTCTCTCGGGTTGCTTCCCTCGAGGTGTCACAGTCAGTTGTGTGGGTTGATGGTTGTGCTTACGCGATTGTGTGGGAGTGGTGGATGGTTGTCAAGATACTGCGGTCTCCCTTTTTTGGGAAGGGAACGTTGGTCTCCTTGGCTCTAGGGGGTTGGGTATATAAATCCTTCCCTTGTGTCATGCATAGCGGGCTTTCCCTGCCTTCATGTGCTGCATTGTGATGCCTCTCGGGTTGCTTCCCTTGAGGCGTCACGGTCAGTTGTGTGGGTTGATGGTTGTGCTTACGCGATTGTGTGGGAGTGGTGGATGGTTGTCAAGATACTGCGGTCTCCCTTTTTTGGGAAGGGAACGTTGGTCTCGTTGGCACCCTCATCCGTAAGTGGGGGATTAATTTCTCCTCGCTTTCATTTGGTCCTTGTGCATGTTTCCATGTGAATGATGGAACACGGTTTGGCTTGGTTGGATATCCGTTGAGAACACTAGTCAAATGCTTGTCTCAAAGATCAGTCTGTGCATGTACAGGGACAAACTAACCGAAAGATGGTGATATTGTGAAGGGTCTCATTAAATCAGTGACAAGTTTGACGTTCTCCTCGGTTATACATCAAGCGAAGAATGTGTATCTATTGTTTCGACAAGATACACGAGCGTCGTCACGCAGAGGTGATGACTCATTAAGGGGAATCCTGTCGATTTGGGAAGATGGTTTGGGCTTGTGTTGGGGTCTGAGTGGTTTGCTCAGTCATACCTCAAACATTGCAGATGTGGTTGGTGATGCTACCTGGCTGATCCTTCCATTAGTCATATGCTTGTCCCAAAGATCAGGTGGTGCATGTACAAAGGAAAAACTAATCGAATGGAATTGAATGTTCGGGACGACGGTTTGGGCTTGTGTTGGGGTCTGAGTGGTTAGCTCAGTCATACCTCAAACAATGCAGATGTTGTTGGTGATGCTACATGGCTGATCCTTCAACTAGTCATATGCTTGACTCAAAGATCAGGTCCCGCATGTACAAAGACAAACTAATCGAAAGATGGTGATACTGTGATGGGTCTCATTAAATTAGTGCCAGGGCTGACTTTCTCCTCAGTTATACATCAAGAGAAGAATCCCCAGGTGGGTGAGCTCCACCTAGAAGACCCTCACTTGTCCCTTCGGAGTTCTCCCTGTTGGTAGTGGAATTTTGTCAGTTATGATATACGGGCCCTGTTTATATGCTTGGGTTGAATTCTCTCGCACAATTGCGGTATTGAGCATCATGCAGAGGTGATGACTCATTAATTGGGTTCCTGTCGATTTGGAAAGACGGTTTGGGCTTGTGTTGGGGTCTGAGTGGTCTGCTCAGTCATACCTCAAACATTGCAGATGTGGTTGGTGATGCAACCTGGCTGATCCTTCCATTAGTCATATGCTTGTCCCAAAGATCAGGTTGTGCATGTACAAAGGACAAACTAATGGAACGGAATTGAATGTTCGGGATGATGGTTTGGGCTTGTGTTGGGGTCTGAGTGGTGAGCTCAGTCATACCTCAAACAATGCAGATGTTGTTGGTGATGCTACATGGCTGATCCTTCTACTAGTCATATGCTTGTCTCAAAGATCAGGTTGTGCATGATCAGTTGTGTGGGTTGATGGTTGCCCTTATGCGATTGTGTGGAAGTGGTGGATGGTTGTCAAGATACTGCGGTCTCCCTTTTTTGGGAATGGAACGTTGGTCTCGTTGGCGCTAGGGGGTTGGGTATATCAATCCTTCCCTTGTGTCATGCATAGCGGGCTTTCCCTGCCTTCATGTGCTGCATTGTGATGCCTCTCGGGTTGCTTCCCTCGAGGCGTGACGGTCAGTTGTGTGGGTTGATGGTTGTGCTTACGCGATTGTGTGGGAGTGGTGGATGGTTGTCAAGATACTGCGGTCTCCCTTTTTTGGGAAGGGAACGTTGGTCTCGTTGGCACCCTCATCCGTAAGTGGGGGTTTAATTTCTCCTCGCTTTCATTTGGTCCTTGTACATGTTTCCATGTGAATGATGGAACACGGTTTGGCTTGGTTGGATATCCGATGAGAACACTAGTCATATGCTTGTCTCAAAGATCAGTCTGTGCATGTACAGGGACAAACTAACCGAAAGATGGTGATACTGTGAAGGGTCTCATTAAATCAGTGACAAGTTTGACGTTCTCCTCGGTTATACATCAAGCGAAGAATGTGTATCTATTGTTTTTGCAAGATACACGAGCGTCATACAGAGGTGATGACTAATTAAGGGGAAACATGTCGATTTGGGAAGATGGTTTGGGCTTGTGTTGGGGTCTGAGTGGTTTGCTCAGTCATACCTCAAACATTGCAGATGTGGTTGGTGATGCTACCTGGCTGATCCTTCCATTAGTCATATGCTTGTATCAAAGATCAGGTCGTGCATGTACAAAGGACAAACTAATCGAATGGAATTGAATGCTCGGGACGACGGTTTAGGCTTGTGTTGGGGTCTGAGTGGTCTGCTCAGTCATACCTCAAACATTGCAGATGTGGTTAGTGACGCTACATGGGTGATCCTTCCACTAGTCATATGCGTGTCTCAAAGATCAGGTCCTGCATGTATAAGGACAAACTAATCGAAAGATGGTGATACTGTGAAGGGTCTCATTAAATCAGTGACACGGCTGACTTTCTCCTCGGTTATACATCAAGCGAAGAATCCCCAGGTGGGTGAGCTCCACCTAGAAGAACCTCACTTGTCCCTTTGGAGTTCTCCCTGTTGGTAGTGGAATTTTGTTGGTGCTGATGTAAGGGCCCCGTCTATATGCTTGGGTTGAATTCTCTCGCACAATTTTGGTTTCGGGTTCCAAGGGCTTGCTAAAAAGACGATGCGATACTAGACAGATATAACTTGGATGGGATGATGATAGATGAGCATGGTTGGTGTCCTGGTTCTTGGTTAAAAGTTTCGCAACGGTGGTTGAGTTCTTTTGAATGGTGGGATGTGGGGGGTGCGGCGGGACATAGGGCCTCCGTTCCTGTCATGACTCCTTTTCCTCAACGTCCCTGGAGCGTTGTGGGTTCGTCTGCTTAAAATCTGCCTCATGGCGGTTGAGTTCCTTCGGAAGGTGGGATGTGGGAGGCATGGCGGTGGGACGCTGTAATTCCTTTTCCTCACCGGTGGGATGTGGGGGGCATTGGAAAGAATGGGTTTTTGCCCAGTCTCATGCCGTGCCCGCCTTTTTCCTCACCTTTCATGGAGCGTTGCGGTTCGGGCTTGCTTAAAAGGCCACCTGTTGGTGGCGGAGTTCCTTGGATGGTGGGATGTGGGAGGCATGGTGGGTTGGTGTTCCTTTGTCGTCCCTCGACGCTCCTGCCCTTCCCTCGCCTTCTCTAGAGCAGTGCGGCTCTGCTTGCTTAAAAGCTGCCTTAGGGCGGTTGAGTTGCTGCGGATGGTGGGATGTGGGGGGCGCGGCGGGATTGGGTTTTTGCCCCGTCCCCTGACGTGCCTGCCTTTTCCTCCCCGTCTGTGGAGCATTGCGGGCTGGGTGCTTAAATACCGCCTCACGGTTTGTGGGATCCTGTGGATGGTGGGATGTGGGCGGCGCGGCGGGACATAGGACCCCCGTACCTACCATGACTCCTTTTCCTCGACGTCTCTTGAGCGTTGCTGGTTCGTCTGCTTAAAAGCTGCCTCATGGCGGTTGAGTTCCTACGGAATGTGAGATGTGGGAGGCACGGCGGGATGGGGGTTTCCCTCCTCATCCCCTGACGTTCCTACCTTTTTCCTCACTGGTGGGATGTGGGGGGTATGGGTGGGATTGGGTTGTTTCCCCGTCCTGTCGTACCCACCTTTTTCCTCACCTTTCATGGAGCGTTGCGGGTCGGGCTTTGCTTAAAATCCACTGATTGTGGTTGAGTTCTTGCAGATGTTGGGATGTGGGAGGCATGGTGGGATTGGGTTCCTTTGTCGTCCCTTGCTGTACCGCCTTTTCCTCACCTTCTCTGGAGCGTTGTGGAATTTTGGTAGTGGTTCAAGCGCGAAACTGTCGGTATCACCAGGATGCGAGAGCGTGCTCCTAAATTTCTCATTCAGTGATATTCCATGCGAACCATAGCAAGCTGCCTTGGGCAATGATTGGTGGGAGTGCTTTGCTCAACGCATTGTCGGGGCCACGTGCGAGTTATTTGGGTCCTAAGAAACTCACACCAACAGGGTAACGATTTCCATGGTTCATTATTGGACAAGTTGGGGTGCCTTCCTCCTCAGTCATGCCTTGGGTGATGATGTTCATAAGGGTGGCTTGAGAATGTGTATCTACTGTTTCTGCAAGATACACGAGCGTCATGCAGAGGTGATGACTAATTAAGGGGAAACATGTCGATTTGGGAAGAGATGGTTCGGGCTTGTGTTGGGGTCTGAGTGGTCTGCTCAGTCATACCTCAAACATTGCAGATGTGGTTGGTGATGGTACCCGGTTGATCTTTCCATTAGTCATATTATTGTCTCAAAGATCAGGCTGTGCATGTACGAAGGACAAACTAATCGAATGGAATTGAATGCTCGGGACGACGGTTTGGGCTTGTGTTGGGGTCTGAGTGGTCTGCTCAGTCATACCTCAAACATTGCAGATGTGGTTGGTGATGCTACATGGTTGATCCTTCCACTAGTCATATGCCTGTCTCAAAGATCAGGTCCCGCATGTAAAGGACAAACTAATCGAAAGATGGTGATACTGTGACGGGTCTCATTAAATCAGTGCCAGGGCTGACTTTCTCCTCGGTTATACCTCAAGCGAAGAATCCCCAGGTGGGTGAGCTCCACCTTGAAGACCCTCACTTGTCCCTTTGGAGTTCTCCCTGTTGGTAGTGGAATTTTGTTGGTGCTGATGTACGGGCCCCGTCTATATGCTTGGGTTGAATTCTCTCGCACAATTTTGGTTTCGGGTTCCAAGGGCTTGCTAAAAAGACGATGCGATACTAGACAGATATAACTTGGATGGGATGATGATAGATGAGCATGGTTGGTGTCCTGGTTCTTGGTTAAAAGTTTCGCAACGGTGGTTGAGTTCTTTTGAATGGTGGGATGTGGGGGGTGCGGCGGGACATAGGGCCTCTGTTCCTGTCATGACTCCTTTTCCTCAACGTCCCTGGAGCGTTGTGGGTTCGTCTGCTTAAAATCTGCCTCACGGCGGTTGAGTTCCTTCGGAAGGTGGGATGTGGGAAGCATGGCGGTGGGACGCTGTAATTCCTTTTCCTCACCGGTGGGATGTGGGGGGCATTGGAAAGAATGGGTTTTTGCCCAGTCTCATGCCGTGCCCGCCTTTTTCCTCACCTTTCATGGAGCGTTGCGGTTCGGGCTTGCTTAAAAGGCCACCTGTTGGTGGCGGAGTTCCTTGGATGGTGGGATGTGGGAGGCATGGTGGGTTGGTGTTCCTTTGTCGTCCCTCGACGCTCCTGCCCTTCCCTCGCCTTCTCTAGAGCAGTGCGGCTTTGCTTGCTTAAAAGCTGCCTCAGGGTGGTTGAGTTGCTGCGGATGGTGGGATGTGGGGGGCGCGGCGGGATTGGGTTTTTGCCCCGTCCCCTGACGTGCCTGCCTTTTCCTCCCCGTCTGTGGAGCATTGCGGGCTGGGTGCTTAAATACCGCCTCACGGTTTGTGGGATCCTGTGGATGGTGGGATGTGGGCGGCGCGGCGGGACATAGGACCCCCGTACCTACCATGACTCCTTTTCCTCGACGTCTCTTGAGCGTTGCTGGTTCGTCTGCTTAAAAGCTGCCTCATGGCGGTTGAGTTCCTACGGAATGTGAGATGTGGGAGGCACGGCGGGATGGGGGTTTCCCTCCTCATCCCCTGACGTTCCTACCTTTTCCCTCACTGGTGGGATGTGGGGGGTATGGGCGGGATTGGGTTGTTTCCCCGTCCTGTCGTACCCACCTTTTTCCTCACCTTTCATGGAGCGTTGCGGGTCGGGCTTTGCTTAAAATCCACTGAGTGTGGTTGAGTTCTTGCAGATGTTGGGATGTGGGAGGCATGGTGGGATTGGGTTCCTTTGTCGTCCCTTGCTGTACCGCCTTTTCCTCACCTTCTCTGGAGCGTTGTGGAATTTTGGTAGTGGTTCAAGCGCGAAACTGTCGGTATCACCAGGATGCGAGAGCGTGCTCCTAAATTTCTCATTCAGCGATATTCCATGCGAACCATAGCAAGCTGCCTTGGGCAATGATTGGTGGGAGTGCTTTGCTCAACGCATTGTCGGGGCCACGTGCGAGTTATTTGTGTCCTAAGAGACTCACACCAACAGGGTACCGATTTCCATGGTTCATTATTGGACAAGTTGGGGTGCCTTCCTCCTCAGTCATGCCTTGGGTGATGATGTTCATAAGGGTGGCTTGAGAATGTGTATCTACTGTTTCTGCAAGATACACGAGCGTCATGCGGAGGTGATGACTCATTAAGGGGAATCCTGTCGATTTGGGAAGATGGTTGGGGCTTGTGTTGGGGTCTGAGTGGTCTGCTCAGTCATACCTCAAACATTGCAGATGTGGTTGGTGATGCTACCTGGCTGATCCTTCCATTAGTCATATGCTTGTCTCAAAGATCAGGTTGTGCATGTACAAAGGACAAACTAATCGAACAGAATTGAATGTTCGGGACGACGGTTTGGGCTTGTGTTGGGGTCTGAGTGGTCAGCTCAGTCATACCCCAAACAATGCAGATGTTGTTGGTGATGCTACATGGCTGATCCTTCCACTAGTCATATGCCTGTCTCAAAGATCAGGTCCCGCATGTAAAGGACAAACTAATCGAAAGATGGTGATACTGTGACGGGTCTCATTAAATCAGTGCCAGGGGTGACTTTCTCCTCGGTTATATCTCAAGCGAAGAATCCCCAGGTGGGTGAGCTCCACCTAGAAGACCCTCACTTGTCCCTTTGGAGTTCTCCCTGTTGGTAGTGGAATTTTTTTGGTGCTGATGTAGGGGCCCCGTCTATATGCTTGGGTTGAATTCTCTCGCACAATTGCGGTTCCGTCTTCCAAGGGCTTGCTAAAAAGACAATGCGATACTAGACAGATATAACTTGGATGGGATGATGATAGATGAGCATGGTTGGTGTCCTGGTTCTTGGTTAAAAGTTTCGCAACGGTGGTTGAGTTCTTTTGAATGGTGGGATGTGGGGGGTGCGGCGGGACATAGGGCCTCCGTTCCTGTCATGACTCCTTTTCCTCAACGTCCCTGGAGCGTTGTGGGTTCGTCTGCTTAAAATCTGCCTCATGGCGGTTGAGTTCCTTCGGAAGGTGGGATGTGGGAGGCATGGCGGTGGGACGCTGTAATTCCTTTTCCTCACCGGTGGGATGTGGGGGGCATTGGAAAGAATGGGTTTTTGCCCAGTCTCATGCCGTGCCCGCCTTTTTCCTCACCTTTCATGGAGCGTTGCGGTTCGGGCTTGCTTAAAAGGCCACCTGTCGGTGGCGGAGTTCCTTGGATGGTGGGATGTGGGAGGCATGGTGGGTTGGTGTTCCTTTGTCGTCCCTCGACGCTCCTGCCCTTCCCTCGCCTTCTCTAGAGCAGTGCGGCTTGGCTTGCTTAAAAGCCGCCTCAGGGTGGTTGAGTTGTTGCGGATGGTGGGATGTGGGAGGCGCGGCGGGATTGGGTTTTTGCCCCGTCCCCTGACGTGCCTGCCTTTTCCTCCCCGTCTGTGGAGCATTGCGGGCTGGGTGCTTAAATACCGCCTCACGGTTTGTGGGATCCTGTGGATGGTGGGATGTGGGCGGCGCGGCGGGACATAGGACCCCCGTACCTACCCTGACTCCTTTTCCTTGACGTCTCTTGAGCGTTGCTGGTTCGTCTGCTTAAAAGCTGCCTCATGGCGGTTGAGTTCCTACGGAATGTGAGATGTGGGAGGCACGGCGGGATGGGGGTTTCCCTCCTCATCCCCTGACGTTCCTACCTTTTTCCTCACTGGTGGGATGTGGGGGGTATGGGCGGGATTGGGTTGTTTCCCCGTCCTGTCGTACCCACCTTTTTCCTCACCTTTCATGGAGCGTTGCGGGTCGGGCTATGCTTAAAAGCCACCGAGTGTGGTTGAGTTCTTGCAGATGTTGGGATGTGGGAGGCATGGTGGGATTGGGTTCCTTTGTCGTCCCTTGCTGTACCGCCTTTTCCTCACCTTCTCTGGAGCGTTGTGGAATTTTGGTAGTGGTTCAAGCGCGAAACTGTCGGTATCACCAGGATGCAAGAGCGTGCTCCTAAATTTCTCATTCAGCGATATTTCATGCGAACCATAGCAAGCTGCCTTGGGCAATGATTGGTGGGAGTGCTTTGCTCAACGCATTGTCGGGGCCACGTGCGAGTTATTTGGGTCCTAAGAAACTCACACCAACAGGGTGACGATTTCCATGGTTCATTATTGGACAAGTTGGGGTGCCTTCCTCCTCAGTCATGCCTTGGGTGATGATGTTCATAAGGGTGGCTTGAGAATGTGTATCTACTGTTTCTGCAAGATACACGAGCGTCATGCGGAGGTGATGACTCATTAAGGGGAATCCTGTCGATTTGGGAAGATGGTTGGGGCTTGTGTTGGGGTCTGAGTGGTCTGCTCAGTCATACCTCAAACATTGCAGATGTGGTTGGTGATGCTACCTGGCTGATCCTTCCATTAGTCATATGCTTGTCTCAAAGATCAGGTTGTGCATGTACAAAGGACAAACTAATCGAACAGAATTGAATGTTCGGGACGACGGTTTGGGCTTGTGTTGGGGTCTGAGTGGTCAGCTCAGTCATACCCCAAACAATGCAGATGTTGTTGGTGATGCTACATGGCTGATCCTTCCACTAGTCATATGCCTGTCTCAAAGATCAGGTCCCGCATGTAAAGGACAAACTAATCGAAAGATGGTGATACTGTGACGGGTCTCATTAAATCAGTTCCAGGGGTGACTTTCTCCTCGGTTATATCTCAAGCGAAGAATCCCCAGGTGGGTGAGCTCCACCTAGAAGACCCTCACTTGTCCCTTTGGAGTTCTCCCTGTTGGTAGTGGAATTTTTTTGGTGCTGATGTAGGGGCCCCGTCTATATGCTTGGGTTGAATTCTCTCGCACAA
>CAUJRU010000810.1:305000-306386 GCA_963277665.1 Viscum album
GCGCTGCCCTCTGGGACGTCTAAACCCCTCAGTATGTCTCCTCGTCACTGTTGATGTTTCCTGGTGGGATAGCTGGAAATGCATAAATGTCTCTTCAGGGGGGGGGGGGAGTGGTCGGCGACCCCCCCCCTGGGCGTGGGTCTTGTCCTGCGCGCCCAGATCCACCCAATGACATGCCCACGGACATGAAAAAATGGCCTCTAGACAATGCCATGAATGCTTGGTGATTCGTCCGGTGCTTGGGGCTTGTCTTGTCCGGGGTATTGCGCCATGAAAGCGATGACAATGAGCCGGGGTTCGTCACGTGTCAGGTCCTACGTACTGACAATCGCGTGGAGACAATGCCATCCGGGTGAGGCGATTTGAAGGGGCCTCGGGGCTTGTCTTGGTGGATGCGGTGTGCCTTAAAAGGAAAGACATGGAGGTGGTGGTTGGTGAAATGTTGTTGGGTCCTATATGTAACGACAATCACCACCTGATGAGAATTCATTTCATGCGTGAGGACCCGCTGTGGACATGGGGCATGTCTTCTCGGCGGTGATCGACGATACGCGGGACGGATGCCATGACGTGTCGGCGGCCTTCAAGTGCCTAAGGGGTCACGTCGGTGGTCGTTCCTATGGTTTCATAGCTCTTTTAGGGCAACACGTGTTGTCTTTCATGCGCTGCACTGACCTCTGGGATGTCTAAACCCCTCAGTATGTCTCCTCGTCACTGATGATGTTTCCTGGTGGGATAGCTGGAAATGCATAAATGTCTCTTTAGGGGGGGAGTGGTCGGCGACCCCCCCTGGGCGTGGGTCTTGTCCTGCGTGCCCAGAGCCACCCAATGACATGCCCACGGACATGGAAAAATGGCCTCTAGACAATCCCATGAATGCTTGATGATTCGTCCGGTGCTTGGGGCTTGTCTTGTCCGGGGTAGTGCGCCATCAAAGCTTTGAAAATGAGTCGGGGTTCGTCGCGTGTCAGGTCCTACGTACTGACAATCGCGTGGAGACAATTCCATCCGAGTGAGACGATTTGAAGGGGCATCGGGGCTTGCATTGGTAGATGCGGGGTGCCTTGAAAGGAAGGACGCCGAGCTGGGGTTTGCCATATCTTGTTGGGTCCGGTATGTAACGTCCATGACCACCTAAATAGAATTCGTTTCATGCGTGAGGACCCGCTCTGGACATGGGGTTGTCTTCTCGGCGGTGGTCGACGACACGCGGGACGGATGCCATGACGTGCCGGCGGCCTTCATGTGCCTAAGGGGTCACGTCGGTGGCCGTTCCTATGGTTTCATAGCTCTTTTAGGGCAACTCGCGTTGTCTTTCATGAGCTGGGGTGCCCTCTGGGTGGTCTAAACCACTCAGTATGTCTCCTCGTCAGTGCTGATGTTTCC
>CAUJRU010000811.1:0-304777 GCA_963277665.1 Viscum album
ACATGGCCTAAGATATATCCTAGACATGAGTGATCATGTATTTTGGGATTTCAAATCCATGAGTTTTAAGAATGTTTATCATTGAGGATAATATTTATTCATGCATTATTTAAGTTATTTTTTTCCCCATGATCATCTTCTGGGATGCTGATTTTTTTATTCTCAAGCGTCATTGTTTGGTTATGTATCTTGATGTTTATATATTATTTCATCCATTTGATGAGTGTAATATATTGATTAATTTCTCATATAAAAAATTTAGGTAGGATCTTTAGTAATTATGATGTGTTCTACTATATTGAGCAAGGATTTTCATTTACAGATATTACAACATTATTGATGAATTTTCATTATATTGCACAAACACGACCATTTTGATCATAAAGGTATAGGGCCTATGGAAACCTAGAATCACAAAAAATAGGTTTATATGAGTTTTCCATCATCTACCACTTAGTACCTCATAACAATCACCCTTATTAGGCATATCATACATAATAATTTTCATCAAAACCTAGGAAATTGAAACATAAAGAAGGGTTAGATCAAATGATTAGTATGGGTAAATAAGGAAAATTTATAAACATAATTTGAGAATAAGGGTAGTGAGAACATGATCATAAATATTAAATCCAACCCCAATATATCAATGATCAAAATCAAGAGTCATGGTAGAAATATTTGAAGTTTAGAAGACATGAATCATAAGTAAATAAAATAACATGATCCATGAGGGAAAACATTGGCATAGGAATGGAATTGTGGTATACACATACATATAAAATATGTTCCATTGTAGTTAAGGATCATTTATAATTCTATCATAGTAGAATTTGTTCACTACCAAAACCACTATATTAATCAATGTTCACCACCAAAACCATTAAGGGGGAAAAACTACTATACTGAACTCAGTTAACTCTTAATTAAAGGCATATTTATCTTATAAGATATCATTTTTTCTAAAATTCATTAGAGGGTGATATATCATAACATATGGAATAGAAATAAGTTTTGTAATCATTTAATTATTTCTTTATAGTATAATCCATGAAAAAAGAACGAGGTTTCATAATCATCATGTAATATTAAACATAAACCATTTGGAGAAAGGATAAAAATGGTATCCTTGGATCATATCAATGGTAAATAATAAGTACTGACAAATGATGTAATAATATATAGAAAATTATTTTGAAATTTCACTTGGAACATTTACTAAATAAAATAGAATTTCCTATTTAAAAATACTCATTAAAAACTAAAATTTCTAGGAATCATTTTTTGAAAATATTCTTGGAAACATATAAAGATATATTTAAAAACAATTTAAAAAATATCATGTGGAAAATAACCTTTCAAATTTTAGGAACAATTTTTAAATATTAAAATATTTTCAAAACCTATTTCTTTTAAAATAACATTGGGAACTCATAAATGAATAATTATAAATATAAAGAAACAATTCTCGATTAAAATAAATTTTAACATTTAAATCATATATTTAAAATCAAATAATTTACCATAGATTAATGAAATAATTCTTAAAGAAAAAAAGCATAAAAAAATTGAAAGGGAAGATTGAAATAACTGATTAGTAATGATAGAAAGATTTTTTTTTCATTCCTAGTATGTTAAAAAATTAATTCCTATCACATTCTTCAGAAATTCCAAATGGGACATTTTTGAAACAACAAATAAATATTACAGTTGATCCATTTTAAAAAAAATTTAACCACGGGTAAAAATGAATTCAAACAATCCCAGAGTAACATTAAAATAGTATTGATTTTTTTGAAAATTTTGATATTAATAAAAATGGTATTCATACAATATATTATTTAATTATGAACGTTTATTACTAATTTATTATCAATTCCATATTAAAATCATGTTTTGGTTAATAACTACTGTTTTTTTCAAGTATGTTCTGATTTTGTATTTTTGATCCTTTAACTTTGATAATAGTTACACAATATCTATAATATTACCCATTTTATAAATATCATATATATATTTATTATATAAGTATTTGGATTAATCAATAAATGTTAGATATATGAAATGAAATACAGTATTCATGGAGACAGTAGGCTATACATATGCGTGAATGTTGTTTTCATTTTTTACAGATGGAACAAAATAAATGTAAATAATAATTCATATTTATCGAATTGTTATGAAATATTGTATATCAAAAATATATATGAACTTTATCTATATTACTTTCTATCAATATTATTAGTGAAAAACTAATCATGTCGCTTCCCAAGGCTGTAGTCTCCTGTACGTACGAACAACACTATCATATAACTAATGGAATTGAAAGTCAGAATGTATATGTGATATATTGATTATGTATAATCATGTTAAAAATATCATATATATTCATTTAATATATCCCAATTACCTTCCATGTAAAAAATTAATGAAAAACTTATCTCACTGTTTTGTGAGACAGTAGTTTATCATACACTCAAGCGACGTTATTATTTTAAAAAGGATTATCTATACGAAATTATGTGACATATTATAATTAAATAAGTCTAATAAGTATAATAAATATATTATATAATTATTTAATACATTATTATATCTATCTATGGTAGGTGGTCATGGAAAAAAATAGCATCGGTTTGTGAGGTAGTAGTCCGACATACACATGATGTACGGTTTTAGTTCCAATTTGATGGTGGTGGAGATGAATATATGTTATGAATTTAACCTAAATACATATAAGTATGTTTTTATAAATTTTTGTTATTATATTAGTAAATTTTAATTTTTCTATGTTTTTATAAGAACTAATAAAATTTAAATTAAAGTTTAAGGACCATACCACTTCCTTAGAGAAGATCATTAGGTTTACCACTAAAGCCTACTAAGGAGGGATAACTGATCAGAAAAGGCCTCTAGTATTTGAGGAGAGAATTAATTAATATATTTGGTTAGGTATTAGATTAACCAGTGGGTTATGGATGTGTGAAGAGAAGAGGAGAGGGGTGGCCTTATATAAGTTGGGAAGAGGACACACATGGAATATTTGAAAAGAATATTGTGTGTTAATGTTTTTCATATACCTCAGGGATCCAAAATAGGTAATTATTGAATATTAGAGGTTATAAGATCTAAATATGGTCAAAAAATAGTTTTTGGGAAATTTTCTAGTTCATTTTACTTCTTATCATTTTAGTTTAACCCTCGGTAAATCTGTTTTAAACATAAATACGATAATTAATTTTTACTATTTTTACTATTAATTTTAACCAAAAAATAAGGTAAACATATTATATAATATAATTATTATGATGAAATATATGGAATCATTTTTTTCTAAATTCCATTCACATAAGTAGAAGAATATAATTTACAATTAAATCTTCAAATTCCAAGAAAATGAACTTTTCCAAAGAGATAATTTTTAGATGTTTAAAAATATTTTATGTTAAAATTTAATATAAAATTGATAAAAATTAAATAAATTGGATTAATAAATATATATTTTAACTTAAATTCATTTTAAAACTATATAAAAATAAAATTTCTCGTATATATTCTTTGAATTAAATCATTGTTTCTAATAAAAATATCTTTTTTTACTATTTAATAAAAAATTATCTATTTAGTAAAAAGTAAAAATATACTCCTAGATAATTTTTAAAATCAAATTTAAAAAATTTAGATTATATTTTATTATTAATTTTAAAAAAATTTAAAAATTTAATATTAAAATATGTTCTCAAAATTTTGGAAAACATCTTTTTATAGAAACACATTTTAAAGGGTAAACATGGATTTATTTTTATCTCATATATAGAAAATAAATAAGTGATATATTAATTTTTTTTAATATATAATAAATAAATTTAATTAAAATTATTTAATATAAGTGATTTATCTTATTCATTAATGTAAACCTTGTTTATGTGCATAAAAATAGTTTTTTAGAGAAATATTACCTTTATTTTCAAATAGTACATGTTTAATTTTCTAATTAATTTGTTACTAGATAATTAATTTTATTTAAATATGTAAACCATATATTCTAGTAATTTAGATAATATTATTTACACCCTCTATTAAAATTTCTGGGAGATAACCCTCATATTAAATAAAAATATTTTAATAGTATGTAGTGTTCAGTTAAAACTCATGGATGCGTGTAGAAAAAGATATTAATGAAATTCAATTTAATGAAAAAAATAATAAAATATTGGGGTGTCATATTTTACTAAAGTTAAAATGAATTTTTCCCTCTATATTAAATCACATTAATATATACAACTAATTATACTTCTGATTTTATATCCTTAGATTCCCACACATCATCCACAATATGGTTGTTTGTCCACAAAACACAAAACATATGAGTGGTATTATATCATAGAACATTCTCTATATGATAAAAAATATCAATTAGTTTTTCATTATAATAAATATCATTATCTAGTGGTACAAAATTTAATTTCATTACATTTTAAGGACCATATATGTAATTCCATATGAGTGATACATGGAACACATCCTGAACATGAGAGAGGTTCAGTGATAGTTCCAAACAAAAATCCACTATCTCGATATGATCAAGACATTCAAAGGGACCACAACACCTAGGTCTAATATTTTAAGTATATCGTAAGCACAACTTCATCCTTTGGTTATTATTTGATCTATTTCAACTTAACATTTTACTCCATGAAATGAAAATTAATTTTTTATACTTTAATCTCTAACATATCGTAAGATACATAATAGAATGATAAGTTTTTCTTTTTATCTATAGTTATCATTATAAAGAAACGATTAGAAAAAGTTTTATAATATGAATAAATATTCATATAGTGACATAATAAATTAATATCTAAAAACATATCCAAATTTCACCATAAACCATTTCATAAATATTTATCCTTATAAACATTCCAAAATTCAAAATTTATAAGCAAGGTCACTAATTTTTTTTAATATATTTTCATTAATTCATCTAATATAATTATACAGATCTTAATGGTACTATACCAATGATTTGAATAACTTGGTCATATATCCTCTTTAATCCTAGTAATAACCAAAATAACCATAAAATCTCAATGAAAATATACATTATACCTCATCAGTATAATCCAGTATACATTATCCATATCAATCATTTATTTGACTAAAATATACACTATTTTATCAACATCAATAACAAATTAATGGTTATCTTCCCATATTCATTTGTTTTCTATAATATATCACCTATCCATTAAATACATTTTCTAGGTCATCAGTTCCATTCGAAACATTCTAGTTAATCTATAAATGAATAGTTATTTAGAACAACCATATTATATTTCATGATTTATTTACATAATTCTTTATTTTCCATATATAAATAGTTCAATAATTCCACATCATTATTAAAAAATTAACTAGGCATAATAACCTTATTACTTAATACCTATTTCCTACAATATTAAATAATATTTATGTCTTCAAAATCATTAACCTCTCTTTAATAATGCATCTAACATTTAACTTAAAAAAATTCTTAAAAAATCCCATAATATTCATATGAAATTTGTGGTATCTTCATTATCAACATCAAAACAATTAATCACACCACCTTAAGGATTATATTTACGCATTTACCCTATAAGAAATAAATTTTTATAATTCCAATTCTTTCCATATTTATAACATAAATCCAATGATTATACCATTGGGAAACCATTTTTCTCATCCATTGTGTTAACTAAAATTTTCATTTTCCAATAATTTTGTACTATGTTCCCTTATTGAACACATATGAAACATCTTCTTATTTAATTGAGACAGTCCTTAGAGTGTTTAATTCCAAATTATCATTATATAGGAAACATCATATTCTTTCCTTCATGGTCAACACCACCTGATATCTCAACAAACTCTATTTTTCTCATACTTGATGAGTCCAAGAGTTGGTTAAGGTGAAAGTGGATACTAATATATTTTGAAAAATAATTAGTAATAATAAAAATAACCTTATAAATATTCATCATACCATTTAGATTCTCATCAACACATTTTCTATCACATTCAATAATAACAGAGGTCATTCTGGTTCCATCCGTTTACTAAAAGAAAAAATCATAGTATGAGATATATTACCGAATGAGAAACCACATAATTTTGAAATAGAAAATTTGAGATAACTAAATGATGGAAAATCATTTTAAATATATGAAGCATTTCTTTTACATAGTCCATTAATGGTAATTGTTCAAATCCCTCATAATTATTTTTAAGAGTTTGTAAATTTACAAATCATATCCCACAAGAGTGTCAAACCTTCTGTTAAATAAGGCCCACTTTCATGCACTATGTAATGATTGAGTATATCTTAATTCACCATTTTTAGATTTTTTACCCATAGTTATGCCTATTATAAATCAATATCCACTTATAGTATCAAGATAGTGATGTAATTTCATTTATACCACTCTTACTATCCTTCACCAAAATTTTAAGAAATTGTTCTATACCTAGACATATCCATAGAAATAACATTACCTGTACATATGAATATTATTAAGTCTTTCTCATTATAATCTCTAAAGGTTAAATAAATCAATACTATGACACCAACAGTAGTGACCTAGTATTTTCATATATAGATACTACATCTTTTTTTGATGAATTTTCATTCCATTACAAAAACACAAACCTAAGAATCATAAAGGTATAGTGTCATTAGAAACATAGAATCACTAAAAAATAGTTCATAAAAATTATACATAATATCCCATTTATATCCTCATATCTAGAACCATTATTATATATATAACACGTAAAACCTATCATAATAACCATATTAAAACATACATAAGAAAGGTTGTGATCAGATGTTTGGAAAGAGCAATGAAGGGAAATATATGAACAAAATGTCTGTATAAATGTATGAGAAAATTATCTTAAAATCTGAAAAATATACCATGAATATAAATGATAAAAATTTTGAGTCATGTCATAATGATTGGAAGTTTATAGAACATGAATCATAAAGAAATGAAAGGACATGAGCAATGGGAGCATAACATTGACATAAGGCATGAAATTTTTTTCATACACATATTTATAAAAAAGAATTTACATATTAGTGAATGATGATTTAAAATTATATCATAGTGGCATGGGTTCACTCTCTAAACCATCTTAGTAGTCAATGTTCACTCCCAAGACTATCATAATTGATAAAGTACCTTATTTAACTAGTGTCACTCCCCATGCACTCCTATTTATATCGTGAGATATAAATCATTACCCAATGAATTATAGGGAGATATTATTACTAACCATCCTTGGATATAATGGAACAACCATCATTGGTTATAATTTAACTATCGTACTTGGTTATAACATAACCACATTCATATAATAAAAATCATATATAAATTTTCCACAATATTATAGAAAAAATTCATCATATCAAAACCAATAAAAGTAAATTGGTTTCATAAAAAATTCATCGTAGAATAACCTATGTATAAGAAATTATTTTTACAATCATTTAATCATTTCCTCATATCATAACTGAAAGAAGAAGTAGAATTCATAAGCATCATGCCATAATAAACACAACCCATTTAAAGAAAGAATAATAATTTTTTCCTTGGATCATATCCTTAATAAATCATAAGTGGCATAAAATAATTTCATATTATATTAAAAATTATTTCTAAAGATAACACGGATAATTTATTAAGGGAAATATTCTTTCCACTTTGAAAAAAACTTTTTAAAACATAAATAATATTTAAAAAAATTATTTTAAAATAACCATGGAAATATATAAAGGAATACTTAAAAGTAATTTGAATCATTTCTTTAGAAAAATATCCTTTCCAATTTTAAATTTTTGTTTTTTAAATGTGAAATATTTTAAAAATAATTTTATTTTAAAATAACATTGTATACTGTAAAATAAAGCATTAAAATTCATTTAAAACATTTATTGGAGATCATACATTTTTACATTGAAATATATTTTTTATATCTAAAATTTTCCCAAATATCAAAGAAAACATTTTCTTCGTAAAAAAATGAATATCAAAACGTAACATTGAAATAATTGACCATTCACGATTGAAGTATGTACTGTTCATGTTGTGGACATTAACACACATATTCCATTCCCATTTTTAGGAAAATCCAAACATGAATTATTTTGAAAAAGAAGAAACATTCATTATATTTTTTTAAATTCTTTTTAAAAACATAATAATGTATTATAGGATCATTAGAAAATTCTTTTAATTTCTTTTATATTGAGGATGTGGAAGATAAAGGGTTTTCGACTGATGAATGAAATAAAGTGAGTTTTCTTAAAAAAATTCATTTGTAACATGGATTACATAAAGAGTGGAAAATGAATGAAAATATACAATATAAATAGGTAACTAGAAGAGAATAATTTTCACGATGTTCTTGAAAAATATATCATACGGTTTCACCATCGAAAATGTAACCATAAACAATCCTGATAAAAAATGAGAATGTAACGTCAAACCCTAACGACATTGGTAAAATTTGAATCACAATATCTGTAAAAAAATGAAATAATATTAAACATAAAATATCAATAATATAAGTATTTTATTGATATAAACTTTAAAATGATATGTATATACACCTCATAAAATAATATTGGTGCATAACATTACATATGTATTAAGGAATGAAAATTGAGATAAAAATCCCTTACCTTAAGTCTCAACTTTGTTCGTATATGTTAGAACCTCCAGTATACTAAATATAGCTTCATTATACACATATTAATGAAAAATTAATATATATATTATTCTATATGTCATTTATTTATGACCTTTTATTAACTATTTATTAATAAGTCCTTGTTAAAATCATGTTTCGGGTAATACTTGCTTTACTTTTCATGTATGTTTTCCTTGAAATTTGGGATCATTTTAGATTGATAATAGCATAATTATCTAATTATTTTCAACCATGATATAAATATCATGTCTATTCATTATATATTTAGGTATAGTAATCTATAAAATTTAGTGAAATAAAATAAAATTCAACATTCATGGAAATGAGAGGTAGCCTGTATGCATTAACCCTTTTCCATTTTTGATGGATGGAAGAAAATAAAGGTAAATAATAATTAACCATTATAGAGGAATTATTATTTTAAGTAAATAATATGTATTTATTGACATTATCCTTATAGATTTCCAGGAACAACATTTGTGAAAAATGAATCACGTTGCTTCACGAGGCGGTCATTCCCCATACACACAAACGACATTATTGTACCTCCACTAGAATGGAATGTAAGAAGGTATATGTGAAATGGTAATTAAACAATTATAATTTTTTTAAAAATAAAATATATTATCATTTAATGTATTCATATGAAAATCAATTAAAGTAGAAATAAAAAATACATCACATCAGTTCTAGAGTATATAATCCGCTGTAAACACGAGAGACATTATTGTTTTTCCAAAGGATGTATGGTAATAATGAATGTGGGATATTATAATCTTGAATTATAATAATATATTTAATATATTATATACAAATTAAATACGTCAAAATATCAATCATTCGAAGGTGGTGATGGAAAACGAATAACATCAGTTCGTGAGGTGGTAGTCCGCCATACACACGATCGACATATTCGTTTACCATTTGATTGAAGAGGATATATATATTGGTTATTAAAATAAGATTTAGACATATGAGTACATTTTAGATTCTAGTGTTATTGTATAATCATATATAAAAAATATTTTTTGGATTTATGGGATGAAAAAAATGAAAATGCATGTTTAAAAAATATATCGAATAATTAGAGATCCACTTTAGATATACATATAAAGCCTTTCTAGGAAGGAATCCTAATAAAAATATGTTCTGTATTGTATGGGGAGTGAAGCAAGGTATATTTTTTGGTAGGTATTTGTTGAAAACAAAATTAATGTTTTAATAGGAGAGTAGTGTGGGTGTCATTTTGAATTTGGGGAAAGAGGGCATACATGGAATTTCTGAAAAAAATAATGTATACCCATGTAGTTATAATCCACAAGGCTCAAAAAATGGGTAATTATCACATATTATATGTTATAAGGTAAAAATATTTCCTTAAAATATATCTATTTTATTATATTTGTGTCCTTTTTTTAACACCCATTAATCCCATTTTAAACCTAACTATTGTAATTATTTTTATTTATTTACGATTAATTTTGTCATGTAATTATGTTCTCCTTATTTTATTATATAAATTAGTATTATTCAAATTATGGAATATATTTTTTAAAATTTAATTATTTGTGGTTACATAATTTACCTTAAATTAAACCCTCTTATGCGGCGAGAAAGTACTTTCCAGAATGAAAAATTTTAAAATGTTCCAAAATGGTTTTATATAATTGAGTAATATAAAATTGAATAAAATGAATAAATTGTATTAATAAATATATAATTTAAGGAATTTAAAATTTTAAACCATATAAAAATAAAATTTACCTTGAATATTAATTAAAAGAAAAGGTAGTTTTTAAAAGAAACAAGTATTTGTCACTATTCAGTTAAAAATTATATTTTTCAAAAATTATCATAAATTAACTCCTACATAATTTTGAAATTATGATTTCAAAAATAAATTCTCAATTTTTAAAATAAAAAAAATTGATATTTTTTTATTTTATATTATTTGCAAAAAATCAGACCATACTAATTTTTAAAAACACTATTTTTATGCCTTAAATTGTATTTATTCTTGTCTCATGTCTAGAGAACACATAATATGAATATTAAAAATTTGATTAAATATATAACATAAAAATTTAATTAAAATATTTCAACAGAAGTGATTTGCTTAATTTATTTAGGTAAAATAATTTGTGTGTAGAAAAATAGTTTTTCAGTGAAAACATTCTTTTATTTTGAAAGAGTTATTATTTTCATTTAAAATTAATTGGGTACAAAAAATTAATTTTATATAAATTTTTAAACTATATATTTTCATAATTTAGTAAATCATATTTATACCCATCATTTCAATGGTCAAGTGATAGCTGTCATTTTAAATAATAACATTTTAATATTATGTCACATTTCATTAAAAGTTGTTGTTGTGTGTAGTATAAGATATTGAATATAATAAATTAAATAAAAAACATAACAAAATACTAGGGTGTTACATATATACTAGTCTAGATAGTTTTTTGGATAGTAAACCATTTTATACTTTTCACTATTTTGGGTTTTCTGTTAGGTCTTCCATAGATGGTTGCTTTGTGATCCAGGTCCCATGTTATTAAGTTTTTTCATTGTAACCCTACGGTTAATCACATATTAATTATTTGTTAAGGTTTGGTTTTTCTTTTTTATCTAATATTTCATATTATTTAGGGTCATAATGGATGGTTTCACCTTTATTTTTTGTATTTTGGGTTTTCTTTTGGGGTTTGTGTCACCTACTGAAAATTTTAAGCATTTCTCTCATAGTTATCTATTGTTGATTGGTGAATATTGGTTCTATTGTGGTAATTTTACAAGACACATTGGATATGGAGGTATAATTTTTCTGGAGTGATTATTTCCCATTTTATAATTTAATATGAATTCTTATTTGTAAGAAGACCTATTATAGGTCTTTGTGATCTTTAACAACAATGAATTTTGATAGTGGTTGGGATACTGCAAAGATATGTTTCATGATGTCAAATTTTAATTTTTTAAAATTTGGAAATCTATATAGATATTTACTACACATTTCTCATTGGTCCTCTTGAGTTTTACCCAACCCTCTGACCTCTTATGATAAGTGTTTAGGTTTTTCTTTCATAATTCTTATAGCTTTGATCTTGATTTTATAAGGGATGAAAGTGGCACGATGGGGATAATTGTGACACCAAATGTCACTATGGAAATTTATATTCTATGATTTTTTGAAAATTATATGTTTTTTTGTAGTTTATAAAAATTATAAGTGTTTTTTTTGTTTTACTAGTTTAAATATTTGTATGCATTAGGTCATGCAATGAAATAGGTTGTTCATTCCATAATATGGGTTTTGGGTAACCTACAGCTCTATATTATAGTGTCCATGTCATGACTAGGATAGTTAATTATGTGATGTGACATTGGAAGAATGGATGTGATTCTACCAAGCATTGAGGTGGGGTCTACATGCCATAACGGAGAGTGATGCGCCATGAAGGCCTACGAGAAGGGTTACTGGTCCATGATGAGATAAGGTCTCACCATGATGAAACTCTCAGAAGGTATCTTTTGGTTCTATTCCTCTTTAGGGGAGCCTTATAAAATTGTGATTGGGCTAGTCAAGCCATTATGTATTATTCATAGTTTTAATATTTTTTATTTCCAATTAAAGAATAATTTTATTTTAATATGATTACACACTCATATGGATTATGTGTTTAAGGTCTCAAAGGATCCCTTCCCATATTGCTTGTATTTTTGGCATCCTCTTTACAAGTTTCAAACGGTTCTTTTAGGATAATCCCAATTTTCTTTTATTCCTCTTTTACCTTCATTCATTACATGTGGTTTTAGCTTCCATGATGAACTATAATGGTGATGCATTTCAGATTTTATGGGTTTCAAGGGGTTTAATATTTGGAATTTGGTTATTTAGGTAATGTTTAGGTCATTTCTTAGAGAGTTGGTGCTTCCTTGGTCAAAAGAAAGAAACTTTTTCATGATTAAGTTATGTGTTATTTGGAAAATATTTTATAAACTTTTCATGATTTTCATTGTCATTTATAATTTTATTTAATGTGAAAATATTTTATATGTGATACATAGGAGTGTAACACTCCAAGATAATATGTTATATTTTCTCATTAAAATCAGGATTTATTTAATAACATTCTTCTCACACAACACCTAGCTAAAAATAACTACTAAAACTATTAGATATTAGAATGAATCCATAGAAATGGTGAAAAAATAGATGTAACCAATAAATGATATATATATATATATATAAATAAAAATAAAGGTCATTTTTAATATAAAGGCGTTGATAAAAATTCAATTAGTGTAGAAAATAACTAAAATGAATTATTTATGCTTTAAAATGAAACCTCAATAAACTTTATATTTTTACATGTTTTATTTTAATTACCTAAATATTTTATGATCAAAATATATTTTTGATATGAATACTATATTAACATAAATTCTTTTGTAATTAATAAGAAATAAAAATAAAAATAGTTAATATTTTAAAATCTTATTTTCATATGGAAAAAATGTCATTATATATTGATTTTTTAATTTAAATGTTGAATTATCAAATTTTAGAATATAAAATTTTATAAATTCACATAATTTTATATTATTTATAAAATTGTTATCTTACAATGATTTTTTTAGATTTTTCTAAAATAATATATTTTTAGTTGATTAGTGAAAAAATACCGATATTGGGATAACCATAAATTTTATGACATTATAATGAGTGAAGAAAAAATTAAACGTTTTTAGAAACATTATTTATCATAAATATATTTTTATAAGTACAAAAATTCATTTAAAATCACAATGTTCTTTTTCAAAAAACCCATGTATACCATTTTGGAATCACAATTAATATTTTATTCTAAAAACTGATTTATTAATTTAAATGTAAAATTTTGTTTCCATTACATATTGATATTAAGTCCAAAAAATGTATTTTATACTGTAGATCAACATGATCATATTATTTTATTAAATATTTTTAATGTTTTTAATATAATTAGGGTAATATGATTAATTTGAATGACATTGATAATAGAAGAAACTACTATTTTATAAAGAAATATTTTAATCAAATTTTTTATGTAATGATTATTTATTAAAATAAATTTATTAAATATTTAAATTTATGTAAGAATTTGTATAATACTATATTTAAATAAATAATAATTATTTTAATTGGAAATCAATACTAAAAAATATAAATAACACTTAATGGTGAAAATAACGTTTCTTATTCGAAACAATTTTCTTATATATATAGTGAATTGATTTAAAATTTAATTTTATATTAATTAAGAATTTAATTGGATTACATTTTGTTTTAATTTTATTTTTTGGATTAAAGTTTTTTATAAGTGTTACGATAAATTTTAAATAAAATATAAACTACAAGATTAAAAACCAGTGACTATGATAAAAACAACA
Source organism: Viscum album (assembly GCA_963277665.1). Lineage (NCBI taxonomy): Eukaryota > Viridiplantae > Streptophyta > Magnoliopsida > Santalales > Viscaceae > Viscum > Viscum album. The sequence goes on from CAUJRU010000811.1 coordinate 14,191, forward strand.
TGTAAAATGAAAAAATTGAGTGACAAGTGGGTCGAAATTTGTTTAAAATACGCGAAAAAAATTTTCTTGTGGATTTATCAACCTTAAATCACCAAAAAAACCAATTATTTCTTCCATTTAGAGCCTTTGAACATTGAGTATTATAATTCAATTTGTGACAAATAAGGAGTGCCCACAAAATTTTCCTTTCCTTCAGTTACAAAATGGGGACACAACCACCTCTTCATGCCAGACCAATTCCTTAAAATTACTTCTTTAAGATATACCATAATTATCCTCCTAGATACCTCTCCCATGTTCATATGACCATTCTTAATATAAGATCTCTTAAACCCTTTATTTCTAATAATATTTTCAAGCAAAAGTTTGAGGTACCAAAGCGAGTATCACTTATTCCATTCCTTTACTTGTCACTATTTATCTTATAAAACAACCATAAAAATAGAAATATAATGATTTGAAAATAATTATTATAAAATATTTTTATTATATTAAATGAAAAATAAATATTTATTCATATCCATTCACTTTTTGAAGAAAAATAATTCTAACTCTGCATTGGGTAGACTACAACATCCATGAAGCAAAATGTTTCATTATATATATTGAATTTCACTATTTATAAAATCCATATAAAATATGATCCAAAAACTTAAAAAATATAAATAATTTCATTATTACTATATTATTATATTATATACTTCCATAACAATAATATCTTATTGAGATATATGAAGTTCATGTTGGGGTTGGTTTAACCACCTATATGACCAGTACTATAAAACTCTATCATGGATGAATGTGAGAACATAAATACCAATTTTTTTATAAGTTAAATTGAAATACATTTTATAGAGTTCAATAATGGTAATATTATTTTTTTAAATTTTTATTAAAATATAATGTTTGACAACGATAATTTTCAAAATGAGTCGAGAGAAACTATTTTTTGATGCTAATATTAGATATAACTATATAACATATAAATATATTATGATAATAAATGGTGAATATAAAATAATATATAGAATAATAATGATCCTATGATGTTATATAACAGACAATATTTAATTATTTCTGATTTTTTTGGGCATGCACAAAATGAATTTAAAATAAGTTAAAGGATTATGCTAACTCAGTTTTCTTTCATTGAGTTACAAACATTCTCATTAAACATTATTATTTAAAGAAGGATTTATTCTATCTTATCAATAAATTAAAAATTATTTAATAATTTTATTGGGGTTTCTAAAGTTTCTTTATCACATCATTATCAAATTACTCTTAAAATAAGGATTATGTTTGCTAAAATGCTTTCTTTGTCTCATTTTAAAATTCATGAGACATGTGTGATATTGTGAACCATATTTTATTTTATGTTCAATTATTACTAGTTAATGAATATATTTTTTATAATTTTGAAATTCATGTGTTTTGAAAATCCATATCATATTATTTATTTACATGGAATTCGATTCAAAAGATGCCAAAATTATAATGATTTTATTGGCCTCAATTCTAATTCTTTAAGACATAATATATTGTGGGAACCATGTTATCTTTTTATGGATTATTTACTTACCATGTTTTTATTATGATATTTTATGGATTTTAATTAATTTTATTGAATTTCCAACCCATGTTCTAATATTCAAGTGTATTTTAATGCAATTGTTTCCCCAATAGTAAGGGTTTTTTATAACTCAACATTTGTTCATTGTGTAATGATCATTCTTCTGAACTTATTTCATATACATTCTGTATATTATTCCATTTTATTTCATTATGTGGTACTATATCATGGTTTATCAAAGATATACATTCCTACCACAAAACCCTTTGATAAATATTTATCATTTTTTGGGATATGATTCCATAAAGGATATTGGTAACTCAAATATTCTTCTTTGAGTTTTAAAGTTTAATATTGAACCATATTCTTCCATTATTGTGTTATTACTTATTAATATTTTTTTATATAATATTTTATAATTCCATTTTGGAATATTATATTTTAATAAAAAGATGATTTTATTACTATTTTTTAATGTGGGTTTTTCCTAGAACCCAAGACACCTTAAGAGGCGAGGGCTAAATCAGGGTGTCAACTTTTTATTTATTTATAGTATCATGTTATAAAAATGTAGGAACTTACTAAAACTATTAGATTTTTTCATATAAAAACAATTATATAATTATATATATAAAATTCAGATAACAAAATATATTTTTTAGTTAACTATAAAGGGACATGTCCAAGGATCACATAATGATGATGGGTCGATGTGCCAAAATATTTTATGATTCACTAGTTTTAGTGTATTATAGATTTTCAACATGGTCACTCCATTCCTCAAAAACCAAAATTACCAAAAATTTAGGGATAACTCATTGCCTCCCTTGTATCACCTCCATTGACACATCCTTATGCATTTATATGGATGAAGTATTCATCTTTTTTAAAACATGAATATAATTGTGTGCTCATTAAAATATGTTTTTATGTTTTTCATCATTAACATCAAATTATGATGCATCACTATGTTCCTTGTTCTTCATAATATCATTATATTTCACATATCTAAGTGTAAGGCCCTAACGATAATGAATACATAATCTTGAGTTTATGTCAATACTTTTAGATTCCTCTTCCTAGAGTGTCTTTTAAGTTTAATAGTTTAGAAAAATAGGGAATAAAGCATACATAATAAAACCATAAAATACAATTTAGACACCTTCAATCAGAGTATTTTATTCATATAATATAAAACGTTAAAAATAAATCTTGAATTAATTTCATGGAAAAATCCACAAATTTTAACTAGAATTCATCCTTTCTCATACCAATCCTTAAACACTAGGAAAATATTTTAAAGACATGGGATGAGAACAAAATATAAATAAGTGTTATAAGAATGTAAGAAATAATTTTTTTAGTGAAATGATGAAAAATCATATAATATTTACCTTTATATTCCAATTTCATTTCGAATATGAAATAGATAATTTCATTTGAAAAGGAAATATATATTTTTCTTAATGAAAATCATTAAATCTATTAAAAAGTAAATACAATTCCATTAGATGACTTAGAGAATCATATATATAAAACCCTTTCAAAACCATATCAATTGGAATAACTCTATGACCAAAATTCACTTGTATTATTACACAATGTGTTGGAGATATGTAATGGGGATCAAACATTGTATAAGATATATTGATCTAACCCAAGAGCTACAATGGGGCTGAACCCTTCGTAAAATCTATATCGGGCCCACCCAATTCTCATGATATATAATGGGGATCAACCCTTTGAATAAGCTATACCATGCTCAACTATAAGCAATAAGGGGCATAAAAACTTTTTATAATCAATATTGGGCGTAATTGTTTCGTATTATTATCAAGAAACATATTATGAATTAAACACATGAAAAAAATTTTAAACCCTTGTGTAAAACATATTTGGAAATCAAATACCCATTTCTCATAAAAATTTACCTGTAAAATCTAAAAATCGTGCGTAGAATAAGGAAATCATTTTCTATGAAAGGAAAAATGAAAAAAATATAAAAAAAATATATTATTAGAGAATAATTAAATCATGAAATTCTATTCATGCCATACTTACTAAAAGAACCTTTATTTTGACCTTTGTAAAAAGAGATAAATGAGGAATTTAAAAAGGATTTTAAAAATAAATTTCCATAAAATGATTCATTTTTTAAAACCATTGGGTGAAATAAAAAAATTAAAATTTTAATTAATTCCTATATATATAATTAAATTCATAAAAATAATTTTAAAAATAAATAAATTAAAGAGATTTATTTAGAAAATATATCATTAAAACATTTAAAATGTGGTTTTTTAGTTAAAGAGTCAATTACCTTGATTTTAATTCATCACATGAGTATTTAAATTACAAAATAAAAAACATATGTAAATTATTTAACTTGTTTATAACCTTTTTATAGTATATTATTTCATTTATAAAAGTTATTACTATGTTATAACAATTACTTAATTATATAATTTTACATCGGTTGTTTTGAGGAAATTCCATGCAGTAGTCCAAAATTACTTCTGTATGATGTATGTAATAAAAGTGGTCATTAGTACAACATATAAAAAATAATAATCATGAAATAATAATTAGTTTTAGAAATAATTTATACTTTTAAATACATCAATTAAATTTTGATTTAAAAAATAACTATGATACAATCATAGAGACTGTAATCCATAAGTACACATGGGTAACAATTCAATTTTTCGATGATATTTATGAAAAGAATAAAAGTATAATTTTATCTTCCTGTAATGATAAAAACACCATTATAGCCATATTATTAATTTTATTATACATATATATATATCATCCATGTGATGTGGTGATAAAAAATGAGTCTCATCGCTTTGAGGAGGTGATAATTTACACGTACGCATGAACAACATTATCATTTTTCTATGCATGTAAAGACAAGAAAATAAATGGTATATTATATTTTAATAATTATTAATACTTCATGAACATTATATATATGCAATGTTTCGATAATTATTTCATGTCTTGTGGGACATTGAAGGAAAAAAATTTCAAATGTTCACAAGGCGATAGTCTTCCACACACACAAATGATAGATTATTTTCCCATTTGATGGAAGTGGAGATAGTGATTGTTAAGGAAATTAACATAATAAAATATAATTATATTTAGTATAAATTATTTTTCACTCTATAATTATGGATAAATAATTAAATGATATCAAAGATGAAACAAAATATTAATTCTTGATTAAAAGCGATACCTCTTCTTTAGACAATCTCTTCTTCTAAACACCTTAAGTCCAATAATGGTGTTGTTATTAAAAAAATAAGTGATTTTGAATGTGTGGAGGGATTCTAGGAAGGTATTTGGATAGGTATTGTCTAAACGAAAAAGGTTTTTAATTGTGATGAAAAGAGAATAAGATATTCCCTTTTATAAGAGAGGGGAGAGGTACTCTTATAATTCTTCATCATATTAAATTAATATAAATTATTTTTCATTTTAAAAAGGATCAAAATGATTTATTTAAAATATATGATGATTATGGGTTGAATAAAATTATTATTTTGAAAATTATAGATATTTTGATAATTCTTAATCCTTATCTTTTAGTTTTTACACTTATTTAACACCTTTAATTCATATCGGGATAACATGGACATTTGTTCTTTGAGGGTTAATATAGTAACTATAAAATGAAAGAAAACCATAAATTGATATTTGATGAAATTTTAAACCTTATATATATATATATATGTTTCTTAATTTTTAAATTTTTTATAATTATATATCATTTTAAAAAAAATTATTTAATTTAAAATATCATTGACACCAAATTTTATTGTATTCATTACATTTACATTTAAAAATAACAAAAAATATATATATTCAAAAAAAAATTTAATACATCATTAAAATTTCAAGTCCAAATATAAATTTTTTTAAAATAAATATCTTAAATTATTTTTAGTTTAATATTTTTAACATCATTTATTTAATATTTCTATTTAAATTGTTACTATATCACTGTTGTGAATGAATTTAAGGTAATTATTTATTCACTAAAAAGTTAAAATAATTTCATATGATGAAGATAAATATTTTAAATTTTTAAATACTATATTTGGTCAAACATATCTTTTGGATTGCCATTTTTTAAAAAACCTATACTTATTAAAACCATTACTCTGACAAGTTTTTCTTTTCTTAAAATAAAATAATATAAGGGGATTAATGTAATCAAAGAGTGAAAAATAGTTCTTAAATTAGGGTAAAATATTTTTCTTATTTTACCAAAAATCATTCAATAATATTAGAAAATTTTTAGACTAATTTTTTAATCCTTATCAAATTATTATTTCCCTTAATTACTCGATTACTCTTAATCATGGAAATAAAAAATACTATGATTAAAATTCATATTTTACCCAAATAAGAGGATAATAATTAATAAATTTTTAACTTATTATTCCAAATATTAAATCCATTTTTTAAAATTTCCAACAGAGAAACAGATAAAATTAATTTAAAATTAATCACATGGATAAAACAAGAATTAGTGTTTTGAAAGTAAAAAATTAAAAAAGATAATAATGTTTTTGTATCGAATTTTTATGTGAAATTTATTACAGTGATTTAAATTAGATTTATTTATTTATCAGAGTACTAATTATACTTTAAAACTAATTTATAAGATAATTTATCCGTTGAAAATATTTATATGAAAATTCAGTTTTCAATTAAAATGTATTATTTTATAATATTCATAAAAATTAATACTTACTAGAAAAATAAAAAAGTTCAACTAGAGTCAATTTTGATATTTTGATTTAAAAAATGAAGTTTATTTTGTAAAAAAAATTATAATAGTGTCAAAATTTTGTTTTAAAATAATTATACAATTAAAATCAACACAATATAAATTTTTTAAATAAATCATGTTTTATGGGTAGAATTTGATTTGTTATTATCTTGTGATTATAAAATATACTGAAATAATTTCAAAAAATTGTATAAGCATGTGAAGAATTATAAAATTATTAATATTCACACCCACCAATATAATGACTATGTGATAACTACCATATTAAATTATAATATTTAGTTCATCATTTATTGTTGATGTGGCATATTTTGTTTGTCATCCCACATATTCATTACATTTAAAATATTGGGATGTTACATTTTTAGCACCTAACAGAAATTTCATCCTAGAAAAACTGTAATCAGGCTTAGTGACTAGGTTTTGAATTTCCTAGATACCTTTATTGAATTCTCATATCAGAACAAGCGTCAATAAAACATTCATTCTAAAAGAGAAAAAATAAAGTATGTAGATTAACTAAAATAACACATAATATGGTTACATGTAGAAAAAATTGAAATAGAAGAAAAAAATAAAAAAACGTTATGATGGGAAGTGATAGATAACATGGACATTATAAATTTTACCAACAGAAACTGTAAATTAGTGAGGGGTTAAGGGTCCATTGATTTTGAGTAATAAATATAAATGAATTACATTTTTATTCAAAATAATTTTCCCATAATTGAGGAATTACTTTATGACATAGAATATGTACATAAGGAAACATAATTAATTTAAAATTTTAGATTCATCCTTTATATGAAATTTTTATCCTCAAATGTTATCTTATAACTTTCATTTTTCATCTCAACCCAGAATTACCTCAACTTATTAATTCACAAAATCTTTTATATCTCAGTATTATAAATTTAAATATCCTATAAAATAAATAAAAATATTCCTATAATAAATAACCTTGTACCTTGATCACGGTATTCTCCAGATTTCATCATCAATATGTTCACATAGATAGAAGGTTCACACATTGCAACAATGACTGAGAGCTTCCTCATAGCCCCTTTCTTCCATTTTCCAAATTCACCTTGATCAACATGGGTTGTATTATTGTTGGAGTAGAAATAGTGTTTGAAAATATATTTTAAAAACATCTGATAAAACATATTTTTTATAAAACATTTAGACCAATATTTTTTAGAAAATCTAATAAAAGGTCCTTTGAATACACCATATGTTTGAACTATAATATTAAATGTTAAAACTAAATTTAAATATACTTCATGAGTCTCTCCTTCATTGGAATCTATATTCAGATCATAATGTTCTTCAATGTCTCATGATGGTGTAAATTTTTTGTAAATGACTTAGTATTATTTACTTTTTTGGAAAATATGAGAAAATTGGGAAAATAATCTTTTATTAAAAAACCATGAACCATACTAGTATTAAGTTATAGAGGAGGTGTTTTATATTTCATAAAAGTATTTTAATGTGTCATATATTCTAGTAAAATTTAAAAAATTATATGGACATGTTTTGGAAATAATTATTAAAAATAAGTCATTATGAGGTGATTGAAATGCTATTTTTAATCTCCCCCCTGTAATTTTTAGTTTATTTTCCTAGATAATAAATATTTATAGAACAATGATTTTTCAAAAATAATATAATGAAAACGTAACCATTGTTTAGAGAAATGTCCCAACCCATAATGTTACCATCCTCTAATAGAAACTATAAATCCCAAAATAAAGTTATTACATAATATTGAGTTTATGTTAATAATTTTACTTTCATTCACATTTAGGATCATTTCACATTTATAGTTTCAAAGAATTTGGCTATAACTCATATATTAAAAAAACGCAAAATAAAAAGTGGTCACTTCAGATCAGTATCTTTTTTTCCCATAATATAACTCATTTTAAATTACTCAGGATTTATTTTCATAGATAAACTCCCAGACGATGAACATGATTTCTTCCTTTACCTTAACCATCCATAAACCGTGTGAAATGTTTTTTAAAATATGGGAGAAACACAAAAGCTCAGTAAGTAAAATTAAAGGAATTTTTTAGATCAGTAATAAAATGAAAACTTATATAATGTTTAATATTATCTTCAATAGTCATTGATAATACAACATAAAATATTTTTACATAAAAAATACACATATTTTCCCAAAGAAAATCATTAAAACCTATATCCTGAAATTAAAACACCTTTAGGTGATTTAGAGTATCATATACATAAAAACCTTTTAAAAACTTTTCAACAAGAATAATAGTATGACTAATATGAAATATTATTATTACCTAATGAATTGGAGATCTGTAATAGGGATCACCCATATTGTAAGATATATCATGCCCACTCGTGATATAACATTATTATCAATGATTCATTAAAGATACATCGGGATGATCCATTTCTTATGAGCTGTAATGGTTACCAACCATTCATATAATCTCTATTGGGGTCACTTGCATTATATAATGGGGATAAAACAATCATATATGATGTATCTGGATCACCCATTTCATATAATTCTCATATACAATGTCATGAATTAAACACTTGAAAAATATTTTTAAAATAAATTTAAAATAATTTCAGAAATCATAATACCTTTTTCAAAAAAAACTTCTTAACATATAAAAACATAACACAGAATAATGAAATAATTTTCACTAAAAAAATTATAAAATATTATAAAGGAATCATTAAATTATTAATATTTATAAAAGTCCAAAAATTTTATTCTTTTCATATTTATTAAAAAAAATTCTTTTGACCTTTGTATGTAGAGCTAAAATTAGAACATTAAAATATGAGTTTTAAGAGAAATTGTTTTTAAAATATTACTTTTTGAGAACATTTGAGGTAAATTAAGAAAAATTACTATTTAAAACACTTGTGTCTATATAAATACATTCAAAAAAAATTATTAAAATCTTGTATATGAAATTGATAGATTTAAAAAATAATTCATTCTTACATTTAAAATAAGGATTTTTAGTTTTAGAGTTTTTACCTTGACTCTAATGCATCACGTGTGAGTTAAACATACAGAATAACAAACTTATGTTAATTATTTAATTTATTGTGAACCTTATTAATTTTTATTATTACTCTTATACCACTTATTACCATGTTATAACAATTACTTAATTATTTATGTTTACGTCAAATATTTTGATGATATTTGGTACATGAGACCAATATTACTTTGGCATGATGTCAATAGTACACGTAGTTATTAGTACATCATATCTAGAATAATAATAATTACATAATTTTAATTTTTATTGATAAATTATAATTTTAAATATATGCATCAAATATGCAAATAAAAAATGAACCATGTTATAATCGTCGAGACAATAAGTCATACATATGCATGAGTGGCATTTCTATTTTTCAATGATAATTACTGATAGAGGGTAAGTATAATTTTTTCACTAAATAATGATCATAATATCATTAATATATCATTAATAATTTAAATATACATATATTTATATATCATCCATGTGACGTGGGGATGAAAAATGAGTCACATCACATCATAGAGGAGATAATTCATTTGTACGCACAAACAGTGTTATCATTTTTCTTTGAATAAAAAGATAAGAATTTAAATGATATATTATCATTTAATAATTTGAAATATGTAATTAATATCATATATAATAATTAATTTCATAATTAAAACTAATCTTTAGATTTTGCGATAGAATATGATTTTCATCGGTTCTTGATATCGTAGTCCACCGTACACTTGAATGATTACTTCTTTTAAAATTACATGGACGTGGATATGGATATATGTATTTAAATAGAGATCATAAAATATAAATATATGGAGGATTCTAGAGTGATTATTTAATCTCTGTTGAAGAATATTTGAATGTAGTGGATGAATAATTTGACTAAAAATGATGCCTATTCTTCAGACAATAACCTTTGATTTAAAGATTAATGGCAGTAAGAGTGGTGTTATTTCTAAAAAGAGCCCTCTATAATGCATGTAGTTATTCTAGAAAGGAATATTTATAATTATTTTCCAAACCCAATAGGGATTGAAGTGCGATAAAAAGAGAATAATATATTCCCTTTTATAAGAGAGGGGAGTGGAAATCTTAAAATTTCTTGAAATAATAAAATAATATAAATTATTTTTCATTTCCAAATTTCTCAAAAAAGATTTATAAAGAATATAGCATGATAAGGGGTTAATATAAAAAAATAAAATAAAATTTCTCCATATTTTGACTATTTTTCTATCCTTATCTTTTGGTTTTAACCCTATTTGACCCCATAAATTCTTAAAGCTACAATATAAACTTTTACAATTTCAGGGTTAATATAGTTATAATAAAATGAATAGATATGCATAAATGAATAATTTATAAATTTTAAAACCTTATCCAAATAAATTTTCATATATTTACAATTTTAATAATTTTAAATCTTTTAGTAATATATTATTTATTTTAATAGACCATTAATGTTAATTTTGACACTATTAATTTCATTGAAATTACATAATATCGATACAACAATATTTAATAATTTTTTTTAATAAATCCATAAATCATGGAGGGAATCTGGATGGTTTTTCTTTGACATTGATTATAAAAAATTATATTTTTTTAATATTTCTAATATCATTTATTTTATATTTCAATTACTAAAATACTTACTACATCAATATTGTGAAAAAATTTAAGTTAATTATATATTCTCTATTTTTTTTAAAAAATATATCATGAAGATACATATTTGGGATTTCAAAAATTGATTTATGGTTGACAAAAACCTCCATATTACCATATAATAAAAACATTGTACTTATTAAAAATATTAGTGCGAAAAGGTAGAATTTTCTTAAATTAAAATACCAAAAAGGAATTACAGTCACAAATGTGGCACTAAGAGGTCATAAATTTAGTAAAAGGAAGTTTTGGGTCTATAGTAACTTATGAAACAAAATTTGGACAATTTTTATGATAGTTTTCTAAAACTTATGACATTGTTTTAACCCTTAATTACCCGATTTATCATTAGGTGTGGTAATAAAAGTTAATTAGTTTATCAATCATATAGTAAAAAAATAAAAGGGACCTACTTAAAAAATTTTTACCTATTGATTTCTGTTATGGAATCCATTTTTAAAAATTCAAAAAAAAATAGATAAAATTAAATTAAAAAATGATCTCATATTCAGAACGAGAAATATGGTTTTGAACTTAAAAAGGCCAAAAGTCTGAAATGTTTTTATATCAAATTTCAATGTGAAATTAATTTCAGTGCCCAAAATAAGATTTATTGACGTTTAACTAAAACAACAATACAATAAAAAAATTAATATACAATTAATTATTATAAATTATTTATATGAAAAGTACATTTTCAATTGAAATGTAGTATTTTTCACTCTTCATCAAAAAACTAATCATATTAAAAAAAATAAAAAAAATATACCAAAGTAAATTTTTATATTTACATTTCAAAAATGATGACTATTTTTTAAAAATAAAATTTAATAAATTGTTACTTTTTTAAGAAAATTCTCCAATTAAAAGGAAGTAAAATTTTATTTTTTTAAAAAATACATCTTTTTTATGTGAAATTTGATTAGATATTATCTTATGCCTATAAAATATATTGAATTAATATCAAAAAAATATATAATCTTGTGAAAACATTATATAGTTAGCCTTATTCATAGCCTCCAATATAATATATTGACGAAAACTACAATATTAAATAACAATATTTAGTGGCTCGTTTAGCCTGGATGTGGAATATTTTGTACACTATATAAAATATTCTTTCATTTTAAAATATCATTTTGTTAAATTAAGAGTTTAAATAAATTTCATTAGAAAATCACCATATAAGATATAACCCCTGAACATATCCCTTTTATAAGATACATGTCTTATAAACTCGAGTGAATGATGTTGCTCACAAGATGTTGGAAGCAAGAATCCTCCATTTGATCACATACCCCATAACCCCATTCACAAGATACCGAGAACAAGACCTCAAATGGATTATTTATTTTTTTGAGTGTATAACCCATGTCATGGTAGACCAATCAAAAACTCTCCAGAACATATCTCCTTCATGAGACCTTACCCAAATGAAATGTTTTACATGGCCTTGTTTACATATTTCCCCTCTATTTATATGATCATTTTATAAATCCATAGAAAATATAATGCCTAAATCTATTTCATGGATGAATCATTGAAAAAACACCAACATAGATTAAATCCTTATTCTTTTTGTCAACTCCTCAATGATAATAATAATGTTTGTTTTTAGGGGGTTCTCCATCAACCTGTATCTGAGAAACACAATTATCTATCCAAACCACTATCTCAAATACTTTTAACATTTTTAACCATGCTACATGGGGACCACGTAAAATAATGCTACCCATGTGAATATGAAAATCACATCACAAGACCACTCATTGTGAGCCCCATTTCTTATTTATATTGTAATATCTCTTCTTCATCGTGTGCTCAATCATCATCACAAGTCTCATCCATTGCCACATATGATATACCAACCTTATTCATGATTCTCACTTATGAGGTAGTGAGATTATCATCATGGGATCATGAGTACTCAAGCATACACAACATCCTTCCATCATTTCAATCATAACTCCCATTATTTTCTTCACTTGACCACATCTCAAGATCACTTTGAACTTATACACTAACCAATACCCTCTTATTATTATCAAAAGTCCCCATCATGTGATTTGTTCATTCCTTACAAATTAACATAACATCATCAAATTCATGTGGTCAGGTACCTATTAATGGTTTTTGATGTTTTTCTTAGCTTACAAAGTTATGCAATAACATGGTTCCTTATTCATTATTTGATAGTGTAATGATTTAAATATTACATTATGTGACTTATGTTACAATTAATTTATAATCTCCAAAGTTGGAAAAGACAAGGGGATAAAAAAAATTCCTTTAACATTATCCCTGTTTTAAATAATACATATTCTTCAAAAACAAAAAAAATACTGATGAATAAAAAATGATGATCATACAAGAATAAGAAAGAAATAAAACAAGATTTTCATCATTGATCATCTTGGTTCAAACATTCCACCCCTTTCTGTTTATTAATAATACAGGGATAAATAAAATTCATCCAACCCTTGTTATAAACATATAATATCTCTTAGATCACTATATGTCTACATGGATAGTGAGTGATGAATAAAACAATAGTTTAAGAGATAAATACAAACAATGAAACATTCTATAAACTCCCATGAACTTCAAAACCATAATCTACCCCTAAAAAGGAGAATGGAATAATGCTTCAAAACTACTTATTAGAAAAAATAACATAAAATTTATTTAATTTCATAAATAAATATCAAAAATTGATAATAAATAGAATGCGATATAGCCTCCAAAACATGAAAAAAAATGTTAAATAAATATATAAATTGGTGAGAGGGGAAGGATTTGTATTTATAAAACATCATTAGAACATGGGAGGTGGTTAAACACAAAGGTTAAAATTATACTTTTCATAAATCGAAGTGGTCAAAAGTGTATTCATGATATCATCCATAACCTCCGTTGTTACAATATACTACATTTTGATAAATGTTTCTTAACCTTATCTTTTATAATGTGATAACCGATTTAAATATTCTTGTTATAGAAGTGTTTCATTGGATTTTAAATGATATTGATCACTGTGTTGTAACCATGAAAGATCACTATAAGATGTTTCAATTCATCATTGATATCCTAAATCTTTTTCTTTATCCATATAATTTGATTGCATTATTTTTTTTACATTAATGTATTCCAACACTATCATAAAGAGAGTCCTGATTTCTTTCTTCTAACAATGCCATCAAACAAATTTACTTCTAACCAAGGATGGTCGACCACTTATGGAACATTAATCCATAAACTCACTAGACCAGTTGATATTAGAGAATATAGATATTTCATGATCATATTCAATGTCATACAATAGACTATAACATCATATATATTTAATGATATGTTTATGTTCTATGAGATGATCTTCCCCGAGATTACATTGAAAATGGGATGCTAAACAAGGTCCTAATAAAATATTCGACTGTGATATAGTTATATATATATATTAATATTCTAGTTATTATTTTATATAAGATAATATTGAAAAATTTTAGTTCCTCATTATTTCAATGTTTTTAACAAATAAATTTATTGTGGAAATTAGATTCTAATTATGAATGTTTAACTTTTTTGTATCTCTTTTAAATAATTTTTATTAGATAAAAATCATTTTACAATTTTAAGTCACCTGAAACCCTTAAAAGTATGTTTAATAATTAATTAGAGACATATCGAACTTTGTAATCAACATTCAGGAAAATTATTCAACTATTTTTTGTTTATTTCCACCTAATATGATATTATCAACTTAAATAAGCACCGTGAACTATTCTTTCACTGAGTTATTTTACATAAAGTCTATGACTAACTCCATAAATTTTTAATTCTTGTAATATAATTTATGAATACATATGTGAATGTATTTTATAAGGAGATATATTTATTATAAACAAGGACTTTCTCAATATGAACACTTTATTTTCATCATTTCCAAAAATAAAACCCCGTAGTTGTTTTATATAAACACTTTCATTAAGAACACCATTTATGAATATCATTTTAGCATCCATTTGAAAATCTGAGTAACTACATTAAATTCCTATAGATAGAAAGAGCATGATTGGATCCAGAAAGGATATTAAAGTGAATTTTTATTCAAAATATATAAATTTTATTAAGTAACAACCTTTATAAACTAGTCATTCTTTGTTTCAAATCACATTTTAGGGCCCATCAAATTTTTCATAAAGATACATTTTGATCCAATCAAATTGTGATTATCTTTCCCTTTAATAAATTACCAATTCTAGATTATATCATTATGATCAAAATATTAATTTATAACATTAATATATCACTCTTGTTTTATTACTTATTCAAATTTATTAATCCCAACTATAGATTATAGAGTTTCAATCACTTTATAAGACATCATTTTGGTTTGAGTTGGATAAAATTGACCGCCAATAATGATAAAAGGAGCAACCTTTGTTCATTTATTTGTTCTTTTTTATACATGATAATAAGTTTTCTCAATACTTTTTCCCATATAATTGATCCTCTGAATCATTTTCATTGGTGTAATCCTTAACAGTTTTTATCTTAGATAATATAAAAGTTTATATCAATATCGCGATCTACTATATTTTATTCTTCACTTAACACAATAGATGTTTTAATTATAGTGTTCTTAACATCAGTCTCCACAATGATAATACAACCACTACCTACTATAACATTCATCAACCTATTAATTTTGAATTTATAGGTCTTATATTGCAAAGAGTTTCCATGAAATACTCCATCATATGTTGAATCTTGATACATTCCATGTGTTACATTTTTATTTTTTAGATTTAATACTAACATAACAAAGATATTTTGAGAAGGATAAGATTTATGCCATTATTCATGGGTTGTTATCACCTATCCTGGACACAAAACTTCCTTGTTATGGGTAAAAAAGACTTGAACAAAATCTTTACAATATATAGTAAAAACACCACTCCGAGTCATCATTGTTTTGGAAACAATGTTACCATATTGATTTATTCTTTACATAATCCCATTTAATTTTTGGGTAATGACCAATGCTATCTCATGTTTAATTCATGGATTATTTGGATAGTTCTCAAACTAAATTTATGTGTAATCTATTCAATTTTCAGAAGAGAGACTTTTAGTTGAACACCAATTATGAATTTCATATCTTTTTAGATACCACTTTATAAACCCCATTATTTCTCACTTTCTTTATATGAACATCTACAATTATATTTTACTATAATTATAAATTTTTATAATTAAATATATTTCTTATAATGTCTTTGAAAATTTCATCTAACCACAAACATTAGTGTGAATCTGATCTAGAAAATTTTAGACCTATTTATTCTTTGGTTGATATGGAAGGTAGACCATTTTCCCCACATTAAATAATCAGATATCTTTTCAAGATCACATTTCATATTAGAAAAATAAACTTAATATTTTAACATGGAAATGTTCCTTATTATCTCATGGTGAATATGACCAATCCTCAAAATCCACAAGTTGTTTTCATTTTCAATTGGGAAAATATAGGTTTTCTTTTAGATTTATACGTAGTTCAAATTTACAATGGTTCTCCATACTATCATGATATAGTTCCAAGATTTACCTATGATAATGCACCCCCTATGAGTAAATGAGAATTTTATTCTTGAGATACATCATTGACTTACACTCAACATATTGTGCCATATTCCATGCACATATAAAAAAAGTTTTATTTATTTATTTCAATTCCATCTGACCATGTATTTCCACTAACATTTATTTTTAGGGCCCCATCATTCATGAAATGCACTATTATATGAATTCATCCATTCACATTAGTGAGGTTATTATTATTAAAAGTCATGTGAGATAATTAATCACTATCAAGAATCCATGGTGTGCTAATATTTTTCACCTTGATAGAATTTTTTAACTGATAATATTTCTCGATATTCCGATTTTATTTCCACAATATTTCATTTTGAGTTAGAAAATTATATTTCTTTTCCTTCAATTTTTCAACATATTTGTTGTAATCATAATCATCATCATTTTAAAATGGTGAATTTTTATTATAATGAATTTTTTATGTTTAATGAAATTTCATTTTCCTCAACTTGTATGGAATGAATATATTCTACTATTTTCTAATAAATCACCTATATTGTCCCAAAAGATATAAAAATGGAAGAAATATTCATTAATTGAATTACTTATATCATATGGTATATATGGTCTCATTCTCCTTTATTGACTTCTAGATATTTACTAATCCAACTAACTTTTTACATCACAAAAAAAGTCACGGTGTGAAAAGGGTAGTTAAAAACTGATATATTAATAGTGGAAATATATTTACTTCTTAATTCATCCACATGTAACCATGATATGTTTAATTCTTCAATTTCCTATTAAACCTTGGGCCTAAGAGGTTTTTTCAATCCAATTATTTTATTTAAATGGTTGAATTTTTTTATAGTTCTTAGTTTAGTTTAGATTGTAAAATCACCAAACATTCCATTTCCCTTATCACATTATTTTAAAAATTTAACCTATGATTTCTCAAACTCATATTTAATTACCTTGTTATATACTAACCTATTACTTTTTCGTCCCAAATGGTGTGAAAACCTTCTGATCCTCACTTTATTAAATCTAGTAGTTCACCTTATATTATCCTTATAAAATGAAGTTTATTATATGCATCACATAATTTCATTCCTATCTCCAATTTTATTCATAGAGAAATTATCCCCTATTTTACAAATTCTACCATCGTCATTATCTATTTTATATAGATATTCTAGTCCTCAATCACCTTAGTTGGTTATTCTATCTACAATATGAAGTAAAAAAATTCATTAATGTCATCTTAACTGGATTACTATTCATCCAAATATTCTTATATCTATCGAATATTTCCAATGAGTTCATCCAAAAATTTATTGTATTCCATTATAATTAATGTAATATTTCGATATTTATTTATTTGAAAATAAATCTCTTTGAGATTTAAATCAAGTTCTAAAACGAGATCAATTATTCTATTTGGTTCATTAACATTTTATCACTCTAGATCACTAATCTCTCTATTATATATGATAGATTCATTAAAAAAACATTTTAATTATATTTCAAATTGTTATAGTGAGTGTTAATTATCATCCTCTCCTATTTTCACTTAGATATTTCACTAGTATTTACTTTAAGATGACATCCCGACTTTTGATTTAAATTGCCTTCTTTGATTTTGGAATTATTTTACTCTAATTTTTTCACAAAAAAATTATCTATGTGAATATTTTCAGTAGTGTTAGAAAATATTTTACACCAAAAAAAAGAAATTGGATAATTTTATTTGAATTTGAGTTTTCCACTTTTGAATTTTCTAGCCACCATTTATAGAAAATCCACCTCTTAATTTTCTCCATTTTCAAAATCATTGAAGATAAAATTTCCCATGGAAATTATTTCCATTTCCTTACTAAAGCTTCCATAGGATTAATTCATATTTTAAATTTCAAATTACTTCTTTGAATTTCATCTTGGGGGATATTGGTCAAATCCATTTCTTCAAGAGAACAAATTTTTTGATTATACTAGGGGGAGTCATTGTAATTTTTTTTGAGGATTTTTATATATTTTATTTCTTCTCCCAGTATTTAGATTAAACAAAACACCACTAAGATTTTATTAAATAATCTCTTTTTTACTTTCATGTGGATAAATTTTCATATTAGTGAATATGTAATGAAATATCTAGAGATTTTCCTCTTTGAATATTCTATCCCATTTATATAAATTGGAAACATATATCCCAGATATTCCTAGCATTAATGCAGTTCATTACTTTGATATATATTTTTAATCTATCAATGCTCCAGTTAACATGCTTAATGCAATATAATCCAAAACCAAAAGTTTTATGTTATTTTTAGTCATATAATGTCTTATTATATCACTACTTTGAACCCTATTTAAAGTAGAGAAAATAAATTCTATACCAAGAGAATTAATATGCATCTCCATCATATTTTAATATGTCTAATAGTTTCTCTAATCAAAAAGAGTAATTCCAATGACATAAAAAAATTTCTCCAGGTTGGAATATTTTTTAAATCAATTTCAATGCTATTAATCATCCCTTTGATAACACTTGTTAGGCATTAGGAAACCCTGGGATACGAGGGGTTAATCATGGTTTCCAATTTTTATTTTTATTTAGGAGATATCATTTCCTTAATGGTAGGAACCTATTGAACCTATTATATAGTTTAAAAAGCACAAAAATATATATGTGAAAAAATTGGAGTATAATGAAATATATATTTCAGGGTTCTTCGTAAATGGTCATATCAAAGGAGTAAAAACTCATGATGGATTGACTTTCCAAAATACATAATAAATCACTATTTTTTGGATTACAAATTTTGAACAAGGTAACTCTATATTAGAAAAACCACCTTAACAACATATTTATAGATAGCTCATTTCATCCCTTGGATGACCACCATTGAGTCCTCCTTAGACACTACTCTAGATTCATTCTTCACCAGTTTAAATATTTTAAGGTTGTCTTCTCTAAATTAAAAGAATATTGTTTGATTTAAAAATAATTAGTACTTTAACATGATTTAATATTATATTACTTGTTTTCTAGAATATAATTAGAATTCACTAGTTTAATAGTTCAAAAAATATTCTCTATAAAAATACTATACATTCTATAAAACTCAAGGAATATCTAAATCAGGAAATATGTATTTCATTACCTGGAGAGAAATAACATAGTTATAAGACCTTTGAGGAAAGGCTCCACAAAAAGATCTTATGGTGTGTACCCTTGGCCATGATAAAACAAAAAGAATACCATGAGTCCATTCCTCCTTAATGTGAGCATGTGAACCTAGTCATGATATCCCATGTGAAAAATATATAGCATGTAACGACTTCATGAGACCTTTTCTAAATGAAATGTAATGGATGACCTGATTCTAATACCTCCTCTCTATATATTTGATTGCATGATCATGACACAAAAACTCTAACACCTAACTCAACTTTGTGACTTATTTATGAAATAACTCCAAAATTATATTAAATATTTACCTTATCATTAAACCATTAAAAATATGAACAATGAGTATTTTTCTAGGAATTTCTACTGACAGAGCTCTAAGAAATGAAATTAGCCTTCAAAAACACTACCTCAATTATTTTCCACTTCACCTAACCTTTATACATGATAATCACTTAACATAATTCACCACATTCAATATATGGAATTCCCTCCAAAGATTTCTCATCAAAAGTCCACATACTTATTGTGATTTTAAGATCTCTTTCAGATCATGTTCATGATCTTTAATGAAATTCCAAAGCCTAACTGCGACTAAAAGAAATAATTTAATCATGTAGCTCAGTTATGTGGTCATTGGATACCATTCACGAAATCATGGGATTTTTAAATTACATAATATTCATTAATAATTTCTTGAATAAATTACTTTATTGACTTAACATGACCACATCATGAGACCTCTTTGAGATTAAACACTCACTGGTACTCAATTATTGCATTCAAAAGTCTCCATCAGATTATTCATTCATACCTTACATGATCATAAAACTTCTCCATATATATATATTCATATAAACAATAAGGTTTTATGTAATCATGTATCTCTTAAAAAACAATATTTTTAGTGAAAGTCACCATAGTTCCAATAGTTTCAAAAAAAGGTAATTTGAAGTATTAAAATGGTTCATTATATTACCAAAATTTTTCTCCTGTCAATCCCGATTTCCTATATAAAATATTATTTTATTTTCAAGTCACTATTACCGAGGAATTTTTTGAAATTAAATGTTTTAAAAATCTATCAGTTCACTTTTTTGAAATCGACATTAGAAAATAACATATATGTTTTCTTTTATATCAATGTTATGAATGTCTTCCTAAATTTCATTTAAATTTTTACATCAATTTTCCTTTTCAAATTAGAAATTATTCACACTAATTGGATTTATTTTACTTATTGAAATATATAATAAAAATATATATTTATATTTTAGGGTAATAAAATAATATTATCAAACAATTCATTTTTTGAACCATTCTTGCATGATATCATTTGAATCATTGTTTTAAAATGAATTTTTTATCTATGTTGATATCTTTATGGGTGTTATTTGATATAGTAGGGATATTTTATTTAGTAACTATCTTTCTTATTTTTATGGATGACTTATGTAATGTTTTTCTCTATCAATGATAAGATCAATCACTACCTTTTTAAATAGGCATATCTTTTATTCCAATTACATTAGTTTATCAACACCATATGTTCTATTTATTTTATTGAGGGGTGTTCAATAAGATTCAACACATTTATTTATTGGGGAAATTATTAACATAACAGTATACTACTTAATCAAAATGATTCTAGTTTTAGGGATCCTTACATTGAAATCCATTCCATCTTTTTGACTGGGGAACTATTGAAAATTTGTGTATTTATTATTATGATACGTATGTTATAATATAAATAGGTAAGTTGACCATTTTTTTAACAACCCAAATTATTTCATTAGATGTGAGAAAACCATGTTAGGCCTTTTAATGACATGGGGAAAAATATTCTCATTCTATATATTGATACTTCAATAAGGTTGTTTTTTGGAAAATTTGACAATGTTTTTTTACTTAGTATCTCATATGATGAATGAATTAGACTAAAAAAATTTATAGGTGGTACATTATATAATACATCTCTCAGTGCAAATGGAAGTTTCATGTAAGAAACATGTCTGGGTATTAGGTTTGTGCATGTGTAATCCCACATGATCTCTTTACTACTATCTCGATGACATGAATCATGACTTGGGTGAGGCCATGATTGTAATATCATGATTTTCAAAATTATATATATCCCATCACCACAAATTAAGTTATGATTATCTAAGTGATCTATTTTTTTAATTTGTATCCATGGATATATTATCCTAACTATTTTAGTTGATTATGATATTATGATTATTACTTCTTTCTACCAAATAATTTATTCCATGTTTGTGCAGTGATTTACTCGGCTGAATGTTTTCCCTCAATTGAAATTTGTTCTCAACCCTTAATATGTTTCCATATCCCCATGTTATGAAGAGAAATATTATAGATGATATGTTTAGATGAATAGAATTTTTGGGAGATTTTTAGGAAATTTTAAATAATTAGTAAGTATTATGTCTTTTATAATTAGATGAAAAGTATAAAAAATATACATTAGTTGAGATATAAATTATCTTTATTAGTTTATGATTTGTCATAATTATATAAATATCTAAACCTAAATAGTCATATGAATTAATTATTATGAATTTTTTCATTAAGTCATGTATTAATATGATAACTATGTCTGAATATATATATATATATATCCAAATCAGTGTGTAAAATATAAATTTATAGAACTAGATATTAGAGTTAATATCTTAGTTTCTATATTTAGTATTAGATCATATTTCAGATAACATTGATGAATATGATATTAGTTAAGGGTAATTTAAGGAGAGATATGTTTTTTATTATTATTTCATTGTTATATATAACTATTTATATTAGTTGGGTAATATAATATATTTTTGTGAATGAGGTATGATGGATTTAGTGAAAACCCTAGGAATATGTTTGAGGAAACCTGATCATAAAAAACATAAATATTACATCCTCTTAGTGGAATATTCAATACATTTCATAAAAATCATGACCGAGGACTGTAAATGATTAATATCATTAGAGACTAGATACCTAGTCAACTTATTTCATAAAATATATTTCACATCAATTACAAAAATCTTATTTAATATTACGATTATTATAAATTTCATACTTGATAAATTTCTTCATAACTAGTGGAAAATGGAAAAAATAAGATATGGTGAGCCTAAAATCATTGTAATGGTAATCTAAGGGGATATCAACTAATGATCATAAGTGAGTATAAGAAAAAAGGTGTAAGAACATGATCATATCATAAGAAATTCATAGCCACTCATTAAAAGAACACTAACACTATAACCTAAAATTAGGTTTTGAACAAAAATTGTAAAAAAATAATAATGGTAAAGAAAGATAAATTAACTATTATGATCCTTGAGAACTCATCTTGAAAAAAATTCATTCGTTTTGAGCATACAAAAAAACTAAAAAATCATTTTCGGGTTCCAGGATCACAATAAAAAATATCACAGTGGACCGGGATAAATCCCAATTCCATCATTTATATAGTCAAGGATCACTGTCAATATTATCTTAGTGGACATAGAACCTAACTTAATTAGGTTCACTCCCCATTCTAGTTCTTATTTTCCGATGACATATCCCTCTATACCCAATGTATAGAATTAATATATAATTCATGAAACACTAGTATCATAATGAAAACAATACATATTAATAAAAAAATATATAAAACATTCATCATAATATCATAGTAAAACCATTTAAAAATAAATTTATTTGTAAACATCCCTTCATCACATAATAAGAAGCCATCCAGATAAATGCACTGGATTGTATCATCAAAACATTCAATATATCATCATAAAATAATTATCCGATTGTAAATAAATAGGTTCATATAATTATCCTTAAATATAATTTTTCATCTATAAAAATGGTTGGATTTATAAGATTATATCCCTTGTGAAACTAATAAATCTATAATGGATGTATTCATAGATGAGAAAACTCATTTTAAAGACCATTCAAACCTTTCTTTGATAATATATAAAAAATATACATTCATTTTATTAAAATGGTAAATAAAAATTTTCAGAATATTCAGAAAATTATTTCCTTAAAAATAAATTTTTTTCCAAAAACAGAAGGTTCAAAGAAAATAATTGTCACGACCCGTCCTCTAGGGTCCATGTCGTGACTACCCCAAGTCCGCCTTCCATTGACCAAGGGCTAGCAACTAGCACTGAAAAGTGTATTCCCTAAAACGGGAAGGCATTGCCTTTATTAACTATAATCTCACTCAAACCAAGCACACAACAAGATAAAAGCACAAGATAAACTATATAGTAAACAGGGTGTGTACAGAAAGTAAAGGGGTTGTAATACAAGCCCAACTGTAAAGTACAAGTAAAGCTAGATAGTACAAGTAAAACTGAAAACAGCTCTTGTGAACACCTGCCAAGGATCATACCTGAATGGTTGGTACAACTCTCGAATGGTCGTCCCTATGGTACCCATCATCTAAGGTCCACCTCTGAGCATTCTCCAGTCCTGGTAGCCACTTCCACAGTCAGCATTGTCTGTCATCTGCACAAGACACATCAAGGTGCGGGCATAGCCTGTGCATGTGTGAGTATAACAATACTTAGTAGGGACCCTGAGACCCTGTAGGTCTCTTAGAGTTCCACAAAGGAAAATACCACAAAGAAATACTTCAACTCTACTTAGGTATATGCCCATTCATATACCTATGTTATCAAGATATACACATCGCATTCATGAGATAAGAATACCAAAAGGGTTGAGATACCACACAGGTAAAACCACTAAGATTGAAGTACCATACAGGTAACACCATGAAGGTATATGTACCACACAGGTACACCATGAAGATTCTAGTACCACACATGTACACCACACAAAAAATATCCATAAAGGTAAGGACTCAGCTCACACAGGTATAAGTGAAGTATAAAAGTACATATGATTAGTCGTGAAACTAGATCATCTTATTCTGTCAAGAAGCACTGCTGTTGATTATACAGAGTCTGACCCACACTGGATCGATAGGTACTAAACCCCACAAGGACCCACATTGGATCTGTCCCACACATGATCGGTATGCACTGACCCACAAAGGATCGTTGAGCACTAACCCACACAGGATTTGACCCACACAGGATCCGTGTGCGCTGACCCACACAAGATCGCTGAGCACAGACCCACACAGGATCTGTCTGCACTGATCCACTCAGGATTACTGAGCACTGAACCACACAATATCGATAGGTACTAACCCCTGCAATGACCACATATGTTCTGACCCGCCTAGAGTCGATAGGTAACTAACCTCCATATTATCTGTCTCCAACCTTCGCCTCACTACCAGCCAATGGATTCCTCACACCCGGTGCGCTCGAGTTCCGTAGAATCTACCCCTCGAGATATTGGCCGTACCTCGACAGCAATGAAGTCAAATGGAGAAGTATCCCAAAGGACCGTAACTTCATAAGGGATCCAATGATATAAATGACGCATTAATCGGATGCCCAATCTATAAGTTTTTAGTGTTTCCGCTCCGAGGGCCCGACTAGATTCAGGGCTCGATCCAACCCAACCATTCTCCAAATTGATCCAAAATTCAACTGGAGTACACCAAAAGGACTGTCTCGATCCAAGGATCTCAACTCCATAGAAGGATTTTCAAACAGATGCCTGGTTCTCAAGTTACATACAAAAAGGCATATCTGGGTCTAATTAGGCCTGGGTCCGGTATGACCTGACCCGACCCAACCCGGTCCAGGTCGAGCCCGGTGGGCCTTAGCCTCAGTGGGCCCAATGCACTGAGTAGTGGTCCCTCCCGTCCCATGAAGGGGGTGGCCTGGTGGTGCAGCCCATGGTCGGGTGTACCGCTATGGTGGGGTCTGCCGTAGCCGATGCTCAGGAGGGAGGCGCCTCCCAGGTAACCCAAACAGCTAAGGGCCATTCAGTTTTTGGAAGCAGGACCCACCAGAGCGGGTCCCGCTCAGTGTGCCATGGTCGGCCAGTTCGCCGGCTGGTCCACATCCTCCAAGCGGTGCGACGACGCCGCTGTCCTCCATGGTAGGTCGGGTGCCGGCTGCCTTTCGGCCACTACTGCGGCACAGAAGATGCGGCATCCTGCTCCACCGGCAACTCAGACGCGCGTCGCCGCTCTGCCATGTGGCCAGCCGAATGCTGGCCGCCGCCCTGCTCTGTCGTGGCCGACGAGTAGCAACCTCCTTCTCAACCGGCGACATGGACGTGTGCCACACCCCTTCCTTACGACCGGCCAGGTTCTGGCCACCTCCTTCTTCCGAAATCCATCGCGGATTCTTTCCAAGCTCAAAAACTATGACGATGGCATATTCACGATCCTCAGGTTCTCGACTCTGCATCCATATGTCGCGCTCAACCAAACCTTGTGTTTCTAGCCTCATTAATTATTTGGCGTTGATGAACGCATGAAGAATTCACGATGAACATAAGATAAAGGTGCAAGGTATATGTGTGGTACGATAACCATGTTAGTTTGGCCATGGTCATTGTGAATCCAGAATATGAAATATTATCAAATCAATTAAATCATATTTTAAATTAAATCCCCTACCTCAATTGTCCATGGGAGATGTTGTGAGTAAGAAGATGATGTTGTTGAAGGGGATGTCGGAGTTCATCGCTCTCGCAACACGTCTCTGATCTGGGCTCATGCATCATCCTCATTCTTCGTTGGGGGTGATTCTTTGTTGGATGATGATCCTCCAAAAACTCTCATCAAGTCTCTTCTATTTTGCCAATAATTTTTCAAACCACAAGCCCTATGAAAATCCAACTTAATAAATTAATATTATTAATATAATTAAAGTTGGAATATTAATTAAATTAAATTTGGCACATTAACTAAATGAATTCCAAGGGTTTCTCCCACATTAATTGGGAGTTCGGGTGGTCCCCACCACCTAGCATTCAAAATGGTGGCTTTAAATAAAATAAATAAAATGTTATTATTATTTTTTATTCTCCCACAAAAATATGAAAAACTAACATCCACCCTCATCCCACTGTGGTCATGGTGAAGGTCTCCATAAGAGAATATTAGTGCTGCATGTTCAACAAAGTCCTCAGATTTCAATCTTGAGCACCGGTTCAAAAGTTACAAAATGCCACTCTTGTGTTTACTGAACATACCCGAAAAAAGGTTCATAAAATTATTAAGTATCACACTCATCCTGCGACTATCGATGTTAGGATCTTCCAAAGTGAAACACATCCCAATGAACCCAACAGTACTCTCACATTTTCAATCAAAGTTACAATTTAAATGTTATGAATTTTCCAATAAAATAATTGTTACTTAATTATTTTATTTATGGCCAAAAACTAACATTCACTGGTGGCCCCCACTGGACAATGTTAGTATCTTCCTAAAGAAATCATACCCTTATGAGTTTAGCGGTGGTATCATATTTTTAATCTGAGTTACCATTTTTGAGTTATAGGCATTTGAAAAATAAAATAACTTTATTTAATTATTTTATTTTCTGTTATGAAATTTTTGGGTTTTATAACAGGAGGCCCACACTGACTAAACTTAAGTCATGCCTTGGGTAAACTCTCCATCCTGAGCACAATTGTGCCCTCAAATTCCTGACCTAAGTAACCATTTAAGAGTTATTCCACTTTTTCAGGAAAATTGTTTACGCACACTAATTAAACCATAACAAAACATTGACGGATCATTCCAGGCACTTCGGTGCTCAGAATTGCGCGCCGTAAGATTTCGTGGTCTTGAAATAATTCCATATAATTAAAAAAAATTATATAGAATTCCCAGGACATTACGTTCTCCCAGCATAGGGATTTACATCCTTGAAATCCACAACAAAGGCAGAACTACCAAAAGAGGGTAGTGAGCACGAATCTAGACCTCTTGATCCCATGTGCTCTCCAAGAGGATCTCATGATGCCAGCATACACACACTAGACGAATCGTCCACCCATGAAGGAACTGCTCTTGTTGATCCTCAATCTCCTTTGGAAACTCTGCAAACGTTACCCTATCATTGAAGTCTAGCTCACCGTGGTCGATGATGTGAGATGGGTTGTGCTTGTATCTTTTCAACTGGGATACGTGGAAGACGTTGTGCACCATCTCCAACTGCGGTGGAAGATCCAAGTGGTATCCTACCACACCAATCCTCTGAAGTGTAAAAAAAGACCAATAATCCTCGGTGATAACATTCCGCCTAGGCCAAATCTCCATAGTCGATGCCGAGGAGAGACTCGCAAGAATACGTGGTCCCCCTCTTAGAAGTCCATGTGTCTCCGTGTCCTGTCGGTATAAGACTTATACCAACTCTATACAATCTGCACTTGCTGACAAGTTAGACATTGTGATACAAACTCCGCCACTGATTTCATCATCCCAAGCCACTAATAATGAAGTCGGAGGTCCTGGTACATCTTCACCACACCAATATGTTCCACTAGAGAGGACGCATGGAACTCCCTCAACACCTCCTCCCGAAGTGC
Organism: Viscum album; assembly: GCA_963277665.1. NCBI lineage: Eukaryota > Viridiplantae > Streptophyta > Magnoliopsida > Santalales > Viscaceae > Viscum > Viscum album. The sequence goes on from CAUJRU010000811.1 coordinate 42,567, forward strand.
ACCTGGTACCATGGTATGTCCTCTAAAGAGAATGACATGCTCCCCACATTCAGAAAATCCAATAAGTCACTACCCTGAGGATATCTGAGCACGTCAAGCCTCGTAGTCAATGCACCCAAGATTAGCCTCCCTGACTTACTGATGGAGTGGGGGAGTGACAGTCATAGACTAAAGGTAAGAAACATCATCTCTATCAACGAATTATATCTGTAGTGAGACAAGCTACTCTGATGCCTCACTCAGTAGCTATAGACCATACGTCATGATGAGTGCGTATGCTACCACGTTCCACTTTCTAACAGTATAGACTATCTCAAAGTCATGGTCCTGGAGGATCTCTAGCCACTTTTATTGTCTCAGGTTCAGGTCTTTCTGAGAGAAGATATACATGAGACTCTCGTGATCAGAGTAAAGTGTAAAACATGTGTCCATCAAGTAGTGTTTCCACATATTTAGTGCAAAGAACACTGATGCTAACTCCAGGTCATGGGTAGCGTAGTTTTACTCATCCCTCTCTACTTCATCTTGAATGCTCTATTGACCCTTCTCCATCCATAGGAAAGGCTCCCCCCCCCCTTTTCGTCAAAACTGACATGGGCGCCTCTACCCTAGAGAAGTTTGGTCCAAAACTCTAGTAGTACCCAACCAAAGCATAAGTCCCTCTCCCTTTGGTGAGGTAATCCTGGAAAAATCTTTTGAAAAGTTGTCCCCATGCTTTGCCACTCTTGTTTCGAACTGAAAACTCAAAACTCATGCTTCCATGAGGGTAAGTATGGCCGACTCGAGAGTGATCAGATGCACCATCCTATGCATGAGTTTATCATGTGCTGGCTGGGTTTCCTTTTTCACTAACCATGGAAAATCACATTCCAACATTTTAGGTAAACCACAAGGATTTTTTCTAATACATTCAATTTGAGTATGAACTATGGATGTCAAGTCCATACCCAAACTAACGTCGTAAGGCCTTGACGCTTCCACCAAGAACTTCCAACCGAAAATCTCACCTCAAGTGTCAGATCACACAGTCAGCATAAGTGTGATTATTGAGTCTCTTCCCAAAGGTATATCCATATGTGAGGGTCAAGTGAATGGTTTAACCCGAAACTCTAGGTCCTGGAAAAGATTCGTGGAAAAAAGGAATGATAGGTACCAATTTCTATTAATACGACAGCTAGTAGTAGACGCATACCATTCATCGAATCATTCCTAGAGCCCTTGGGTTGCACCTCTTGACCATATGCAGCTACTCCCTTCCCCTATCTTCTAGCTCCCTAAGCCTGGTGGGGACCACAAAGGTGGTGGTTGTAACATTTCAAAATATACACCACATCATGTTTCTCTCCTAGCTCTGCTTCCATATCTACAGCCCTGCAAATTCATCTTTACCAAACACTTCTTCTTCCTGAAACGTTTTTACACACCAAAGTATCTGAGACTAGCACCACTTTCCTACTTTCTCATTTCTTACATACACTGGTTATATCTGCTCAGCCAAAGGATATTCAATTCCAAAGATTCTCTCTAGAACCCTAACACATGTAGGAATGCATATAAGAATAGTGATGGCTCGGATGTCCCTAAAGAAACCTCACTCAGAAGTCTGAGCCCTAAAGCACTGATTGTACTCTATTAATTAAGTTTCTAGGATGTTCGGTATGCCTTGATGAATACTCATCTACCGACATGTCATCCTGCCAAAGATTTAGAAGCTCTAGAGAACTCTCAGCGACCTCCTCAATCCAGTCCTCTGCCGCCTGTGAGTTGGGATCGCCTCGAAACCTGAGGGGTATCTGATGCTGATAATTGTGTAAGGTACTAAGCCTAAATGTGTCCTCTACCGGTACCACCAATTGTAACTGCTGACTAACGAGGAGTGATATAGATGGCACAGTACATGAAGGTACCATTTTTGGGAACGATCCATGTAACAAAGCATCATTATTTTATGGACCACACTCATGGTCACGTACTGGAAAAGACCAGCAGCTAGAATCACCATCTGCTCTACGGGTGTCTCAACTAGGTGGATAACTCTATCAACTGCCTCCATCCAACCCTTTAGCTGCCTAGGAATCTGACTCACCACGAATCCTCAGAGGCCTATGTTTCTGGAACTCGTGCAATGCACTCAGTTTTCGTCCATCCTATATTGGTGGGGCTGGTGTCAACTCTTTTCCTACGGGTAGTGGTGCTGCTGGTACACCACCCAAAGGTGCTAACTCTGTAAGAGGGACCTTCACCAATGCCTTGTCACTTTGTGGGGAGTCATCGTGAACTCTCTCAGGAATCCTAGGTGGTTGTCTATGCGGTGGCATCCTGATAAGGAACAGGTGTTCCACTATCATTAAGTTATACCTAGTGATATGAATCCAAATAAATAAAAAGAAGAACTTTTCAAAAACAAACACAATAAGTGTTTTCGTATGATAATTTGGAAATCAGAATTTAGGGTGCTGGTGTATGGATACGTTGATCGCCGCACCAACACTGGACTCCCCAAACTAAAAATCACACTCATAACCCATAACACTATTGATTCATAGAAAATATCAGAGTCCAAGTTCTTCAGTAGAATCGAACTCCTTTGATACCACTTTTTCACGACCCTTCCCCTAGGGCCTGTGCCGTGACTACACCACACCCGCCTTCCGGTGACCTGGGGCTCACGGTAAGCACTATAAGGCATATTTCCTAAAATGGGAAGGCATTGCCTTTATAAAATGTAAACTCACACAAACCAAGAACACAAAAAGATACAAGAAAAAGATAAACTATATAGTAAAAATGGTGTGTATAGAAAGTAAAGGGGACAAAATACAAGACCATCTGAAAAATATAAGTAAAATTGGATAGTACAAGATAAACTGAAAACATCTCCTATGAAAACCCACCAAGGATCCTACTTGAAGGGTAAGAACAACTCTCAAATGATTGTCTCTGTGGTATGTCTCGTCTATGGTCCACTGATGAGCATTCTCCGGTCCTAGTACCCTCATCCTCAATCAGTGTTGTTCGTCGTCTACACAAGACACAAAAAGGTGCATGTGTAGCCCATGCAAGGGTGAGTATAACGATACTCAGTAGGGACCCTGAGACCCCGTAGATCTCCTAGATTTCGATAAAGGAAAATACCACAAAGAAAGTCTTCAAATCTACTTAGCTATATTCCAATTCATATAACTAAGATATCAAGATATACCCATCTCACTCATGAGGGAAGAATACCATAAAGGTAACACCACAACGGTTAAGATACCACACAGGTAAAACCACTGAGATAGAAGTACCACACAGGTAACACCACAAAGGTATAATTACAACATAGGTAAACCATGAAGATGCAAGTACCACACAGGTACACCACACAGAAATGTACCATAATGGTAAGGACCCGGCTCACATAGGTATAAGTGATGTATAGAAGTACAGATGGTTAGTCTCAAAGTTATATCATCTTATTCTGTCAAGAGGAACTGCTACTAATTATATAGAGTCTGACCCATAGATGATCGATAGGTACTAACCCCCACAATGACCCACACAGGATCAGTATGTGCTGACCCACACAGGATTGCTGAGTGCTGACTCACATAGTATCTAACCCACACATGATCTGTGTGCGCTCACCCACACAGGATCGCTAAGCGATGACCCACATAGGATCTGACCCACATAGGATCGGTCTGCGCTGACCCATATGAGATCGATAGGTACTAACCCCCGCAATGACCCACACAGGATCCGACCAGCCCAGAGTCGATAGGTAACTAACCTCCATATTATCTATCTCCAACCTCTGCCTCACTGCTAGCCACTAGATTCCTCGCACCTGGTGCGCTCGAGTTTTGTAGAATTTGTCCCTTGAGATATCAGTCATACCTAGACTACCACAATGTCCCACAGAGAAGTATCACAAAGGTCTGTCATGTCATAAGAGACCCAATGCAATAGATATCGCATCAATCGAACACTCAGTTTGTATGTTATTAGTGTATCTGCTCTGAGGTCATGGTTGGATTCGAGGTTTGATCCAACCCGACCATACTCCAACTTTATCCAAAACTCGGGTGGAGTATACCAAAAGGACCTTCTCGATCCAAGGATCCCAACACCATAGACGATTAGTCTAACAGATGCTCGGTTCTCATGTTATGGCCAAAAGATGTATCTGGGTCTAATTGGGCCCATGTCCTCTCTGAACCAGTGGACCGACCCGTCCTGGTCTGACCTAACCCGGTTCGGGTTGATCCGACCCTATCTTGGTTCGGCCTGTGAAGGGGGAAGCCCGGTTCGATCTGTGAATGGGGATGATCAGCCCTACCCACTTGGTGCGGCCCGGTGGTGCAGCCCGCAGTGCGCCCCACGGTCGGGTGGACTGTCGTGGCGGGGTCTACCCTAGCTGAATCTTGGGAGGGAGGCACCTCCTAGGTCACCCAAATGGGCAAGGTCCATTTTTTTTTGGTATTAGGACCCACCGGAGAGGGTCTTTCTCGGTGCGCCACGACCGACCGGTGCACCGGCCAGTCCTCCTCCCAGTGGCATAACGACGCCCCTGTTGTTTGTGGTCGGCCGGGTGCCAGCTGCACTTCGGCCTCCGCTGCGGGACAATGGCCATGGCCTCCTGCCCCATAGGCAGTGTCGAAATGCGTCGTCGCTCCGCCATGAGGTTGACTGGATTCCAGCCCCTACCCTACTCCGCTGCAACTGACGGGCCATAGGTTTATGCTAAACTGGCGGCACGGACGCGCCCGCCCTCCTTGCAGTGGGCCGGGTACCAACCACTGCCTTCTTCTATGAGCCATCACAGCTTCGTCCCAAGCCTGAAAAATATGAAAACTGTATATTTCCGATCCTCAGGTCGAGGGCTCCATGTCTATATGTCACGCTCAACAAAAAATTGTGTTTCTAGCATCATAAATATTTGGCATTGATGAATGCACGAAGAACGTGTGGAGAAAAAAAAGATAAAGGGTCAAGGTATATGTATGGGATGATGGCTATGTTAGTTTTACCATCGTCATTGTGAATCCAGAATATGAAGAATTATCAAATAAATTCAATCATATTTAAAATTAAATTCCCTACCTCAATCGTCCTTTGGAGATGTTGTAAGTAGGAAGATGAGGTTATTAAAGGGGACACCGACATTCATCGCTCCCGCAACATGTCTCTGATTTGGGCTTATAGGTCATCCTCATTCTTTGTTTGGGGTGGTTCTTCATTGGAATATGATCCTAAAAAAACTCTCTCTGAGGCTCTTCTCTTTTGGCAACGATTTTTCCAACCACAAGCCAAGTGAGAATACATCTTAATAAATTAAGTTTATTAATTTTGATAAAGTTGGAATATTAATTAAATTGATGTTGGAACATTAACTAGGATAATTACAAGGGTTACCCCCACATTAATTGGGTGTTAGGGTGGTCCCCACCACCAACCATTCATAATGGTGGTTTCAAACAAAATAAATAAAAATTTATTTATTTTATTTTCTTCTTCTCCACAATAATTCGAAAAACTAAATTTCACCCTTGACCCACAGTGGTCGAGGTGAAGGTCACCTTAAGTGAATATCGGTGCTGCGAGTTCAACGATGTCCTCAGATTTCAATTCCAAGAACCAGTTCAAATGTTATAAAATGTTTCTCGCGCATTTACTGAACGTACCCAAAATAAAGTTCATAAAATTATTAACAGTCACCCTTGACCCATGCTGGTTGAGGTTAGGCTATGCCTAAGTGTAACATTCCCCAACAAACCCAATGGTACTCTCGGATTTCCAATCTGAGTTACATTTTAAAAGTTATGGGTTTTATAATAAAATATTCGTCACTTAATTATTTTATTTATAGAAAAAAACAAACTTTCATTTGTGGCCCATGCCATCCAAATTTTAATATATTCCTAAAGAAAGAATTCCATCACAAGTTTAGTGGTCGTATCAGATTTTTAATCTAAGTTACCATTTGTGAGTTATAAGCATTTGAAAAATAAAATTACTTTATTTTAGGTTATGCAATTTTTGGGTTTTTCCCCAGGAGGCATGAGCCGACTAAACTTAAGTCGCGCCTAGGGTAAACCCACCATCCTAATCGTAACGCTGCCCTCAGATTTATGATCCAAGAAACTGCTTACGATTTATTCAACTTTTTTATGAAAACTACTTACGTGCACTAATTAAACCTTAACAAAACTTCGAAGGATCATTCTGAGCACTCAGGGCCTCAGAATCAGGCGCCGTCAAATGTCGCAGTCTCGAAGTAATTCTATATAATTAAAAAAATTATACAAAATTTCTGGGACATTACTATAATTATCATGATAGTTGGAAAAAATCCATTCGTACCATATATTATGAGATCATTATTTTCAAAAATTTGTTAAAAACAAAAAATAGTAATTATATGAATTTTTTTTTAAAAAAAATTACATTAAAACGCATATAATTATAGTCTACGGTTGTGGAAATTACATTTCAATAACATTTCACATGCAGGAAAAATCATCCATTAATATTTTTTACAGCATGTACATATGAAAGAAAAATTTCATTGATCGAAGTGGAAATAAGGTCATATATTCTTTAAAACCATTTTCTAAATAATTATTTTTACCAATGAGTGCAATAAATTAAAAATACATATAAATTTTAAGAGTTTCCAATGTAGAATAAAATATATTGGATTTAAATTTATAGAAAAATGTGATTTCACTCAATAGAAATAAAAAATAAAAAATACTAAAAATAAATGACATTATGATATAAACCCTTCCGCATTGATAAATTGTGAATAATAATCCCCATGAAAGAAATAAATTAAAATGGATTTTTTAATATAATTAATATCGAGTTATTAATGATATATCATATCAAAGGGGTAGTATGCACACTACATGAATGAAATAAGTGGTATAACAATAATGTTTTTAAGGGTCACATTCGTACAAACATTAACAAGAAATCCCTAACTCTGTTGTAGAGATTAATTGTTTCGTAACCAACATGATCCACGTTATATATTAAAATATTATATTCCATTTAATTTAATTAGAGTTATCCCGTAGATTAAGGAATTAAATTACATAATACCAAAGTTCACCCAAAACAAGTCAGTCAACTATTAACATAAATTTTGGTTGAATATCATTTCCCTACGTTGTGTAACTCATTACTCTCTAGAAACTAATTTATTTAATCCCTTCATTTACATAGAGAAAAAACATCATTTTTTTACTTTGATTCATTTTCATGGGTACTTATTCCCAACTTTTAGACATTTAGGAAGATGAATATTATTTCCTCCATTGTATTCATTAACTAAACTCCTATGAAATTGCATTTTTCAATTATTTTATGTGTCCAGATTCACATACAAGTAGAGGCTGTTTATCATATTTTGAGATATCTAGTTAGTAATAATCACTAGGTTTCACAACACAAATCAAATTTCATTTATTTTATCATGAGGAAAACCCATGTATTTCTTATCACATTCCACATTAACATTATTTCTCCTGGTTCCATCCATTGACTAAAATTGAAAATCATTTCTATGAGCTACAATAATCATAGTAATACATCATGTTATTCTAAAAATCATTCATAGGAAATCTAAATAACAAATCACTATTTCCTACCCAGGAAACCTATATTTCAACCAATTCCATAAATGGTAATTATTTAATCAAATCCATCATAATGATTTATAAATAAAATGGGATTTCACCTAAGAATATCCATTGTGACTTTCTATTTGAGTGTGCAGTATTAGGAAAACCCATCATGCAATTTTGTCGATTGAGTAAATACCCAGTATACCCATTTTAGAATTACTATCATTGATAAAATCTATCCTATATGTGTATCCATATTCTAGTATGAAGACAAGGATTCATTTTCTAGGAAAACCACATAATCTCTACTTTACAAAAGATTCAATAAGTTATCCTACACTTAGAATTTTCTGCATGGTTAAAAATAATGTCCTATAATCCTATTATCCAAAAATAACTAAATCCTTCTCTAATACAGATTTGGTAACATAAGAATAACATACAAATAATATTGCATCATTTTAGATAGATATTTAATACATTTCACAATATTTCATGCCTGAGGAAAAAAATGTATATTGTCCTTAGTGACTATATATATAGTAAACTGATTTAATGAAAGATCTTTAATATCTTCCAAATATTTATTACATGATAATACCATTGTAAGATATTAATTAATCAATACCATTCATAATAAACTGGGAAAAATGGAAACATAATAAAGGGTGAACTTAGATGCTCAATAAGGGAAAACATTGTAGATATCAACCAATGAACTTAAGTGATAATAATCAAAATGGTGAGATAAAATTATTATAACGTGATAAATTTATACCAAATTTGTCAATAATAATAATTATTTAATCATGAAATGCGGTTTTTTCATAGCAAAATTAATAGGTCATAAGAGTGAAGAATCATCAATGATCAAACATGATTCATAATAACATTTCTTAATGCATATAAAAGTCATTTCATTAGTCATGGATCAATTCTTGGACTATCATAGTTGATTGCGTTCACACAACATTCCATCATTTCCGTAGTCATAGTTCAATCCCAATATTATCATAGTGGACAGAGTCACTTACTAAACTAGGTACACTCCCCATTCTATTCATTATTATCTCATGAAATATTATGTTTTAATTAGTGAATTAGTGGGATATATAATTCCAAAAGCACTCATCACACAATGAAAACATATATATGTGTTCTATAAGATCATAAATCATTCATCAAATCATCATAGAATAACCCATGTAAAATAAATGGATATCATAAACATATGATCATCACATAATCATAATATATTAAGATATAAAGAAGTGGATGGTATCATAAATGAATACATTATCTAATCAATGATTAATTAACCAGTGACAAATAAATTGGTATCTTATAATCATCCAATGATCATGGTCACCATAAGTCATCTAGAAATGTGGATGACATCATATGTGAGTTTCCCTAGTAAAATGTAACAATACCTAAAGAATGTGGACATAGATGAAAAAATAACATTAAATGAAAATTCAAATTATTCTTTGAAAATAATTGAAAAATTATTTTCAATTGATAAAATTTTAACTATATAATGAATGGATATCGAAAAAAATCATTTTTTTCCTAATTAACCAAGATTCCTATAAAGGAATCCTAAAAAATAATTCTTATGATAGATAGTAAATATGATCATAAATTAAATTTTAAAATAGATCATTGGTTTCAAACATTTGTAAACTCTTTAAAAAATGATTTTTTTTTGAAAATTTTCATTAAAGGATAAATTTTAAACGAATGTAAATAAATTCCTGGGTAGTGAAAATTTTGATTTTATAAAAATTAAATTATAGGTAAAAATTTTTATAAAATTTTTTTCAAGAGAATAGGGATGAAATTAAATATCCATCAACCAAAGAGGAAATAAGGTCGACTTTTCATTAAATCCAAATTATTGATCATTTTATGTTAAAAAGCGAGGAAACATGAAATATTAATTGAAAAATCCATAAAAAACAAGAGGATAAGAATATAAATGGGTTTTAAAGTATAATATCCATATAAATACCCAACATGAAATTTTATCATATATAATCTCAAAAAGAATTGAGATTGAAACATAAAACCTTACCGTGTTGGTAAATTTTCAATCATAACCCCCATGAAATAAATAACATAAAATTGATCTTTAAATAAGATAAATATAAATGGATTTATGATATATCATAGAAAAGGTAATTATATAATCATAATGAATGAAATAATTGGTCAATATGTCATATGTCTCATAAAAACATAATTGAGATGATAAACCCTAAAATTAGGTATGAATCGCTTCATAAGTGCTCTAAAATCCTATGTAATAAATTAAGATTTTTTATAATTATTTAGAAAACCACATTAATACTTATAATACCATATATGATTTAATTATAACACCTCATCAGCCTTCCAGTAACATTCTGTAATTGTAATCAATATTTTTATTTTTCACTATTTCATTTTTCATGTATGTTTTGATTTGGTTGTTACGGTCGATTATTCTTGATCATTGTTATATCATCTCATGAATCATTATTTTTCAATAAGTATCATATTTAATAATTTTATAAAATTTTATAACAATTATTATAATGTTGTGAATATAAATTTATTACATCACTTCATGGAGATGGTAGTTCGTACGTAGACACAAGTGATGTTTCCAAATTTCGATGGATGGAACAAAAGTAAGATATATATTGAATAGCCCCTACATAGTAATTATTTAATAAAATATATCACATATTTTCTTGAAATTTATCTTTATTATAATCTTTTTAAATTTTAAATGGAATACTAATCTTATCTCTTCATCGATGTGGTAGTCCAAACATACACATGAGTAGTGTTATCGTTTTCTAACAGATTTGATGTTAAAAAGGTAGACAATATATTATAATTAGAAAAGGTTAAATATTTCATAAATATCATAAATAATAATTAGATCTATAATAATAACAAACCATGAATGATAGTGATGGAATGTAATTCATACTGAAAATCAAAGGCAGCAATCCACAAGTACGCATAAATGATACTTTAGTTCGTATTTGATAGAAATCAGGTAGGAAATGATAGTCCCGTAATAAAAATAAAATAATAAAAAAATATTATAATGGATTAATTATATAAATAGGGATACAATATAGTTATATTAGGTATAAGACAAAATAATCTTTGAGGAATTATTGTAAGATGATTACATATTCTTTAAGAGATCTCTTTTGTGTTAGACATTAAGCATTCTTAGGATCGTATTAAGGTTATAAAAATATCCATAGATGGATGTTATGGAATCCAAGAAGGTATATGTAATAATTTTTTAAAATAGAGGGCTAAAATTTTGGTATTAAGGTATGATATATGGTTCCATTTTATAAGTGAGGGGAGATACACATACGAAATCCATTTAAATATTTAAATAATATAATGTCAATTTCCTTTGAAAGTGCACCCAAATGGAAAGAAATTAAATATTAAGATAGTGTAAAGACTATAAATTATACAAAAAAATATTTATAAATATATTATTGGAATTTTCCCCTTATATCTTAATTTAACCCCTTCGCTAAACTAGCATTAACTCTATCATTGGTAAAAAATTATCAATGATTTTAGAATTAATTAAGACAAAAAATTAAGTTGAAACAATTACATAATATTATTTGTTCTCATTAAAAATATGTAATCCATTTTCTAAATATTTAATATCTATATTTGATTTAAATTCACATTTAAATAACATAGAAAAACATAATGAATATAGTTAAAAAAATTAAATTTTTGGAATAAAAAATAAAAATATACCAAAATAAATTATAATCCTAATTAATATATAATTAATAAGATTATGTTTAATGAAATGGATGATGATTTACTGTAAAATAAAATCCAAAATAAAATGATTCTTTTAAATTACATTATTTTAAGAAAACAAATATCAATTTTTAAAAAATCAACATTTCCCTTATTCACTCAAAAAATATATTTTGAAAAGTCCAAAAAATAATCATTATCCTATTTTAAAATTACTATTTAAAATATTATTTACATTAATTCAAATTAAATTTATAATATGAGAAACATATAATTATAATATACATTCACAAAACACAATAATACCAATTTTGAAGAAAATTATTTTTTGAAGGATTAAAGACTATATTATCATTTATTTCTTAATAAAAAAATAAATGAATTTTAATTCATTATATTTGTTATTTGAATATAAATATTTCATTATAATAAGTTATCAATAGTGAATAATTTTATCAATTAAGATAAAAAAACATTGCACACATAAAAGCTATTTTATAAAAAATATATAATTTACCTTTAAATGATTTTTGGTTCATTTCACACTAATTTATGCTAAATTTATGAATGATTTTTTATTTTATACATGTGTAGAAAATAATTTATCATGTTTTATTTATTATTATTCACACCTGATTATCTAATGACTATGATGTACTATAACATATAATAAAAACATTTCAATAGTATATTAGGATTTATTTAAAAATAGAGTTTCATGTAAAGAATGATATCCAAGAAATATTTTTTTAAAGTTATGTATATCATATAGTATTTGGGTGTTACATTATACCACTTATAATAAATTATCACTTGAAATTTCATCAATATCATGCAAATAAAATTGGGTACATCTATCTCACCACATCCTTTTCTTCCCTCATTGCATCCTAAAATTTATGGTTTCACCAAAAAAACGTTTTACCAGGTGAGTGGTATTTTTCCACATAACATTTTATATTCACTACAAAATATTGACAATTTTTTCCACATAAGAGAGATTGTTCTCAAGGGTTATATCCTCCTAGTTAAGTGAATTCATTGGACAAGATATGTACTTCTTTATGATAGATACATGGAACACCACATGAACATCATTGAGATTCAATTGAATCACCAAGGGATAAAACAATATCCTGATATGATCAAAAATATCTAAAAGGCCAATATACCTAGGGTTCGAACTCCCATTATTTTTAAAGGTGATAACCTTATTATTGGGAAATATCTATACGATGTCCTTATCACCAACATTAAAATATAGATATTTCTAATGATTATTGGTATATATTTTATGTTGATTATAATGTGACCTAATGTGTTTCTAAATATATATAAAATTCACTATAATTTCATTATATTTCTTATGTATTAATGTATTTTTTTATCTATGTTTATCCCAACACATTGGAGTTACAAAAATATTGATAAATAAGGATTCAGAAGGAGTAATATGAATGACTAAGTGAAATATATTATTATAACAAAATTAACAAAATTAAATGTATTTTTCCCAACCAACTTTGAAATCTATAAAACAATATCTTAGTTGATCTTCTATGGTATAAATGTTCCTCTCAGATTGAGAATTTTTTAGGATGATATTCAGGGCTAAACCTCAATCCTATGTTAAATTCTAGGAAAAGAATTATCCAAAACAGCATGGTAAGAATTAGATCTTGATCGGATAATATATATTTTGAAACTCCATCATCCTTAAAAATTCCTAATTTAATATCCAAGAAATATGGAAAAGATATAAATATTCTATTATACAATGAAATGGGTTGAATTCTTAAGGAAAATAGTTATACCCCAAAAAAATTATATCCCCTAGATGTTTTGATGAAATACATTGTGATGTTTTCCATTTTCCCTTATAGTACGGCTTAGAATTATGTCTATTAGACTTAACATTTTAACATACAATTCACTATGATATTTTCTTATTCATTTCCCTTTTCATTATTTCCCAATAGAAAATAACTTTTAAATCAATATACATTTTTATAATATAAGGATGAATTATGAATAATGAGATATAAGATTCATCCATAAACTCCTTATTCAATAATACTGTAAATAAGACACATAACATGTTAGAAATATTATTATTACTTATAAATAAAGGTTGAACTCTATAAAATTTATCAAAATATTTTATTGTCCCATATCTTCCTTATACTCTTTAATAATCCCTATATAGATATAAAGTTTGACATTCATCTAATAAAGGAAAGTTATTTCCCCATTTCTCTTGATTTCAAGATATATATTCTATAAATCCATAAGTATGACTTGTTTTTTAATCTTCATCATAGAAAAAATATCATGGTATTTCTAACTAATAGCATTATCCACCTTTTTAAAATTTATAGGGTAGTAATTTATATTGTAGTCATAACATTTAATCAAATCCAACCCTCTCCTCAGTTTCCTATATAACTATTTATATTGGAATATACACTATAAGATTTATGATCATTATATATATGAAATATTCTAAAATAAAGATAATTCTTCTATATTTTCAATTCATAAATTCTTATTTATGATATCAAATCATGAGCTGGGTAATTTTTCGATTAAATTTTAAAATTGAAGTAGGTATGATCTATGACAATATGATTATGAATAAGGATAAAAAATAATATTTTTTTGATGCACCACTATAGATAACAAACACTTTTATACTATAATGTAGTGTGAGAACATGTGTACTGATGAACCTTGTATTTAGTAAGTTGGGATATTTCCTCAAATTCATTAGTATAAAGGAACTTCAATTCCTTCAATTTCATATTTTTTATTGGGTTTAAAAAATGTGATAACTTCATCAAAAATTGTTTACAATATACATCTAATCATTTAATACAATATATCTTAGTCACATTTATTAATCTGCGAATTTTTTGGATAAATTAAATCAAATAATGGTCAACTAATATACAATCACTCATGATAACATGTCCCAAGGATGATACATTATCTAAAAAGAGTTCACACATGTTAAATTCAAAATATATTTTATCCTACCCTAGTGTCTTAAAAAAATTAAATTTGACTTCATGATATTCGTTAATAATAGAGTATATTTGAATATCATCTTCAAATAATACCACAAAATTGATCAAGGTAATATCAAATGACTGTATTCATTAAATCCATAAATATAACAGGATCATTAGTAATTCCAAATGATATTAATATAAAATAATATTGCCCATTAGTCATTAAAAAGGTTATCATAGTAATTCCTTTACATTTACCTCAATTGATTATATCCATAATGAAGTAAAATATTAAAGAAGTACTTATCTCCTCGTAGATGATAAAAATATCATCAATACAGGGAAGAGAATATTTATTCTAGATCATGATTATGTCAAGTCACTGATAATCGATGTAGAGTTGCGTTGATCTATCAATGTTCTTAACTAAATAGTAGATACACCCCATAGTGATGAACACGGCTGAACAAATCTCTAATTAAGATTTTCCTGGAGTTTCTTCATTAATTCCTACAACTTAGTTATGGAAATTTTATATGGATTATTTGAAATATACGTGTCATCAGGTATGAGTTCTATTGAAAAATAAACTTCATAAATAAGATAAATACATGGAAACTCTTCCATAAAAAGATCAAAATAAACTTGTACAATATTCCTAGATTTTATGTTAAGTTTATCTCTAATAATAAGAGATAAATACCATTTATGAGTAGAAATAAAGACCCATAAAATTGAATTCATTTCCAAGGGGAGCTCGTTTTCATCCTCACATTGATAAGCGATCATATATTGATGGAAAATATCAATTTTTCTATCATTATTCAATAAAATTATAAGGATTATATGTATATAATGATAATAAATGATCAAAATCACAACAAATTCAAGTAAACAATGAACCAAAAAATTTATATAGGTCAAATACATACAAAAATTAAAATTTCTTGCAAAAATATGAATTTAAGGAAAAGTGTGTCATAAAAATCAAGATCAACTTTAGAGATGGATAGAGAATAGGTTTAACACCCTGATATTTTATGAAATATTTTTTTTCAAATAAATTTAATTTTTTTGATATCTTGTGCTATATACTACAGTGAGTTTTAACGAACCACAATATACTATTAATATTATTATAAAAAAAATTAATTTTATAACCATGTTGTTTAACATAGAAACATTAATAGTAACAAACACATTTTAAAAATTAATTATAATGATTTTATATAAAATACATATTGACAAAAATGTAATATATTTTTAGTAATGTCTTAATATGTTACAAAAATACTATTTTCTAAAAACAATGTTTTTATTAATTTTTTAACAAATTATAATATTTACTTTTGATAAATTTAGATGGTTTATTTGAAAAGATTAAATTCATTTTTTCAATAAAAATATAAAAAATTTCGTTGGGTATGTTTTTCAGGATTTTAATGATATCATTTATTCTTTAGTGAATAGTGAAAATACATATTTTTGTTAAAAACTGCATTTTTAAAATAATTTTTAATGTTACATTTTATTTAAAAAAATATTAAAATTAAATATATTTCAATTATATTATCATTAAAACTATTTCGTTATAACATCCCAAAAACCGCACTCTTAGATCCATTGCATAAATCATAATCTTTACACTTCTGAATTTCATACAGATTATCGTGACACACTTCTTCCCATACAAACAATAAAAAATCAAATGGAAAAAGATCACTTACTTTATCAAGTAAACTTTAGGTTCATGGTTTTATAGAATTATGAATAATTCCTACATAAAAAAAATCCATTCCATTAAAATAGAGATTTTACCACTAAACCTATATTTTCTTATTTCACATAATATCCTCATCATCATCATCCATATAAATCTATTCTGGACATAATTCATTCAACTAAATTATTTATAGCATTGGAAAAAATGAATCATAAGAATGGTCAGATAAAATTATCATTAAAGTTAAACATAAGAATTAAAAATTGAATTCCATAAATGAGAATAAAAAGTGCATAAGGTTATGAAGACATGATAAGAGTACATTGGAAAATCATAAAATAACTTATACCCATCAATACCTGGATCATTAAATATGAAAACATGGAAAGGTAAAGTGTCACCAGAACCAATAATCATGAGTTATAGGATATCATTCCTAATCATAAAAATCATTATTGACCAATAACAAGAATTATTTGATCTGTTGATATCTTAGAAAATATTTTCTTAAAAAATCATGTCACACCCATGATAGAAATAACTAGATCCCATTTAAATCCTTAGGGGAAACCCTATTTTTAATCACTCATTAATTCATATCCAGAAAAGGAACATTACCTAACGCATTAGAGTACTATATAGGCACACCCTTCGAATATGATATAACAAGCTAACCTGATCCTATACAGGCCACCACATCATATAAGGTATAATGGTCATACCCGGTGCAATCTTGGCCACCTCATCATATAATATGTAACAGGATTAATCAATGCTATCTGGGCCACCCCATGATATAATAAGTCCAAGAACCAATACTTGAATAAAGTACCAAGAGATTTAATTTCATTATAAACTCATTTAGTTAACCATTATTTATTTTATAACTTGTATAACCCATGTAAAATAAATGGGTACTATAATAATCTCTTTTATACATGATCAACACATGCCAAATAAATGGGTTCTATGAAAATATAATTGAAACAATATTAATCCAACCAAATAATGAATGAGTATAGTATAATTAAAAAAATATCCCCCTTATATAAACATTAAAAAGAGGGGTTCTTGATATTGATGATTGGAAATACCAATAAAATACCATTAAAAACATATCCTGAGTAAAATATTGCTTCTAATTTGATTTTATAAAAACATTTTGAAAATTGTTTTCTTTTAAAATAACCCTAAAAACTTATAGAGGATGATTTCTAAAATCATCTGACCTCATTTTTTAGTAATATATTAATTCTTATTTAGAATACATTTTTAAAAAAATTTGTATTGAATTTTAGAAAATAAATTTTTATAATAAAAAGAGTATCCAATCGAAAAGATGGGTTTTCATGTGTATAGTCTTTTGAATTCTCAAGAACTTAATGAGATGAATGTGGAGGGAAAATAAGGTTTATCATGAAATAAACTTATGGGAATAAAATTCATTAGAATTATTGATTGGTCGATTATAGTATTTCAACATTAGATACTTAATCATAAACAATCCTAATAAACAATGAGATTATAATAAAAAAACTCATACATCTTTTATAACATTGAATAATAATCCCCATGAAATAATAACATTAAATGATACATGGAATTTGATTAAAATAACTATACTAATGACATATCATGTATATTGGGTTCTATATAAACACTATAAAATAATATAGTTATATATCATACCAAACATCTTAATGAAGGAAAATTGAGACCAAGATCCCTTACCAATATTGTAAAATTGAAATCATAAACGAAATGAATGATAGATCCTAAAATTTATATATAAATATCCATTAAATAAATTATAATAATCATTATATGAGTTTTTGGGATGTGTATACATAGCACAATAAAAATATGTTCTTAATTTGGCATATATCTCAAAGAAATAAAATTGGGATGATAAAACCCTTACAACGAGTTTGATTGCTCATGGTTGTTATTTATCTTCCGAGACAATAAACTAATATTAGTAATTTAATTTATAAATAAAAATTTTGATTTTTAATATTCCTTTTATTTCACTTATTAACATTTTATATTTAATTACTTAATATATTAATTTACATAGGATATTTTAAACATGTTTAGCTTAGGTTTCAAAATAGATTTTGGTAGGTTGACTATTATCATATAGGTCAATATATAGTTATATAAATAACAATTATAATGAAATAATTATAATATTTACACATCAATTATAATTTGAAAAACAATTCTAAATGAAGGTTATAAAAAATAAACTAATGTTGTGATCATGGAGACGACAGACTATACATTCATGTGAATAATTTTCCATTTTTGAATGTTCATTTTGGAAAAAAGTAAGTAAAATTTATCTGTATTGAAAGAACATAAAATCATAATTGAAAAATTATTTAAATATATATAGTTATATATAAATAATTCTTATTATGTTTTGAGGAAAAATGAAATTATGTCGCTTTGAGGAGTATGCATTCCACACTTTCTGGAATGACAATATCAATTTTTCTGCTAGTGAAATGGTAAAAGGAAAATGAGGCATTGTATTTAAATAATAATAAATATGTAATTAATATTATAAATATTTCATTTATATCACATATATCTATTATTTTTACCCTCATAACCTTCAACATAATGCACTAGTGACAAACAGATTTCATCTTCTCAAGAGGCAGTAGTCTACCATACACATGAGAGACACTAACACATTCCCTACACAATTTAATTTAAAAGGTTATATATGATATAATGAAACCATATTTATAAATATTTTATAAATATCACATATAAATTCTATATATATCATCATTTACAACTGTGATAATTGGTAATAGAAAAAAAATGACATCATTTCGTGAGGTGGGCATCCTCCGTACACACGATTGAGGATTTCATAACCCATTTGATGGGAGTTTGTTTGGTTTTAGGATGTACCCTTAAAATAATAAAATACATGTATATGGAAGATAATTATGTTTTTATATCATAATTTTCTAAGTATAATTTAATGGGTGTGTAGGATGAAATAAAATAAAAATGCTTATTGTAGAACATTACATCTACTTCAGGTTTCCCCTTAGGTTTCCTCCTAAGGCCTTCCAATGATGGATTAATTCCAAAACTATGGATTATATGATGAGATTAGGGTATTTGGGAAGCTATATGGGTATGTATTGGCTGACCCTAAGAGGTTTTATGGTGTGATGAATAGAGGAGAGGGGGAAAACTTCTATAAGGTGAGTGAGGTTAACACTTCAAATTTTTTAAAAGAGTGAATTGCACCCATGTGGTTTCAGATCCACAGTTCCAATAATAGTCCATTATTGATATAAGAAGATAAATGGTACATATATTACCATAAAAGGTATGTTGTAAATGTTTCATAGTCATTTTCTCCTTAATTGTAATGTATAGTACCTCTATAACTCGTTTTTACTTCAATTGTTGTGATTAATGTAACACCCCGAGATTTTATGAAATATATTATTTTTAATTTCTTTGTTGTCTTCAATTATACACTGCACCAAGATTAGGTGGTACTATACGCAACACCGTATTAGCTTGTAGTATACACAACACTATTCTTGGCTCATGTTACACACAATTTCATGTTCATTTTGTGGAAATTATACTACGCAACATTAAGTATAGATTTTGTTTAATGTATAAATGAAATAAGTTTTGATTGTGTTATATGCAACACCAAACAGAGTTTTCACTACACGCAGCCCTGACTTGGCTTGCATTACATGCAATAATGACCTTCCTCAATAGCACGTGTCGTAAGCAAAACCGAGTTTCACTAAACGAGGTATTATTATAATATTATTATGAACTAGCCGTTATGAATAGTAATACCCACTTTTTGAAATTTTATGAAATTTATCTTTCAAAATGGACTTCCTTTTTGGATTCAGAATATCAAAATTAGCCTCGGGAGAATTTTTGGTATTTTTCCGAAAACATTCAATTTTTGATGAATATTGAAAACACTGGGTTACTATTTAAAAAACCGACTTTTTATTTAAATAATTGTTTATTTTATTTAACATTATTTTAGGTAAAAATTTATACATAATACCTATATAAGTTCAATGTAATTCATTGGAGTCATTTTATAATAATTTTAGATATATTAAACTTTTATTGAACTTTTCATCGTTTTTAGCCACCGCCTAGGAGAATTTGAAAATTTACATAAAACATAATTTTACCACTTCTGTGAGTGGAATTTTGAAAATCTGAGAGACATGGTTAATATCAATGAGTAAAATGTAGTTCAATAAGATAAAAATAATTTTTGGTGAATAGTAACTTTTTACTTTTATTTACCACGGTTAAAAGTAAATATGGTAATTAAGGGTAAAAATGATATTATTATTACCCTAACACATGTCATAATTCTATTGTATAAGTGTAATTAGACAAAAAACAACCTTATAAATAAAATATTATCATTTAGGTCCACTTGGATTAGATTAGGACATTTATTATTATTTTATTTAAAGAAGACTTAAAATAGTTAAAATCAATGTTTAATGAGTAAATCATTTTTAATATAGGGTGATACATAAGATAAATTAGACTATAAATATTAATTAGAAATATAGAATGATTTTTTACATAATGGTATTTTATTTATGTTTTTTAGATATTATATAATTTAATTAATTTATGACATAATGATGATGCAGTAATTACGTTATTAATGAAATATTAACATAATTGATTTTATAAATACCCAAATAAATGTAATTTGAGACTTTTTATAAATTACACTAATTTTTTAGGTTAATATGACATGTTAGTATTGATTTAGTTAACTTTTTTCGAACTAATAATGATTTTATGATTTTCAACAAAATCAATTACCAAATAGTGTCAAAATTGACATAAAGTAGTTTTAAAAACAAATACTATATTATTAATTTTTATTATATTCTTAAAAATCTAATGATTTACCAAATGACATAGATAAGGTAATATTTACTAATAATTAACCACTTGGAGTTCGTTTGGCTTGTTATAGTATATTTATTAACCATATAGTGTAAGAAAACAAGAAGACATGGTAAAAGTTAAATTATTTAACTTAGAGTTAAATCTAAATGAAAGGTTAAAATAGTAACCTAAACTTGTCTAAAAGGTATTGGTTGAGATTATTTCGACCCATCCCAACTTTAGCTTCTAAATAAGTCAATTTTGAGCCATTAGTAACCGAATATGACTTTATTATAAAATAATATTTTATGTTTTTCCTAAAGTGCCCATCTTCTACCTTATAAAAGGGAACCTACTCCCTCTTCTATTTAAACAATTTTGAGCCTTCATTCTCTGCCAAACCCTTCCAATTTCTATTCTAAACTTCCTTATAAACATTATAGAGGTTCTTTACTCCTCAAAAGACCAACTCTAGTGCCTTAAGAGGAAGCTTAAAAGTGGTGAGTCGAAGAAGAAGTAATATCTTCTACCGATTCTTTCAAGTTTCTTTGTTCTTCAACTTCTTAATATTTATTTGTTTCATCATAAATTAACAACAAAAGTATCAATAATATACTGATATGATATTATAAATATGAAACAATCCAATTTCACCTTCTATCCACCAAATGAAAAATGAAATCACTGCGCGTGCGTGCTTACGGAATAATGTCTCCACACCGTGGTGTAATATGTTTTTTCACCACCACCTTACTTGGATGGGTATAATGGTGCAAAGAATTACTATATATAGTTATTATAAAATCATACCTATTCTGATATATTATATCATCCACTCCAATTCAATTCAATAATTATGGGAACGATATCATCGCTCATGCGTACTTACGGATTACTGTCTCCACGACGCGATGAGATTTATTCTCCATGTTAACCATTCAATAATAATTATAGAGTATATATAATGAATAATAATGAAATATATGACATAATAAAGCTACTGGATTTATGTATATTTATATATATTTCATCTACATGCTTCCATTCAAGTCAACAAGGAAAGGGAAACAACGTTAATGCGTACGTAGGGCCTACCGTCTCCATGAACGGTGTATTTCATTTCATTCATCTATCTATTATATATATATATACACTGAATATATATGATATATAAATCATGATTTACATTCTGGAAGTAATTAAATCATGATATATGTAATAATAATATCAAGAACAACAAGTCCAAACACGTATGATAAATAAAACGATTTTACCCAAAACGCTGCTTTAACATGGAATTTACAAAAGAACGGGTAATATAAAGTCATAAGTGAACCATATATGATATCATAACAATTAATATGATTCTATAATAATTAAATGACATTATTTAAATCATTATATTGGAGTCTCGGATACATACGAAGCATATCGGACCTAAGGTAAGGGATAACCTTTACAATCTCATTTTTATCCGAGATTGTTTATTCATAAGTATTTACTGGGGTATATTTTTCATCTATGTTCATAAAAATGTTTTTCATAAAGTGCATAATATTCTTCCATGTATGTTTAAAGTCATTTTTACACCTCTTTGACTTTTACTTTGTGTTATGGAAGGAATCTTTCTTTTGTTTACCATACGTGGTACTTTTTGACTTTTCTGTTCAAAGTATGAGGAGAATGTTTTTTTTAACTTATACAACATGAACAGATTTTTACGGTTTCATAACACCTTATTTTCAAGAATCTTACTATATAATATTTCAATAATATTTTCAACAAAATCGTTTTCATTTAAAATTTCATGGCATTTTTGGAAAAGAAAATTATTTTGAATAAGAAAGGATATTTTCCTCAAGAATTCATTTCAACTATTTTATCAAAAAAAATTCCTTCTAAGATGACATTATTTCATGTGTATGTTTCAAGTATATTGTCTCTATTATTTACATGGTTTCGTTTTTCTTATGATGAAATGATATAAATTTCTTTTATATGGATTATGTTATGATGGGATGATGTTTATGAAACCCATTTTATTTTTTGGGTTATTATGAATGATTTATGTTTATTTTGTGGCACATGTAGGAATGATTTCATTATGAGATGGGTGGGACCTATATCTCCCTCCAATGCATTGTGTAAAGATTTATATCTCAGGAGATAGACATGGCTGGAACGTTAAGTTAATCTGGTTCAGTGATACAGGACTGGAACGAGGAGTGAACTCGATTCAGAAAGGGACTTTGTCCATTAAGATGGTATTGGAAGCAATGCCTTGGTACTATGGAAATCATATCATGTGATTAATGGTTTTCCTCAATTACATGTTTTATTACCATACTATTTTATCATTATTGACATTCTATTTAGATTTATGCCTTATGTACTACCATGTTTTATGTTATTTCTCATGATTTTGATGTTTAAACTCTATGTTCATGTTTTTAAGTTCAAATGTAAATGATTTGTTTTATTTTCCCCATGCTTACCCTTACTGAGCATTTGAGCTCACCCTTTATATGTTTTATTTTCCCCAGGATATAAAGAAAGGTTTTAGGTAATAAAAAAAGGAAGATCTTTATGGGAGATGTTGAAGATCTTTCACCAAGATTAG
This sequence comes from Viscum album, assembly GCA_963277665.1. NCBI lineage: Eukaryota > Viridiplantae > Streptophyta > Magnoliopsida > Santalales > Viscaceae > Viscum > Viscum album. The sequence continues at coordinate 66,276 of CAUJRU010000811.1, forward strand.
AAGATTATATTCTGAGTTTCCAAAGACACTAAACTATTACGGTCCTTTGGTGTCTGTTTTTGTTATGTATTAGATATTCCACAAAAGTAATGTAATGTCTATGTACGTCAAGCTTTGGGTCTCTAAAATTACTTTCTACCGTTTTCACTAATCATTATAGTAAAATATTATGTTAAAATTATCAAATAATATGAATTATTTTTAATAAAAATATTTAATAACATTTCAGAATTTCTACACACTAATTTTTTATATTTTAATTTAAAATTAATCCAGCCAAAGTGGCGAGACATAAGGTTTTTAAAAAGTGCATTGTTTTGGAAAAAGATTATTTTGTAAAAAATCTACGAAAAATAAAAACCATTGCATGAAAATTAATAAATATTTATTGATATATAGTCAATATATTTAATTTAAACCATGATCCATTAAGTATTATTTTAATTAATTAATACTGAGAATCATTATGAAATTTAAAATAGTTCTTAGAAAAAGACGTTTGCAAACACAAAAACAAACTTATACTAAAAACCAATATAATGTTGATTAGAAGAGATTAAGTAGGTTTAATATAAATAAATAATAAATATATTAATTTAAGAAATATTTAAAATATTTATACATATAAATTAAATAATTTATTGATAATAAAATTAGTTTTACAAAAATCTATATTTTTCACAATTAACTAAAATAAATAAATATTTTATAAAAATTACCAATATTTTAAGGAAATTAAATTTTTATATTAAAATTAAAAAATGAATTTAATTTTTATAATGAATTTTTCTAGAAGTTCTAAAAAAATATTATAATATGTTTTTTGGAAAACAATAAAATCATTTTTCAGGAAAACATATTTTTTGTAGAAATAAAAGACTATACCAAAATTTGATTTTTTTATTTACATTAATCAATATTTAAAGTGAGTAAGAATTACATATATAGATATATTTAATTAGTTATTTAGATAATAATATCCATACCGACAAATTTAGAGGAATGGTTATAATTGTAACATATATCATGGATATTTTCATCTCGGTGATGTGTGTTGTATACGCGATTGAATATAAAAATCAAGGGGTTTCATTTAATGCAATCAAAACTGAGTTTTGTGTGTATTGAAAGACAAAATCAGGGTTTCTTTTATCATTATTCTATTGAATGTAATTTTATTATTTTCAAATCTCATAGAATTACATTAGGTTTTTAGAAGTAAATTTTTTGTCTTCTGATATTAAAATACTCTTTACTTATGAAAACCTTTTCATTTCAAACAAGAATTTTCATCACTTCAATTAGTTTAAATTAAATTAAAATTGTAAAATTATTTTAATGGAATTTTTTAAAAATGGATTCTATATTTATAATCATCATAATTAATAATAAATAATAATTTCAAGTTATTTTTTTGTTAAATTGAATTGTAATCATTGTAAAAATTAATTACTGGTGTTAAGGTTAAAACTAGTTTACTAGGTGCTAAACTAATATATAAGGGTTAAAATGACCTCAAAACTTGTCTACATCCTATTTTGTGGCCATATTTTAACATTATATCATCTGATGTTCTATAATGAACCATTTGTGGGTCTTGTGCATGTTAAAAACGTGGGTACACTTTTTAATATTCAAAAACTCAAAATGTGTCATCTCCCTCACATATAAAAGTGCACCCATCTCCTTTAATATTATCATTTATAAAACAATTTTTTTTTATCAAAATATCTAAAAAATTATATTTCTTAATTCTCTTCCAATGTCTTATATTCTACAGTTTTATTTTAAACCCTCCTATGAATGCTTTTAGTGCTAACATAAGGATGTTTTAGAGAGAACATGTAGAGTTCTTAACCAAGAATTTTTATTTTATTTCTTAATAAAATTCCATAAAGTAGTATTAAAAAATAGTGATATAAAAAACAAGCATCTAACATATACTAATACGTTATTATGTTAATATAATTTCCTAAATATATCTTCTTTTCCATCAAATGGGAAACGAAACCATTGATCATGTGTATGGTGGACTACAACCTTGTAAACTGATGTAATAATTTTTCATCACCACCTCACAGGATTGGATATATTTATATATTTAAATTATATATATGAAATTTGTAACATAATTATAATTTTTGTAATTATAATACAATATTTACCTTCATTCACCTCATTATGGGGGATGAATATAACGTCACTAATGTGTACGGTGGACTACTTCCTTGTGATGTAATGTGATTCATTTTTCACACAAAATTTATATGAAATGTATTAAAGTCCAATTTAATGGAAATATTTGATATAAATATAATCATAAAAAAAATATAATGGTTATATATTATTTTCCTTCCTTCCATTCCTTCCATCGATAAAATGGAAACAGTGCTTATGAGTAAGTACGATATACTATGTCCATGAATAGTGTAATTCACTTTATATAACTATCATTTATGGATTAATGTAAATAAAAATATAATTAATACATATAAAATTTATATCATGTTTATAATTCTATAGATTATGAACCATGATCAATGTAAAAGGACCAACATTACAAAATCAAAACATACATTCAAAACAAAGAAGTTATTCCACAAAATATGATCTTAACATAGAATTGTTAATAAATTGGAAATAATAGGTTATAGGTAAATAATATATGGTATGATACATAATATTATGGTATATTAATATATTTATAATAAACATATAGTTACTTTACAAGTGTTTTGATCATCTATGAAAGGTGTTGAGACTTAAGGTATGTTAATTTCATCTCAAATTTACTTCTTTGGGACATAGGTCTTGTTTTTCACCTCTTTTATTTTATAAAGTGTTTATAAAGACATTTTAAAATGTAATATAATGATTTTACCTTTCTAATTATTTTTAATGTTTCATTAAATTAAATTCATTCATGGGTATTATGATTCAAAAGATACCAACTTGGTTTATGTTACAATATCATGGTTTTTTGGGATTGATTATGATTATGATTCAGATGATGAAATATTATGATCTATATGTTAATAAACTCATGAAGCATTATTAACCATTTTTTATTTTATGAAAATAATTTTTTTTACTTTCATTTTACTATCTTTATGTACTCTACATTCCAATATAATGTTTTAATGAAAACCAACATCATTGCTCTCTTCAGTTGAAGATATATTTTTTTTCGAAGTTCATGCTTTATAATTTTTCTTGATGAATGTTGTAACAAATTTTCATTAATTTTTTAAATATATTTTTACCCATGATTTTATTTATAATATATGGTTTAGAATGATTATTATTTTCATTTTTTGAAAAATTATCTCATGAAATTTTATCAAAAACCTGAAGGGAATCATTATTTTAACATGCAGAACATGAAACATATTTGGTGCGATCATGAAAAATAAATGATTTAAAGTTTCCATTACATGTTTATGAGTTAATTCTCATATAAATATTTTTATTTTTCATTTGGGATGTTTTATTATTTCAAAAAAATGATTTCATGAAGAAAATATTATTTTCTTCAAGAAATTATTGGACCTATCTTTAAAAATTATTTTCCATCTAAAATGACATCCTAGGGTGTTATATATGTTTCATTGGGGATATGATCCAATTATACGATATTTATTATTTACCTAAACGGTTTATATTTATGATGAAATAATATTTTTATAACCTATCCTTTCCTATGGGTTATGATATGTTGATATGTTTATGAACCCTGTTTTTTTTCATGGGTTCAATATGATGAATGTTTTACAAAATTTTAAAACAACCTAGTATGGTTTTCATCATGTGATATTGGTTATGTTATAACTAATTATGTTTGATACATTGTAACCAAGGATAGTGGTTAATTTATAACCAAGTATGATAGTCACTTTGTAACCTTGTATGGGTGGGACCTATTGGTCCCACCAATGAATTTTGTGAAGATTGATATATGATGATATAAATATTAGTATAATGGGATAGGGACACTATTTAATAATGTAATATATCCACTATGATTATATTTTCGAGTGAACCATGACTACAATGACTTTGTGTGTGCGCAGAAAACCCATTCTTCTATGATAACCATGGTATTAATTAATGAATACCAAAGAAATGATTTTTTATGTATATGTGTACACCAAAATATATGTCTAATGATAATATTATGATATCATATCCCATTTTAATCAATTAAATTAGTAGTCATGTCTTATGAACTACCAAGATTTGTTCCATGACTCATGTTTACGATCTAAGAAATTCAAAGTGTGGTTTTTAATTATTATTCTTTTTTTAATATCCTTATTCTCATATTTTGTTGATATATCCCATGTTTACCATTTATGAGCCCCAGAGCTCACCATTTCTTATATTTATTTTCCCAAGGTTACGATGAAGGTTATTATATATGATATGTCTAACTAGTGTTATTCTTATGAATAACTCAAGGAGAGATTATGAAACATACCTTTGAAGTACATATTTTTATATATACGTTTCTAAATGAACTATAACTATACATTCTAGGCATGGATAATTATGTTATCTAATTATTATTCATATATTAATATTCATCATATATGTATGATATGTGTTGGTCAGTACAATTATTATCAGATATAGGTTTAGTTAACCCTTGGAAACAAGGATGTGAATACCTTATTGAGAACCTAAGTGATTATCCCATAAGTAATTCTAATTATAGAAAAATATACAAGAGTTTTCTTGAATTATAGAGTGAGTGGTATCAAAGTAATTACATCCCTTTCTGGATAGAAAATCTGGATGTGAATCTGTAATAGTTGTATTTATGGGTAATATAACATTAATGGTCATGTTGAGATAGAATATATCATCATGAGTTTCAAGAAAATTGGTTTTACTCTATACTATGTTTGAAACAAATTAAGGACATGATTTGGATATTACAAAATCACTTTAAAAAAATCATTAAGGATATTAATAATGACCATGAATGACCTAGTATTAACCTATGATGTCATTGAATAAAACATAAGTTACATAATTTATACATTTTATAATACATTTTAATTATTATGTGGTTCCCCACTATCTTTATTATTGAATAATCTATGATTTCTTGGTTTAGTTAATGGATTTAACCTGATGGAATTGTGTTATTATTGAATGTGATGGAAAATTAAATTATTTTCCACCTATAAAACCATATGTTATGAGTAAAATAATGAAAAATTTTATTGTTATTCTTACTAAACATTCCAAATCAATGAACAACACTAAAAATTCAAATGATTATTGAAGGGAACAATGTTATTTTATTCATTTTATTAGGAAATATCCACATTATTTCTTTGATTATTCTAATCATATAGTTTTTTATAAATGAATCAGTTACACAAAAGTGTTATTTTAGATTATATTGTTTTTGGACTATGATGATGTAATTTTGTAATTCTATCATTTGGATGGAGAACAATAAAATTATTGATTATTATCGAGAACACAAGTCAATAAGATAAAATTGAGTCCATGGAATTGAATGAGTTTAGGTACAAATTTTTAAATAAATAATTTCCGTGTAATATTCCAAAAAATGGTGAAGGAATTCGTCGAATTAATTTAGAAGGATTATGAATTTGTTAGTACCTATGAGGTTAATTTTATAAGGTTTGTATGGTATGATTCTTAATTTATCATCTGAACTGAATGGAAGGTTGATTTGTTCCTTTTTGGCTTAAAACTGTGTATTTGAAGTGATTTTTCTATACAGAAATTCATTATATATAAATAAATAATTTTTTGTGATATCAATGTAGAAATATAGATTGGAATTGCCCATCAGTCACATGGTTTTGATAATATAAGAAAGATGGAATTCATTGGGTAATCTAAAAACCACATAGAAAATAAGATGGTCATTCCATCATGACTAGTTTGTAGTAGGAATCATGAAAGAAATTACATTTAAAGATCTACTAAACATTTTATGTGTGCTGAGTAAGTTCATCGAGAACTCAATTACTGATGTGATGGGTAGAAAATAACTAATAATTAAAATATATATAAATATCTGTATAATGCACCTACAACACACCAATGATTTAAATTTAAGGATTATAGGAATAATGCTAAACAGTTAAAAAATTCAATGGTTAATAATAATGATTTATGTCAGCATCCTATTATTCTAAGAGACAAATGGAAATATCATGCGATCACAATTTCGAATGACGGGTGTGATAACAATGTGTTGAAAGGTATAGACGACACCAAATAATAGAACTATTAATTTATTATTTGATTACGAACCTACCAACTCTTTTATATCTATATAGTTTTATAATGGTATCATAATTCCACTCCAATTATTATATTTTTACTTACAATTAGAAACCCCAAATAGTAAATTAATCACATCTAAAGTATATGATTGTTATGTAGTTGAAGATTCTGGGAATGTTCTTACTAAAAATCATGTTATTCTCATACTAGTTTAATTTAAAGATATATCAATAATTTATTGGATTTCAATACATAAATTATATATAAATTTCCTATTAAGGAGTTTCACATTTGATATTCCAAATTAACCAATGAAAATATATCAGTGCAATGATAAATATGAAAATCTGATGGAGTTGAAATCCATTAAATGGGTTTAAAATGCTATTAGAAAGGGGTACTTATCTCAGATGGTTGGGGAGAAACTCAACATCAATAATATGCCTATTGTACCATAGGTTATTGATGTTTTCTATAATAGCATCCCATTCTTCCACCAAATCATTATGTTTAGTTTTCTATAGAAATAATACCTAGTTCTAGTCTTATTTAAAATAATCCCTATAGAATAGTCTAAATTGATTTGTAGGAATTGAATAATAAACACCTAGAGAATCTTGACAAGGGATTCATTTGGAAAAGGTTTTCACCATGGGTTTCACTAAATCTTTTTTAAAAAACAAAATATGGATCAATATGACTCTGAATTAATTATATATAGATAAAAAATTCCACAATCAAGAAAATGTATCCTCTTCCCCATATTTATGACTTGTCCGATCAACTATGTGATGCTCAATACATTAACAAGATTGCGCTACATTATTGATATCATCAATTAAGGAATAAAAAGGTGGATATTACCAAAATAGAATTATGTACAGGGTATATGAAGTATAAATATATTATTATTTCATTTGGTCTTACTAATCCCCCCATCACCATATAATTAATGAATTTATTATTTAGATATTACCTTGATCATTTTGTTGTAGTATTTACTAAATACATTTTTATATTTTCAAAGGTGAAGGAAAGGAATGAAGATCACGTGAGAACTGTATTGAGAACCCTTTGGTAGGAGAAACTACCTATTTTTTTTTAAATTTTGGATACAAAAGGATTCATTTTTTGGTAATATATTCACTAGATAGGATTTATCATTAGATACATGAATGATGGATTCTATTGAATGCTTCCCCAGACTATCTACAGTGACTGATATTAGTGGTTTTCTTAGTTTACATGGATATTATCCATGTTTTTTGGATAATTTCTCATGACTATTTATTCCACTCACCAAGTAAACTTAGAAGGAATCCAACATCCTTTAGACATATGGATGTGAGAGAAATTTCAAGGAACATTAGATAAGATTAGATAGTTCTCCTATGGTTACATTACCATGTAGTAGAGATGGGTTTTTAATCTATAGTGATACATCCATGAAGGGATTAAGATGGATTTTCCTAAATAAATAAATGGTTATTGCTTCATCCTTATTAAAATTGAAGGTCTATAAAAATATTTCCCAACTCATGGTTTTGATTTAGTTATAGTAATTTTTTTCATTAATGATATGGAGTCATTATATTTATAGAAAATAGAGTGATATATACATTGATCACAAAATTTTAATTTATATACCCACAAAAAAGTAGTGCAAAATACTCTAGAGGAGATGATTGGAACATATTAATGATTAATATTGCTCAACACATAACTATTTTTGGAATGTAAATGAGGCGGATGTTTCATGGAGTCAATGGTTCATGATATATTACCCATGACAAGGATAACAAATTAACCGATATTTCTATATTTTTAACGGAAGAAAATTCAAATCCTGGAGGAAGGGGGGAATGTTATATTTCTCAAATGAGTGATTGACCATATAAAAAATTGAATATTGAAGAGGTTCATAAGAATGATATGGAGTTGAAAATGACTGTGAGAAATGTTCACAAGTTTAGCCATTATGATAGTGATATGATAAGGTTCTAGATTCATGTCTTTATTCTATATATAACATATTTAATGAAATAGATATTTGAAGAATATCAAAATTATTCATTCTCTATTAATCATTGAAGTAAAAAGAATTATAGAGACATGAAGTAGTGTTTCTGGGGGGATGGCATGAAGAGAGGCATTAAAAAGTATTTATATCTGTTCTTGGTATGCTAATAAGTTATAGAGGAGAGAAAAAATTTACAGGGGTTGTTATTACTATTACCCATAGTAGAACGAATAAGGGAAAACATCACTATGAATTTTTTCATTGGAATCCCAAAATATTTAAAGGGAATTATTCTATAAGGGTTATAATTGATTACCAAAAAAATTCAGCACACGTCATCGATATTAGAGAATATTTCAATTTGGATTATCTTTCTAGGATATTCATGGAGTAAGTCTTAATGTTGCACAATGTACCTCCTTCCAATGTACCTAATCAGGATCTAATGTATTCCTCGAAAATCCTGAGAATTCATCAGAAGGATCTTTATACATTTTTAATTTTCAACACATTTAATAATCATTACATAGATGGTCATAATGAGAGAACAATTCAAACCCTAGATGATATATTGTTATACTTTCTAGGGATTTCAAAGGAGGATGATTTTATCATGTTCCTATAGTCGAGTTTTTATACAAAAATAGATTTCATTAACGCATTTAGATGGGTCTCTATGATTTATTATATGAAAAGAAGTGAAGAAAAGAAATGTAAATCGATGTTTATAGAGAATTAAATCTATTGGTACTTGAGATAGATAAATAAATAATTGAGAATATTAGATCCATTCAATAATATATAATAGTATAACTATATTGAAAAAAGTTTTTTAGGAAACCACTTGTGTGATCCAAAATTCTAAGATAGTGATGAGAGTTTTATAATAACTTTACCATGGAATAAGGTAATATAATTTGTAAATAAGGTAAATCTAATACCCAATTATTTTAGTCGATTTGAAATTATTTATCAAATCATGATCATAAATCATCACTTGGTTCTTCCACCAAATTCCTTCTAGGTTCATGATGTGTTCCATGTATCTATCCTAGGGAATTACATACCTTATCTATCACATCTACTAAACTCAGAAATCAAATCACTATAGCATGAAATTTCTAATAGTTAACAACCAATTGATATCCTATACCATACATAGAATGTGAAATGAAGCAAGACCACTCAACTAGTCAATTTGGTGAAACCAACAACTTGATGAAGCTATGTAGAACCTGAGGATTAATGAGGGCAATGTATCCAAATTTTTTTCCTACCAAAGTGATGGAAAATTTATGTAAAAATTAATTTTAAAGGGGTTAAAATGAATCCCACCAAAATTTTATGATATAATATTTTTCATATAAATTAAATATCATAGACAGATTGTGTTACACGCAACACCGAGTTTTAACAAATTGTGATATACAATTAATATTTTTATTTAAACATGACCATTAAAACATAGATGTTAATCATATCTATATAAATAAGAATGAAAAAAAAATTAAAAAAAATTATAATATATTTATAAAAATAAAAAATATTGATATAAAATTATAACATTTTTAGTACTTAATTAATATGTTTCAGAAATACTACTATCTAAGAAAATCTACTTGTTTTTTTTTAAAAAAATTATGTTTTTAACCTTTAAAAAAAATTATAAAAAAATTAATTAATTTTTTGAATCAACATGTAAAAATTCACTTATGGTGAATTTTTGATAATTTTTTGAAAACATGATTTTTTAGTTTATTGTAAAACATACTAATTTATTTTAAAAACCAACATATTTTTTAAGAAACTCAAAAAAATTCATATATCTTAAATATATTTTAAATATAAAACCAGATAAATAATGTATTTATCAATATAAATTAGTCAATTTGATTATAATTTATTTTTATCTTTGATATTATAATATTTTATATATATGAAATTTTTCACTTTGGAAAATTACCTTTTCATCATTCCCGTGTGTATAATTTATATTATAAGTATCCACTTCTGAGAACTATATATAGAAAAAACAGATTCCATTTTTTGAATAATAATAATTAATATTATATAATATATTCAAATTAATTTTTGTTCAAAATGAAGAGTAAATATTAATTACAGATGTTAATGTTAAAACAGGTTTACCATGGGTTAAACTAAAATGATAAGTTTTGAAATGATAAAAAAACATGCCAAAATATTTTTTTATGTCCATATTTTGAAAATAAATCATCTAGGTAATTGTAATGAATCATTTTCAATCCCTTTTTCATGTTTTAAATGTGGATACAATTTTCTCTATTTAAACAATTCAATCTATATCCCCTATCCCGCATATAAAAGGCCACCACTATCCTATCCTATTCACACTTAAAAAACCAATTTTCTTGTTCATGATTTACCAAAATATCTTCCATACATCATTCCAAACATCCTATAGGACTCGTATTATTAGTAATCCCACTTAAGAAGTATTTTGCTGATAACCTAATGAGGTTGTCTGAGGTAGAGGTAACTTTTTTAACTGAGCAGTTTTATTTTATTTATACTTCCAAATTCATATGATTATTTTCAATTATTATTATATAATGAAATTATTATTCAAAATTTTATTATATTTTATTATGTTAATGTAATAAAATAAAACTATCTTCTCTTCCATCAAATGGTAAATCAAATTATTGATCGTATGTATAAAGAACTACCACCATGTGAAATGATGTAATTGTTTTCTATTTCTTCTTCACACAGGTGCATATGATGATGGATTAAATTTATATATATGATATTAATAATAAAATTATATTTATAGAAGTATTTTATAATATTTATCTTCATTCTTTCTATTCTGTGGGAATATGATAACATCGATCATGTTTATAGCAGACTAGTTCCTCACAATGTGATGTGATTGATATTTCACATCCTCTTTACATGGATGGTAATAAGGATAAATTTAATTAATATATGTGATATATTGGATATAATAATGAATTTTTAGGGGTTATATATTATTTAACTACCTTCTTTTTCTTTAATTGATAAAATGAAAACAATATTCTTGTATACATACTTCTTACCATCTCCATGAATGGTGTAATTTATTTTATATCTATAATGTTTATGGATTACTGTAAATTCATTTTTAATAAATATATATTATATTTATTTATTTGATAAAACACAATATATTATTTAACCATGATAAAAGTAAATGGATCAAAAATATAAAATCAAAATATACATGAATAACAAAGTAGTTATTACTAAAAACATGATTTTATAATGGAGTTGTTAAGAAATAGGTAATAAAAGTTTATAAGAAAATAAAATATGGTATGATTTAAATTAGTATGGTTCATAAATATAGTTATAAAAAATATAAATTTATTATTCTGGTGGTTTTAATTTCTACAATTTAATTTATTACTTAAGGGAAGAGAATTTCATCTTAAACAGACTTCTTTGGGACATATGTTACAGTATGTGCCTATATTCATTAATGAGGTGTATATAGAGACCATATGCCATGATATATCATTATTTTATTTATTATCATGATAGTTACATTTTTATTTAATTTTATTCTTTTATGTGTATTACGACTCAAGAGATACCAAGGTGGTAATGTTTATATATAACAATCTCATTAATTTTCGAGATTTTTTTATTATTATGCTTTTGATGATGAAATATTAGGATCTATATCTCACAAAACTCAATAATTTTTATTTTCCTATAGATTTTATATAAAAATATTTTTTACCTTTTATTTCCTCTCTTTAAACACTCAAGGGTTCAAAATAAGATATTAATGGAAAACCAATATCATTTCTAACTTTCGTAAAAAATATATTTTCTTCTAAGTGAAAAATTTATAAAAATGTACTCAAAATAGTCTTTAATATTGTTAAATTATTTTATAAACAATTTTTACCCATGTTATAGTTTTTACAAAAAAATTATGAGTAAACTTTTTTTCAATTTATAAAGAGGGATCTATTGGAATTTTACCTAAAATTTGAATGGAATCATCATTTTAACAGTTAAAACATGAATAATATTTTCTACCATTAGGATTAGTCAATTATTTATAGATTCGGTTATAAATAATAGTGGTTTTTTTCAATGATATGTATTCTATGAAATTTTTTATGTTTTCAAAATTTAAAAAAAATGATTTCAAGGTGAAACGGGTATTTTCTTAAAGAAATGGTTTGAGGGATATTCCAAAATAATTTTCCATCTAAGAAAATGTCCATTCATGTTAATGATTTTTATTAGGATATAATCCAATGATATGACCATTTTTAATTCTCTTATGGTTTATTTTTGTGGTGATAAATTGTTTTTAAACCCATTCCATTACCTTGGGTAATGATAAGATGAAATGTTTTTGAACCCCATTTCTTTTTATAAGTTCTAATATTATAATGTTTTATGGTATTGTGGAACACTAAATCATGGTTTTAATTATGTGATGGTGGTTATATTATACGAAAGGATGATTTTCACATTATAACAAAGTTTATTTGTTAGTTTATAACCAAGGATGGTTCTAATTATAACCGTGGAAGGGTGGACCCTATATCTCCCTATAACGAATTGGTTGTAGAATTATATATCACGAGATAAACATGATTGAAATGGGTATTAAACCCAATTTATTAAGGAACTATTTTCACTATGATAGTATTGACTGTGATACTTGACTACAATGATGGTTTGTGGAGTGAACTCATTCTACTATGAAATCCTTAACAGTAATCCTTGACAACTAAGAAAAGGATTTTCTATGTCTATGTATATGCCAAAAAAAATTGTATTATGATAATACTACACTCTTATGTACAATTTACATCAATTAACTTTTTATTCATGTCTCGTGAAAAAATACATTGTTTATATCATGACTCGTGTTTATGATCTATGACATGTAGGTTAGGGTTTTCAAATATTCTTCTCGTATTCTAACACCCTTGTGCTCATGTTATGTTGATATCTCCCTTGTTTACCGTTAATAAGAATATGAAATCAAATTTTTTTCTATTTATTTTTTTATAGGTCATGAATAGTTGTATTATATATTATATTTATAATAATGTTTCAAGTTATCAATAAGTTTGTGGGGGATAATGTAGTTCTCCTAGGAACTAGTTATTTGTGTATCTAGGTTTTCAAAGGCACTAAACCTGTATGATTCAAAAATGGATCACTATGTTATGTAATTAATTTAGATATATTAAAATAAAAAAATATCTATGAGATGTGCCGGTATTTAGAGTAGTCACTTACATAAAATTGTAATTACCCATAGATTAGGGGATTGAATTAGAAAATATATATGTTACCCACTAATAATTTATTAAAATATTAATGGATCCTTAGGATGAATTTCATTTCCACTAATTTAACTCTTTATTATTCATTGAAAATTAATTTTATTATTCACCTCATTTCCACAAATAAAATATCTTTATATTGAATTGAGTCATTTAATATGGTTATTCTTCTTAAATAACTATAATTTCAGAATATAAATAATCATTACTTCATGGTCTTCATCAACAAATTTATAATAAAACTCCATTTTTCACATATTAGTCATGTTATGAAGCTTATCCAAGTTGAGGTTTTTAATTATATATTGAGATAGATAGTTATGAATAATAACATGGATTAATAATCCATATCCAATGTCATTTTTTTTTGCTCAAGAGGAAAATCCTTGAATTTTTCATCACCTTATGTTATCTCATGATACCTTCTATTTGAATCCATTGATTAACAAACATCGCACGATAAACAATAATCATTGTAAGAAATCATATAATAATGAAAAATAATTTATAGGATATCTAAATCATGACACATTGTTTTCAACCTATGACACCTTAATTTAAACCTAGTTTATCCATGGTTATTTTTTATCCAAATTTTTCAAAATATTGCATAAGAAAATGTTAATTATCCAAAGAACGTCTCCCAGAAATCTATATCTAGGTGAATAGTATTAGGTACAATAATTGTGACTTAGTGATGATTTATTTAGTACCAAATCTGCCACTTTTAGGTTTGTTACCCCTTAGTTCATTTGTTCCACAACCACATCAATATGATAATGTCCAAACATGTGTACATTGTTTTAGAAAACCACATAATATCTACATTACCAATACATAAAGATATTATCTTATACTTAGAATTTTCCATTATATATTAGTAAATGCACCTAATTATAATGTAGAAAAATAAACAAACCCTACTCTGATACCAACCGAGTCAACCTAAGAACTATATACATACATATTGCATCATTTTATATGTATATTCAATACATTTTTTAATAATAAATTCTTGATGACTATGAAGGTTTATTTTACAAAGATACTATAATTATAATAAACACATTTCATATAATTTCTTCAATAACTTCCACAAATCTATTATCTCACAATACCCTTTGTAGAAATTACTTACTCAATACCTTTCATTATTAACTATAGAAAATGAAAACATTAGCAGGGGTGATATTAGATACTGAGTATGGTAAAACATTAGAGATATCAATAAAAGATATTAACTGTGAATAATTATAAAGGTATTAAAACACGATCATATCTTAGAATGTAATTTCCAATCTGTAAATGAGATTTAATCATGATCATGGTGTACAATTTTATCACAACAAAATGCATAGGTCATAATAGTACAAAAACATCAATTATCAATCATTATCCATGAGAAAATATCCTAAGAATATGACATTAGCACTTGTAAGAAACACAAACATATATATATATATAATCCTTCAATTAATCCATCATCACTATCATGACTATTATAGTGGATTGGGTTCACTCAATATCCCATTATTTCCTTAGTCAAGGCTCAATCCAAATACTATATTAGTGGATATAGTCCCTTACTAAACCTGGTTCCCTCCCCATTGTTGTCTTTATTATCTCATCATTCTTTTACCAATGCATTGGAGTTCAATATAATTTCATGCCCATTAATAGTATAATGAAAAACATACATGTCTGTTCCATAAGATCATAAAACATTCCACACATCCTTATATCATAACCCATGTAAAATTAAAAAATCTCATAGAAATGTCATTATAACATACTCAGAATACATTTACATAATTTAAGTATATTATATCATAAAAAATTATTTATCTTATCATAGCATAATGAACCAGTGGGTAAATAAACAGGTTTCATATAGTCATCCAATGATATTGGTAACTATAAATCATCCAGTAAGTGGATGGAATCATAAGATAATATTTCATGTGAAATAAAACAATCCAATAAAGATGTAGACATAAATGAAAAACTCATTTAAAAGATCATTTATACCATTAGTGAAAAACATTCCAAAGTCTAATTTTATTTTGATAGAATTATAAAAAAAATATATGAATATAGAAAAAGTTTATTTCTATCAAAATAATCCTAGAATCATGTACAGGTATATTTTAATAAATTAATATTTAGGATTTATAGAATATATATTCATACCATATATGTAAAATTAGAACATTCATTTCAAACTTTTATAAAAAATTCAAAAATAATGAATTATTCAAAAAATTATTTGTTAATTTTTTTAATTCTTTGTAAATAAATTCCAAGGTTTTGAAAATTAAAACATTAAAAAAATTATGTATTATTAAAAAGCATTAGAATAAATTTTTTAAGAGTATTGGAATGGAATTAAAATTTCATCGAACAAAGAGTAAATAAGGTATGCTTTTTTTAATTGCGTTTTCCTGAGCATACAAATTGAAAAAGTGACAAAAAAGGTACCATCAATTGAAAATTTCATGAATAAAAATAGAAAAAGAAAATAATTTTGGTTTAAATTAAAATATTTATATAATTTCCCACAACATAAATTTAGCATATACAATCTGGAAAAAAAATAGATTATAACATAAACCACTATCAATTTGGTAACTTATAAATCATAAAC
Source organism: Viscum album (assembly GCA_963277665.1). NCBI lineage: Eukaryota > Viridiplantae > Streptophyta > Magnoliopsida > Santalales > Viscaceae > Viscum > Viscum album. Next base: position 82,558 of record CAUJRU010000811.1, read on the forward strand.
CCCATCAAAGAAATGATTTTAAATTAAACATTAAATAGAATTTGAATAATGGTATTAATGATATATAAAATAAAATGGTATGTGTATACATCACAATAAATAAAAAAGTGGTGAATATTGTATATGTCTCATGAAAACAAAAGTGAAATGGGAAACCCTTACCTTAAGGCTGATTTTTTTTGTAAGTTATCTATACTTTTGAATAATAAATTTACATTTATATTAAATATATAACATATCCATATTAATACTTATAATACCATAAATACATTAATTATATCATCTAATCACCCATTCATTAATAATCATTCATTATCATCATCATTTTGGGTGATAAATATTTCATTTTTCTAGTATATTTTGATTCGACAGTTATGGTCCTTGATTATTGATCATGGTAGAATTATGTAGTGAAAATTTATATATTAAAAACTAAAATATTTAATCATTATAATAGATTTTATAACCATTAATATAAATTCGTGATGAAGATGAATTTCACACATTCATGCAAAGGGTAGCCTGTACGAATGCATGAGTGATGTTTCCAATTTTTAATGAATGGAATGAAATAAAAGTAAATGATAATTCACATTTAAAAAATAATTATAAAATTTAAAATATCGTATATATTAGTTAAATCATACCTTATTCTTAACCTTTTAAATCGGAAAAGGAAAATGAACCACATCACTTCCGGGAGGTGGTAGTCCACACATATGCTCGAGAAATATTATAATTTTCCAAAGGATGGGAATATAAGAGGATGTATAATATATTATAATTATAGAAGATTAATTATGAAATTAATATAATTTATTGAACTTAAATCCATAAAAATTACCATCCATGAGTGATTGTGATGTAAATGAATCATATCATTATATTGAGGTGGTAGTATACACTTAAAATCAAGTGATACATTAATTTTCCATTTGATGAAGAAGAGGTGGAAATGGTTTTAAATGAATCATAAAACAATCTCATTGTATTTAAAATAATATATTAATTATTATAATATGGATAAAATAAATGTATATGATGTAAAATAATAAATAATATTTATAATATTCAGGTAAAATGCTTACCTCTTCTTTGAGAGACCACCATTGGATAAATATTTAAGCCATATTAGGATAATATTATGGTAAAATAAGGAGATAAATAATTATGGGATGAAAGATAATTAGGTTTTTGGAAGGTATTTTCCATGTTATGTGACTCAAATTGTGTGAATAATGGTGAAGAAAAAGTACCCTTTTATAAGATGGGGGGGGGGGACAGATGAAATTACAAAAAATATTTAATTAATAGAAATACACATTCTTGTGAATGTGGAACCCCATAGACTATGATAAATATATAAGATAATAGAAATTATAAATATATTTTACTAATAATATTTGAATAATTTTATGTGTCATTTTTATCCACATCTCTTAGTTTAACCACTCAATTTACCCAATTTACCCTTAACATTCGTATCGAAATTTTACTATATCTGATATTAATTACATAAATTAATTGAGTTAATAATGTTACATAATTTTATTTTTTATTATTCATTATTGGAAATAAATTTTTACAAATTATATTTCTATAGGTGGATTGAATTCCATTTAAAATACGTTAGCAAAATGAAACAAAATTGTGTCTCAGAATAAATGATTTTTTAAGAAAAAAACGAGCTTACAAAAAAATGGAATATTATATTGATTAATAAGTAATTAAATAGATTATTATTAATAATATCTATATTATGTAACATTAAAACAAAATAAAAATTTAATAGGACATATTAATTGCTCTATTAAATTAAAATAAGTAATATTTTTAAAAAAATCAACATGTTTATATATCAACTAAAAAATTAATATTTATAGAAAAATAAAAACAATTAATCATATTATTATATTTAAATGAAGATTTAAAATATTATATCCAATTTTTAAAATATATGGTCTAATATATTTATAAATTAATTATAATATTCACTTATAGAATGAAGTAACACACTTTTTAAAGCCTAAATGACTTTATTTTCATTCATTTCCTAATAAAAAATTGACTCGTTAATTTAATAAATTGGATATCTGAATCTAATTCCTTTGAAAACATCGAAGGATTTTTTTTATTTTTATGTTAATCCCCCTTTTCAGTGTATAGGGGCAACCGTTACATGTCCCATAGGCCTAGTTGCACAAGGACAATATATAACCCAAGGGCTTAGTGGAACAAGAACCATTACTTGAACTTTTGAAGGGCTAAAACCTGACTACACTTTTGAACTATACATTCCTAGAACCTATATCATTGAAGGAATATAGCTCTCCTCCTCTCATGATTTTTCAGCTAGAATTCCCCCATGAAGAGTTGCATGATGCCTAGAATTGATGGTAATAACCATACCCTCTAATTATTAAAATATATATACCATTTCTCTAGTGGATAATACTTTCTCAAAATCCTTTTCTAGGCCTACATATATGTAGTCTTCCTGGGTAGTTCTTGATCCTCAACGGCTTGGAGTCCCAGTGGGCTGAAGGCCTTTTGGTGGCCCAATGGCCTTGTGGCCTAATGCCATTGATCTATATGAATATAATAAAGAAGAAGTAAATTTATAAAATAGAAGGATCTGTAACTCATAATAGCAGAAGTAAAAATATGTAGTAGCAGTAATAAACATGAATCTCAAAAATAGAAATTGTATAATATAACACCATTTTTACCTAGGAATCCTTATCAAGGTAGTTCATACAAATAATAGACAACCAGAAGGGTTCTTTATGGCTGACCAAACCAGTCTATACATAAGGATGTATAAAAAAGATAGAAACAAATTTAAACTACATCAAGTACCAGAACCTATGAGGTCCCTTTCCATCCCTGAAATGTTCAACATCCCAATTCATTCATCAAGGACTATCATCCGATCCCAAACCCCTACCCGATTGAAGTATAATATAATATAAACTCATATAAAATGGAACATGTAGGGTTTGAGTATAAATATCAATAGAACACCCCAACTTGTTTCTATATTAAATCTGGGATATTGTTTGTGTAAACTAAAAGAAAAATAAGAGGGAATGACATGGATAATAAATAACTACCTTCTCCCCTTATGCTCAACAATGACAAGGCGGCCATCACTTACCTCATCCACCAATGATGGACACATTCCCCCTATTATATATACGGTATACAACACATGTCTGTATATATATTATAATAGTGGGGAGTGTCCTTACCATAAATTTTTATGAATCCCTTGATGAGTAGAAAGATTGATATGCATTAGGCACATCTTTTAAAATTATCACCATCACCTTGTGCCAACCAACACATTACTTTTCATGAACAAACAACCAGTATACTCAAGGAATTACCCACAAGTCCCTAGTAAAATGGTCCTTATCTAAGAAATATCCCTAATATCAAGATAGCCTAACATTAGATCCACAATGATGTTTTCCCTCCAAATAATAAACATTTTTGACTCAATAGCTGATGTCTTAAGGCTTGGTCATATCTTTCCTAATAAATAATCATAATCAAATAGCCTCAAAATATGGTGAACCTATTCCCCCAACTGATGTTCTTGACACTATTAACTGATGGTCCATAACCATCCATATGGATTTATACAAAAAGCACCTCAACCTCACTGATGGTCAACACCATCTTACACCGCATCAAATAAAGGTATCTACCCACATAATTATTCAGTACCACCTCATCATATGAGTCCTTTCAATTTGAACACCACTCCAATATGTGTCTTCCCATCACAATGAGTGGAAATCACCAAAAAATTACATAATACACATCATAGAAAGACCTCGTTCACATGCGAGCATGGCACAAATCCAGGTGGTCAATGCCATCTCATATCAAAAGGTCTATTCCCTTAACCCGATGACCTCATTTCCTCCACAAGATGACCCATTTTTCTAACATAGTTTTCAAAACAAACTCATATGTCTTGAGCCTCATCCATATTGATGAATCACATAATCTTAGTCCATGTGGTCATCAACACCTCAACCCTTAGTCTAATCCCAACACATTCACATGGAACCATCACACACAAATTATGAAAATTAATTTAATTTAGCTAACCCACCAAAACAAACATTCCTAAGTGGTCCATAAATATAACCAAGAATTACCATTTGTAGTCAAGGAGAAGTATTCCCATATACATCACATTTGATCAATTTAATAATTTAGAGACAATAATTGATTTATTAGGTCCTCCCTCAGAAAACCCAACAAATATCTCAAAATAACACCCCTAAAACACTATTAAAATGATAAATCCAGGAACTATTACCAATTAATGGTAGAATAATACTCTTACAATAAACCTCTATCTCGGGATGATTCAGATAAAATTAGAATTTGAGAAAAATAAACTAAAAATTAGGGAAAAAAACTCACAAGGATTTAACACACCATTTCTCTAGAGGAAGGAATATTATAAGATAATGGACTAATTTTCTTACAAATAAGGATCCTAAAAGATCGAGGCTGACCAACAGTGAGATCAGATTAAGGATTTGGATCAAATCTTATAGGAATAATGAAATGGGTAACTCCCTCTATTGTGCGTGTGGGTGGAGAAGAAAAAAGAATAAAAATAGATAGCGAAGGGAGAGAGAATCTTATAAATTAGACTATTTATGTGACCCACATGGTTTGGTCTCACTGTTTTGAGAATCATGAAAGAAACCTGAGGAACCCACTATCAAGTAACCTCAAATTATATAGGCTAGGTAAAAAATTTTCTAAACCATGCTAAAACTGTGAGTGATATCGATGTTAAAAATTTTAAAGGTTCTTCACATCCATTTTCCTTCTCAAACACGGTTATACATACCATGATAAATAAAAATAGAGGGGCAAAAATTTATACCTATGAGGCCACAATTTGTTTCTAAACCATTCACCTCCATCTTCATCTTCCCGTAACTAGGTTTTTAGCCTCTGATGCACATCATACCCACTTAAAACCATGAGGAACTTGACATAAATTAAAAACTATCTCAGAAAAATAACTAGGGTTAATGTAACAATCTAAATTAGATTATGAATATCAAAAAAAAATCTTCCTTGGCACCATGAAAGAAAAACATTCAATAATGTTGAGGACTTTGACCCTCTCTAGAAACCATAGATGTTACAATCTTTCTACCTTAATATTGTTTGACAATGAGTTGTGAGAAATTATCTAAGATGACAATGACCATACCAATATCTTTAAAATAACCATGTTCTACCCTAATCATATGCTCAGAGGTTAAGTCTATCAAGGATATCACCACCTTAGGATTTACCTATTACAGTCACTTCCTGACACAAAAATAAAACTTTTCTGATGGTCCACTAACTATATATGGAATAAAATGACCTATTATGATGCATCATCACTCTTGCACCTCATTAGGTGCTTAAATCATAATTTTACCACATCTGAAACCCATAAAGTACGACATCTCATCATATTACCATATCTTGATGATATATCATATGAAACAAATTCGGCCCTGAATCACAATTGTGTCTCAAAATATTTCATAGAAACATTATCTCAAAAGTATCACACATCTTATATATATATTTATGAACACCCAATATTTTTAAATCCCTAGGAATATCATAAAATTCTTGAATTTTTCAATTCCTATAATAAAGTGTGGTTCCTTACATCACATACATATATATCATGGGTCCTAGCGAATTCCACGCTATTAACCATCATCTAGATAGTTTGAAAACAACATGTGAACCTCAGGCTCCCAAAACTGACCATGCATAAAAAAATTTCCATGCTAAAAAAATACCAGTTTATGACCATCATTAAAACATACCCTTTACCATAGTTATCTCACCAGTTTGCTCCTGATCTAGAATCCCCACTACATGCACCTAGCCTGAAGGCCAACTTGTTAAGGCATGGAATCTATGTGGATCTGCACCGGCTAAAGGATACTGACCCCACTGTAGGCTGAGTCTATCTCTATCACAGCATATACATGTAGTTGAATCCAATCCACTACCTCCTAGTACCACTCATGGACCTAACTCAGATTCTTGAGTACACTGCACTCCCTAATTCATGGATATTTGAGAAGGCTTCTGGAAAAGCATCCCAATGTGCCAAAAATGGACGCTTGCACAACACTCCTTTAGTTCCTTATCACACTACGTCTTCTCATTTATGTGCTTACCTCAATAAAAGAACACTATTTAGGACATTCTCCTTGGAGTTTTATTGGAGTCTACATCTTGAATTCCTTGATAATACTCCTCACATCTTCCCTTACCACTATTTAGTGAATTTCTGCTAATATTACATGACATCTTCACCCATCTCAAGTAGGATAAATCCATAAAATTTCCATTGACTATTTGTTATCAATTCAAAACCCTTGAGAATGAGGTTAACCGTAAGATTTTTACATGAACCCTTATGGGTTTCCATAAACCATCCATAAAATACCACAATCTCAAGGTATCATTTATCTCTATACTGTGTGAAAACTGAGACATGTATTTGAATATAGCAGTATAGTTCATGACATACATGTCTCCCAACTATAGGCTCTAGAAATCCTGATCTATATCTACCATTAGTTCCTCCATAGAGACATTCTATAAGAACATGGCCTTGAATCCCTACCATGTTAGCCACTCATGTTTTTGTTCTTGTATGAGTACATCCCACAATCATTTATCAAGTCTTATGGGCATGTTTTTAGACATCTTGATGCTCAAGCATCGGGGTGTATCATGATTATCAATGATGGGTTGGACCTAATTCATCTAATTATATTCCACCTGTGTTCCACCCTCAACCATGAATAAAATTGGGGTTTTGACTAAAAATAACACGTATTCCATCAATGGATCATATCTCTAAGCTCCCCTATCAATACATTGTAATACACGTTACAATCTCACCTTGAGTTTCTCATCATGTCATGGAACAAAATATTCCCTATCTCATGGGTGGCACAAAAGAATTCAGATCATTATCATCCTGACCCTTGGAGGCCTCATCCTGACAATCATGTTCTGTAACCTATGCATGCTCCAGTGACACAATATCACCTCCCTCCTAATGCTCCACTGAATACCATCTTGGGGTCATCCCACTAAATACCAATATCATTTCCAGATAAAAATAATAGTATATATATATATATAACATTTTATATAGGAAAATCTATAACAAGTAGCATGATATCATAACCATTACACTCCCATACATCACCATATCCCAAAATATCCATCCTCAAGGAACATTACAATCATGTATCTGGGTTTGGTATCACATGTAACCTAGCCTTGCGGACCCATTAGCACCCATACTAGAGTCATACATCAAATTTAATATGGCCCCATGCCTAATAAAAATCCAATAACCAGGTTGGATGTCATCAATAATCTGAAGTAGCTAAATTGAATCCCACCAAAGAGGCTATACCGGAAAACAATATTTAGATAATTTGTTGAAACATTAAATAGTACACTCTTATCATCATCCCTTCCTACTCATATATAATTTTATCCTAAATATCACATACATATAGTTATTTCACGTCACATATAGATCTCATTGGAACCACATGATTGGGATTGCTATGTAGAATGCCACCAAAGTGAGGCTAAGGAGGGAATCACTGATTTTTCTATAATTAAGGACACATTAAACAACTAAAACCATCTTATATCAATCCATGTTCTAAATTAAAATCAAAAGAATCAACACATTGTATGTTCTTGAAGGCTTGTCATAAGGAATAATGAAAACTCCCTTTCAATATTGGTCCAAGGGTGAAAATCCATATAAAAATAACCAGCATGCCCAAGTGAACAAATCGAGTTGGAAAATAAAATAAACTATAAGAAGGGAAATGTAGATCATCAATTTACCACCATTGGAAACATGGTCTATCCCCTATTCATGGGTCTATAAGAACCCAAAAGTGTTCTCTAAAACTAGTTCTGACAATATCCAAGTCTCTGTTATACCATAACCCAAATAGTATGACTAGTTGAAAATAATATAATTTGAAACCATTGGTAATCAACCAAATTCTGATACCCAATCCCAAATAATGAAAATCCTTTTAAATAAGTTGAAGGGATCTGACCCATATGGCACCATAAACAATGCTCTAGTCCAGGGTACCACAAGGCCTTAGGCACGCCTCCTCATATGACAGAGGTAGAAAACTAGTAACGAGGGTATAATGAGGTGAAAGTGGGGAGAATATACCATCTTGTGGTGATAATAGTAATGGAATATATGAAAATAAAACAAATAAATAAAGGCCATAATATAGAACGTACTACAACCCATAATAGTGAAAGCACATACATGAAATAACAATAATAAATAACAAGAACACACTTACCAATTTTATAGTAACCCACAACTTATTTCTAATCATGTATATCATGGAAGGTCATAAAAATAATTGGAATGAAAAGGGGTTACCTATGGATGACCATTCTTGTATATAAATATGTATGATGAAAAATAAATAAAGTCTCCAAATAATCTCTAGCATATTCCAGAATCTCCAAGGTCACTTTCGATCCATCCTAAGCTCAATTTCCCAATCTGATCACAATGTTCTAACTCCAGAGCTCAAACCCATACATCATCCTAGAATCATATAGTCTATACACATATCGAAGGTATTATATAGGGTGTGAGAAAAAATCTCATTAGGCCACCGCCAACATGTTCCTATGTTACATCTATGATAATTCTTGTGTAAACCAAAAGTGAAATAAGAGGGAATTACATGCACAATAAATAATTACCTACTCCTCTGGAGTTTAATATCCATAAAGAATTGATCACCTGCATCGACCATTGCATCTGTCACGATTCCCCCAATTATACATACAGAATACAAAATATATCATTATATGTATAATCATAGTGGTGAGGATCCTTAAAATAAATCTTCAGGAATCCACTGACAAGTAGTAAGATAGAGATCCCTCAAGAACATCCTATAAAAGTATCATCGAAACGTCATTCCAATGAACACCTTATGTTTCATAACCATATAATTGACATCTTAAAGGTACAATAAACAAGTTCCTTGTCTAATAGACCTCAACATAGAATAAACCTATTAGTTAACAGTCCGATGTTCGTGGAGCAATATGGTCTGTTATCCAAATAATAAACACCAACAGTTCAATATCCAACATCTTGAGGCGTGACGATATTCTTCCTACAAAATAATCTTGTCCCAACAACCTCAATATACGTAGATCCTCAAAACCCAACCAATGGTCTAAAGACCATGAACCGATGGTCGATAAACAACCACATAGCTTTCTATTGAAGGAACCTCTAACCTCATTGCGGGTCAACACCATCTTATACCACAACTAACAGAGGCCTTTAAACACATGAGTGGTCAACACCAAATCATTATTTGAGTCATATATATGTTAAAATGATTCCTACAGTGTGTCATCCAATCTAGGTGTCTTCAAATCACCCAACCATTACCTATTACAGATAATAATTACACCTCAAGCCCCTGTGACTTTGTTTCTCACCCTAATGGTAAACACCTTCTCATATAAAATGGTCTATACAAAGAACCTAAAAACCATGTGGCCTCCACCCAATGACCACATAAGTCAACCCAGTGATCAACAACTTCTCATACATTTTAGGCCTTTGAAAACATAACAAATCACATCTCCCTAGTTTAGGTGGTTATATATACCTCAATACTCATTCCATTTCTAACACATTCTCAGGGAACCATCCCAAGGAATTTATATAATTCAAATTAATTTAAATAACCCTCCTGGCATAATGTACAGATGTTGTCCAAGCCTATAACCCATCTGTACAATTTTTAGTCAAGGAGGAGAATTCCCATTGACAACTCATTTGATTAATTTAATAATTTAGATACATGAAAATTTTATTATGGTCTCTCTTGAAAAATTTTACAACACTATCAACAAACCACACTCTAAAAAATAAAAAAATCATAGAGAAAACTAGACACATCCTTCATCTTTCAAATAGATTCACACACATCTAATATCATCCATTTACTCAAAATTTTTTATAATAAATTATTGTTTTAAATGAATTCCATGAAGATAGGATAAAATGGATTTCAAGTATTTAGTGTTCCATATGGAGAGATCAATGAAATAAAGAATATAGAAGAATAAATTCATTACCAATGGAGATCCAATGAGGCCAATGATGATCAACATAGAGCTTGAACATAGGATTAAGCTCAACGAATATTGAGAGAAGGAAGGGATAACTCCTTATACTACATGTATGCGTGGAGAAGAAAAGAGGATGAAAAGTGATAAAATTTGAATGAAAATTTTAGAAAATTATTTTCTTTAATTAACCCACACGGTTTGACTAAATGGTTTGACAACCCATGGGTCATCCATGTAGTAATCATTATCTAGGAACCACACCTTTCATGGTATAGGATCATTGTTTAATAAACCCTGAAAATCCCATGCATGATTTTTTAGTTAAAATTTACAATGGTTTTGTACACTCATCCACCCCTTCCTATATGGTTTTACAAATTCTGCTTATTGCACATGGAGGGTCACATAATTACTCATGGGTGGATGCATGGTTTGTCCAAACCATGAACCTCTATATAAACCATCCCAAAATAGTTCATTTAGCTATTGATGCATCTAAATTCCACTCAAACCCCCAATTCACTTTTTTTGCATTAAAAATCATCTAAAAACAATTTTTGTGGTCATAGAAACTCTCTAAATTAGGTTTCAAAATTCAATAAAATAATTGGGTTGTAAACCAAACAAGAAATAATTTAATGGGGTTGAGGATTTAAACCCACTATAAAGATATACATCAATATTAAACAATAATATTTATATTTAAGTGAAATTTAATTTCCATAAAAAATTCACACAATAATTTCATTGTTTTATGAGAAATCTAACAATCAGAAAAGAATGTGATATTTCACAGCAAATTTTACATCTACATAAATTTCATGATAGATCCCCTTGGGTTAGATAATTGGAATTGAAACATAATATACAATGAAAAAATATATTATTCATCATATTACATTTCAAAAGGGAATTATATGCACCAAATAAAAGTGAATTGGTATATAATTCCAAATAAGTCTCAATAGAATGTAAATTGAGACGAGATCCCGTACTCATGAATCTTTTTGTATTTATGTGATTTAAAAAAATACACAATGGTTTGGATAGTGTAGAAAATTTATAAACAACCAATATAATATAAAATCTTCATATTAAAATTTTAGACCTAGTTTTTAAAAATATTTCATTATTTTCATTGTTTCGGGTGTGAATTTCACTATTTTCTCACGTGTGTTTCAACATGAAAGATATAATTCATAAACATATTATATGGTTCATTTCATTTAAATAATAATATAATTAAAATAATTTTATTATTTATACATCAATTGTTCTTCTAAAACCATTTATGAATGATGGTTATGATGAAATAAGTACGTGCGATCTTGGAGAAGGAAGACCATATATACACATGAGTAACGTTTCCATTTTTCACAGATCATTATGGAAACGAGGTAAGTAATATTTTAATTTTATAGATTTATCATAATATTATTAATGTCGTATTTTATTGTTATATATATCATCTTTGTGGTTTGGGGATGAAAATATAATTCCATTACTTTGTTAATGCGCTAGTGCACACGTAAATGAACGATGTTATCATCTTTAAATGATTGAAAAGCAAAGAAAGAAAATTACATTTATAATCACTATATAATGATAAATATGTCATGAATATAATAATTATTACATTTATTTCACTTATAATCATTAAAATTATTCCTTATCACATTCCATGTAAAGTGTTAGTGAAAGAAGAATCAAATTGCATCGCGAGGCGACAATCCACCATAAACATTAGAGACATTATCATGTCTCGAAAGGAATGGAAGATAAAAATAAATATATTATATAATGAATAAAAAGGTATAATAATTTTATAAATATAATATACATACTTTATACCCATAATAATACCCAACCTTGATAGGTGGATATGAAAACACAAAAAACATCATTTCACTAGGCGGTAGTCATCCATACACTTGATTAATGATTTCATAACACATTGGATGGAAGTAGAGAATTTTTAATATATTATTATAAAAACATCCCCTCTATATTTATGTTTATTTGTAAATTATATCATAATGGTTTTAAAAAATTTATAGAGGTTGAAAAAGAAGTTAAATAATGATGCTCGTTGATGAACATTACATCCTCTTCAGGTATCTTAATTTAGTTTTCACAAAATCCTTAATAGTTCGGGTTTCTTAAATAATTAATGCATATATGATAAATATATATATTATTTTTAGTTATTTGGGATGGTATTTGGTGAAATAAATTGGTTTGATGGTGCAAATATGAGAGGAGAGGGGGAGGCCTTTATTAGTGGCGTGAGGGGAATGCTTGTAATTTTTTGAAGGAGTGAATTACGACAACCTTTTTTCTTATTAAAAGTAAAAAATAATGATAAATAATAGTTAATAAATGGTATATGGTATAATTATATCCATAAGATTTGGTTTTGACAAGTTTGAGGTCATTATTACAGCTTATATTATCAGTTTAACCACAAAGTAAACTCGTTTTTACCTTAGTCATTTAATTAATTATAACTATTTTCACAGAGTATTATGGTAAAGAAATAATTTTATATTATTATATAATATAAAATAAAAATATTAAAAATATGCAATATATTCATCCAAATTCCAAAAAGAATAATTTGATGAATTTAATTTAATGTTAATCCCACATATGTGATAAGAGGTTATGTTTTTTAAAGTGTAAATGATCAAAATATTAGAACATTTATATATCTAAATTCAATATGAAAATGATTCCTATGAAATAAATTGAATTAATATATTTATTATTTAACAATTATTGCTTTAAAATCATTTAAAAATATAATTTATCATATTAAATTTTCTAGATGAAATGGTATATACCAATTAAAATCCATTATTTTTCATAATTCATCAAAAAGTGAATCTTTTTAGAAAAATAATAAAAAATATATCGAAGAAAATTTTCATAATAAAATTTCAAAAATTATTTTCAATTTGTAATATAAGTTTTAAAATATTGGTAAAAATTAATTTTAATTTATTTTCTCCAAACATGATGAAACTATTTTTAGAAAAAAATGTCTTCCAAAAAATATTTCATTTTAATTTTAAAAAATTATTATTATTAATGATAATAAATATGGAAAAAAAATATGTGTAAAAATATATATTTTAAAATTTCACTTAATCTTATTCATATTCTCCATTAAAATGGCTTGGTGAAAATTATCTTATTAGATAATAATACTAATAGTATATTATTGTTCGGTAAAACTCGATCTTGTTTATAACAATGGATTTCAAGGAAAATAATTTTTTTCATGTAATACAAGAAAAAATTAGTGTTCCATGAATCAAAATATTTTGAATATAATTTATTTCATTTCAAGAAAATATTTATCATAAATCCTCAGGGTGTTATATTCTTTTCTATGAATGATGTTTCATGTCATACACATAATCAAATATTATATTCATATATTAAAGATTTAGAGTATTATATTATCTTCAAATTATATAAATTGAATCCTCATAATTTAAAATGATAATAATTAAAAAGGTATTAAATTTTGTAAATTTTGTTTTTGAAAAATCCATATCATAAAGCCTTAATAAAAATAACCTCTTTATAATAGATAAATGGAAATTCAAAGGCCATCTAGAACAAAAACAATCTATGTTATGAGTTGTAGAACATTAGTGGAAAGTAAAGATATAGACATGGTGGAAATTTGCAGATAATTATAGAGGGAAATTCATTTCATTGATAAAAAAGAACTAAATTATCAATGGAAAGATAATGTCCTCAAAAAAAAATTAAATAAATTTAAAAGACCATATGGTACATCTAATATGAGTGTAATAGGATAAAATTTATGTTTCAAGAACCTTTTACTATTGTTTTGGAATTATTTAAATATATAATGATATATGAAAATTATGACAACCCTATTCTTTATTACACACATAAACTGGATTTATTATCTTGATTCAACAATCATTTCACATGACGTATCATGATACTATACATTACCCAGTGAATTGGAGGGCTATCAGGGTGAACCCTTCCTAAACATTTCATTTCATGCATAAGTGTGCCCCATGGATCATATAACATGGAATCAATCAACATCAGAAGTTATTCCACAATTAGGTAATGTTGAATAAATACGTGAAATTACCATTAAATATGTATATGTTAATAAAGTTGAATACCCTTGATAGAGACATGGGTATGGTATTCACTACATAATTATCTTGGCATGAAAAAACACTGTTCAATTTCGGCAGCATAACGGCGTGACATAAGAGTTCATAAAAATGGTTGATGAGAGAGAAATGGGTGTCTCATCATATGTACATTAAATATAAAGTAAGGGGGTCCCATAGATACATTTCCCAACAAACTTAATGGAATTAAATGCATAAAACAAAATAATTACTTGGATGTAAAAGAGGAGTAAGAAACACATCATGGAATTTCTACATGGTAACGGTGTACATTAGAGGCATTAATGAGAGAGAAAGGGGTCTCCCATCATTCAACCATAAAGAGGGTAGTATGAGGGAGGTGAAAAATCATACCCTAAAATTTTAAATTGAAAAAAAAGGGCATAATTGTTGAGTCAATATGATTTCCTTATGACTTTTACATTCCTTCATGTTTTTAAAATCCAAAACACTCTATTTATGAGGAAAAATTCATTCTCCATAAGTTTCATCTTGATAAGGATAATTTTCCTTCCCTAAGAAAATTTATCCTTACCTTGTTTTCATTTTTCATATTATAGTCTCTCTAGATCTAACTATTTTTATATATAAGTGTAAAATTCGGATTTATATCTAAAACCTCGGAATCCTATAAATACTCAGATATAGAGCATACTGTTTTCAGGATACAAATCCTTATTCAGACTCCAAATTCTTTTGAATTCAGACTCTGAATTCTTATGAATTCCTACTCTGAATTCTTATGAATTCAGACTCCGAATTCTTATGAATTTCGACTCTGAATTCTTATGAATTCTGACCCCGAATTTTTATGAATTCGGACTCCGAATTCTCTGAATTCAGACTCTGAATTATTTAGAATTTAGAATCCGAATTTCCTTGAAATTCACACTCCAGAATTCTGTTGAATTCATGATCCTAATATATTTGAAGATAGAATCCGAATATTCAAGTATTATAGACACCGAATGGTGTTTTGTTTAGACTCTGAAATTATATTTTCCCTTAGACTCCGAAAAATTGAATTTGGTTGAGCAACCATATTTTACATACTATTGTTTGAGTTATAAAATGATGTCGTGCTTTCTGTTACTAATTAACCATTGTTTGAGTGACACGTGTACAGGTCCCTTCAGAATTCAAGGAAAAATTTGATTGTTGGAGGAGGGCGCTGACTGTTGGAGATGTGCCTATAAATACGACCACATGTGAACAATCTCATAACTTTTGATGACTGTTCTATGACTCTAGAGATTACATGTTTCTAAAGTGATTTATAGAGAGAGACATTCATGATTTGTGTGTACTGAACATCTTGTTCAGAATTTCTTTGTGCGACTCTGAATGTTTGTGAGTAAATTCGAGGGATTCCAAGGATAAGAAGACAAAGGTGCCGACTACCTTGAAGTTCAAGGTCCTGCAGGGATAGCAAGACAGACTCTGATATTCATATCGAGGGCTTACCCTGGTGTGGGTAGGACATAATTTCATAAAATTATAGATCAAGGGACTATTATCAAAGGTTGTTGGATATAATTATCTTTGGGTTAAAAGATTTCTTACTTGTTACTTGTATTGTTTCATGTTTGTTTTCTGCTGCATTTTGATTATTAAGGAAAGTATAACTATCATATACTTTCTTATACTTGTACTCTGATTAGTATGATTCTATATACTTTAAGGTTGAATATTTATCTTTGTAAACATTTATTAAGTTTCATTTCTGAAACAAAATTTCTATAATCAAAAAAGTTTTTAGAACTAAAAGGTCTAGTGAATTTACATTGATTAACTTTGTTAAACATTACCATCATTAAATGTATCAAAAGTGTTTTTTAAAGTATACAATTCACCCCCACTCTTGTATATTGAGCATCTATATAATCATTTAGATCCTATAATTGGTATCAACGAATGTATCTGAAATAGTTATATTACCATATAAGTTTTCTTGCTCAGGTTTTAAATTGTTCTATATTTTCCTTGCTTAGGATATTTTTTATCCTTGTTTACAATATTTTATTACTAACATGTTTTTGTGGAATTTTTTTTCCTTTAAGATGGAAAGAATAAATATTGGTTCAATTGACAATCTTAATCAAACTAGACCACCTATTTTTGATGGGAATAAATATTAATATTGGAGAGATCATATAAAGACTTTTGTCATTAATAATGGAGTGGAAAACTTTGTAATGCTTACTGGATATTACAAGATTCCTGATAAGGAAGTCAGAACTTTTACTAATCAAGAAAAGTCAGAATATCAAATTAACTGCAAGGTACACAATACTTTTTTGTGTTCTATGACCAAGGATATATAGAGCCAAATAACTTCTTCTGAAGCTCCAAATTGTATTTAGAAGAAGCTTGAAGTAACTCATTTTGGAACTTCCAAATTTATTGATACAAGAAGAGTTATTCTTAGAGTTGAGTACCATGGTTATTTCATTCCTTCTAGAGAAACTCTATGTAAGGTACAACAGATATTTATGACAATTTTCAACAGCTTACAATCTATGGGTAAAAAATTTTTAGATGATGAGTCAGTTGTAGACAAGATTATTGACATCATTCCTAATGAGTGGGAATCAAAGAGAAAAGATATAGATGATAATAGGAAAGTCTCACAGATTACTCTTGATGAGATTTTTTAAAATCTTCTTCAACATGATACTATAATGAAGATAGATGCTGACAATGTTAAAAATAAGAATGGGAATCGATGTGTTTATTTTACAACTAATTAAAATCATATGAAATCCAAGACTCCTAAGAGAGATATAAGATCTAAGTCTAAGAAGGTTACTGTTTTATCTGAATCAAGTGAAAGTTACCATTTTGAAAATGAAATAGCTAATATTGCTCGAAGGATCAACAAGATAGTTGGGAAGAAAGACTTTCATTATATATATATAAGTATAAATAATTAAAGGATAATAAAGACTCATAAGTCACTTGTTATGAATGCAAAAGAGATGGACATATAAGGCCAGATTGTCCTATGCTTAAGAAGAAAAATAGAAATGAAAATCATTCTGAAAGGAATAGAAAAAATTACTACAAAGATAAAGGTATGAATGTTTTAAAATCTAATGACACCTAGAGTGCCAGTTGTGGAGACTCTTCTAATGAATCCTTAGATTATGAATCTTCTAGGAAGAAGAATCTTGGTTTACTTGCCAAGATACCTATTCAAAGTCATTGTTTAATGGCTAAGGTACAGAATGATGAATCCATAACCAATATATCCTTGAATGATAATTATAGTGATAGTAAATACTATTAATCCTCACATTAAGAATCTTCTTCGGATGAAGATAATACTTTACCTACCTATGAAGAATTTTTTAGGTTTTCTATGCTTTTTGAGAATGAAATTTCTGATGTCAAGAAAAATCCTGATAAGAAAAATTCTAGGATTTCTATTATTACTAGGGAAATATCAAATCATTTTGAAGATCATTATAAGAAAATTTATTATTTAGAAACTATTTCAAAAACCCTTTAGGGAGTTAATTCTGAAAAGGATAAACTTTCTAAGGATCTTGAAAATTAATTTCTAAGGAAAATTTTTTTGAGCCTAACGCTAGTGCTAAAACTAATTTTTTTGATGATAAGAACATGGTTATTAGACTAAAGTTAGAAATATTTTCCTGGAGGAAGTGTTTTTCAATCTTTACCTTAGATAAGGAAAACTTTGATAAGATGTATTCCCAAATTCAACCTCTAAGGAATAATTTTGGTTTTGGTTATACTAGTTCAAAACCGTTTTTTAGTAAGAATTATTATGTTCTTCAAAGTGATCCATTCTACACTATGTGTTAGTGTGATGGGAATTGGGTAAAAAATTGTTCCATAAACAAAACACATTCTTTAGGTTTTCATCAATCTTATTTTTCAATGAAAATGTGGATTCCAAAAAAATTCTTTCTGAAGTTTCCGAATCCAAGAATGTTTGGGTTCTGAAAGTCTAACACTCTTATTTTATGGAAAATAAATGTAGTACCAACAAAAATACATGGTACATGGATAGTGGATGTTCCTGACATATGACTGGTAACCAAAAATTCTTTGAAAATATTATCAAGACGAAAAGAAGAAAAGTAACTTTTAGAGATAATGATAAGGGAGAAATTATTGGTATATGTAACATTTTTTTTCTTAAAAAACTATGATTTCAAATGTTTTATTTGTTAGGGTCTTAAGCACAACCTCATTAGCATAATTAAATTATGTGATGAAGGTTACCTTGTGAATTTTAGGAATGAAAAGTGCTTAGTATAGAATTCCAAGGAAGAGTTTATTCTTTCTACCAATAGGTAAGAGAATGTTTACACAATAAACTTGGAAGACCTTAGAAGCCAAGATCTACCTTTCCTTAGTGAAATGGAAGATCATTATTGGTTGTGGCATAGAAGGTTTGGACATTTTAAGCTTAGGAACCTATGAAAACTCTCTATGAAAAGACAGTTAAGGATATTCCAGAGCTTAGATTTGATTCTTTAAAAGTTTGTGATCCTTGTAAATATGGAAGGAAACATAAATCAAGTTTTAAAATAGTTGGTTATGTCTCAACCATTGATGCAATACAGTTGGTGCATATAGATCTTTTTGGTCTAACACAAAATAAAAGCATTAGAGGCAAATATTTTATATTTGTTTTATTTGATGATTACACTAGATTTACGCGGGTCTATTTTCTAGAAAATAAATCATAAACTTTTTCTTATTTATAAACTTTTAGAGCCCAAGTTTAAAATTATAAAAACCTTCCATTGATAAATATTTTAGAGATCATGGAGGAGAAATTCAAAATTCAGATTTTGAAACTTTTTGTAGTAAAAAAGGCAGTACTCATAACTTCTCAGCACTAAGAACATCTCAACAAAATGGTGTTGTTGAATGAAGAGATAGAATTCTTCAAGATATAACAAGAACCATGTTGAGGGAATATTCTGTAGCCAAACATCTTTGGGCTGAAGCAATAAGTATTTCTTGCTATACTATAAATCGTGTTTTTATTACATCTTTTCATAATAAAACTCCTTATGAGTTACGGAATGGTAGAAAACCTAGACATTCCTACTTCATGGTTTTTGGTTTTAAGGTATTCATTCTGAATACAAAATATAATCTTCACAAATTTGCACCAAAATTTGGTGAAGGAATTTTCTTTGTCTACGCCACAACTTCTAAGTCTTAGAGAGTTTTCAATAAAAATTCTTATACTATTGAAGAAATAGTACATGTCAAATTTGATGAAACAGATCTTTTTGTTTTTAAACAACCTCAACCTACATATTCAGATGTGTTTTAAAAAATTGATTATAAAATCATAAAAGAATATCCTTCTGATAATGAAAAATGTTCAAGAAAATGTTTCGGAATCATTTACCCCAGAAGACTTCCTACCCTATGTTGATGAACATGTTTTAAAAAACCCAAATCAGTTGTTTCTTAAGAATCATCCCAGTGATAGTATCATTGGTGATGTAAATCAACATGTAAGGACTATATTTTCCTTATGAAATGATGTAGAACATCTATCATTCCTTTCCCAATTATAACCAAAAATAACTAACGAAGCCTTTGGTGATGATGATTGGATAAAAGCTATGCAAGATGAGCTAAATGAATTTGAAAGGAAAAGAGATTGGACCTTGGTTGAAAGACCTAAAGAAACATCTCTTATTGGAGTAATATGGGTCATCAAAAATAAATGTGATGAAAATGGAATCATAGTAATAAATAAAGCTAGATTGGTTTCTAAAGGATATAATCAACAATAAGGAATAAACTATGAAGAAACCTATGTTCCAGTAGCTAGACTTGAATCTATTCATCTTGTGCGTTCCTTTGCAGCATTCTTCAATTTCAATCTCTTTCAAATTGATGTTAAATGTGCCTTCCTTAATGTTTTTGTTCAAGAGGAAGTTTTTTTAACAACCTCCATGTTTTAAAGATACAAAACATCCCGAACATGTTTTTTAACTTACCAAAGTTTTGTATGGACTTATGAAATCACCTAGAGCTTGGTATGATAGGTTTACAGGTTTTTTTCTTCAAAATAATTATGTTTAGGGAAATGATGATCAATCACTTTTTATATAGAATGATTAGAAAAATGTTTTTATTGCCAAAATTTATGTTGATGGCATTATATTTGGTTCAACTCAGAAATCATTAACTGATTCTGTTGTGGATCTAATGAAATCTGAGTTCGAAATGATTATGATGGGAGAGTTAACATTTTTCCATGGTTTTCAAATTTCTCAAAAACTAAAAGGAATCTATATATCCCAACATAAGTATATTAAAGATCTTCTTAAAAAGTATGGATATAACAACACTAAGACTATAAGTAATCCCATTGGTACAACAAATTCACTTGATCTTGATGAATCTGGGAAACCAGTAGATCAAACATTATTTAGAGGTATGATAGGAAGTCTAGATTACATGATAGCTAGTCATCTAGACTTAATGTTTTCGGTATGCTTGTGTTTAAGATAACAATCAAATCCAAACTAATCTCATTTAAAGGTAGTGAAAAGGATTTTTCACTACTTAAAAGGGAACTATGGATCTAAGACTAATTTATACTTCTAGAAATGATTTTGTTTTAAAAAGTTTTTCAGATGCTGACTTTGGAGGATGTAGAATGGATAGGATATGTACATATAGAACTTGTCATTTCTTAGGAGATTCATTAGTTTCTTGGTCATGAAAAAAACAACACTCAATAAAACTTTCCACTTCTGAAGTTGAATATGTAGTAGCTGGAAGTTGTTGTGCTCATGTGTTGTGGATGCAACACACACCCACAGATTATGGCATTAGTTTTACCAGAACACAATTTTTCTGTGATAATACTAGTTCCATTTCCCTAAGTAAAAACTCTGCACATCACTCTTGTGCAAAATACATAGATATTAGGCATCACTTTCTTAGGGATCACACACAAAAAGGAGATATGATTCTTCAATTTATCAGAACACAAGAGAAAGTTGCTGATATTTTCATAAAATCTTTACCATCTGATAGATTTAAATAAATTAAACAGAAGTTAGGAATGATAATCGTAAGGTAATATTCTATGTTAACTTCTAATTTAAACCAATCTCCTTACAGTAAGAAACTTCTATTCATATGCGGAGTTCATTTGATTGTTAGATTTTTTTAATAATATTTAGTCTAGAATTTTTTTGTAGTCTAAAAATGTCTCATAGTCTAAACATTATTCGTAGTCTAAATTTTTTTTGTAGTCTAAAATTTTTTCATAGTCTAAACATTTTTTGTATTCTAAAAGTTTTTCAAAGTCTACATTTTTTTTCGTAGTCTAAATTTTTTCGTAGTATAAAACTTTTCGTAGTCTAAAATTTTTTATAGTCTAAATTTTTTTCGTAGTCTATATTTTTTTTGTATAAATTTTTTTTCAATAAATATATTCATACATAAAATGTTCATAATAATTATTTCTGTACGAATTTTTTTTGTAATGGAGTGTTTTTTCATATATAAAATTTTCGGAATCAAAACTTCTTCAAGAAGAATTTTCATCATCACGAATAATCTTCCTAGAAATTAAAAAGGTATATTTCTTTTCCTTAAGTTTTCCTAATAGATTTTTTTTACTATTATTTTATTCTGTTTTCTACAATATCTTTCATTTTCATTTTAATTTTAATTAAATCCGATTCTTTCTAAAAACATCAAAAGATCGGATTGAACCAAATTTCTTTTTGCGGCTATCATCTCAACCGTCAGATATTCTCAAGATTCTTTCAACTGTTGGATCAATTGGGTAAGCTGAACTGTCACTTCAATGCGTATATAAAGGACCCCCGATGGTTGTCCCACATCGATCCTAATTCTCTTGCGTGCTGAAGCTCTGCCCTTCCTATAAAATCTCATTCCGAACTTCTTAGATCGTTCTTACTTCCGAATATTTGCCGAAGTCTCTTCCCAGAAAGAAATATAAACTGTGAAGCCAATATCTAAATGGAAGATATACAGAGAAAGGATAGTTGATCCATTGTTTTATGCGAAATATGACTTTATAATTTCCATGAATATCAAACTCAATGGCTGGGAGTGTGTATGTATTTCAAAACCCAAAGCTCAAGATTTGTAATATTTGGAGTTCTTATTGGAGTTTTATGAGTCTATAACATTCTTCAAGGAATAAGGTATGAGTATGTTTTCTTTCAAGGGTTATGGAAAGACATATTCACTTTCTTTCACCAAGGATGCATGTTTGGTTGGTATTCCTTATAAAGGGGAATCTGAGTTCTATACTCACAAGCTACCTGATATTCAAAGTTGTTTTGATAAGGTGAAGGCCATGTCATGCCTTGGTCTCTCAAAAGTAAAGACTCTGAAGATTCTTCACCTATCTATAAACATTCAGATTCTTGAATTACGGGTTCAAGGATTCATTATTCTGAGAAAAGGTGATAATGACACTCTAAAGAAGAGTTATCTCTATATATTGGATTTCTTGGTAAATCTATGGAAGATAAATTTGGTTAGGTACATTCTGATTACGATTTTGAATATGAAGAATGGAAATTTGAAATCTAAAATTATTATGTATTCAACCATTCTTTCAAAGATGCTTGTTCAGTGTTTAGAATCCTTCAAAATTCCTTGCAGTTCTAATTCGAGGAATTTCAAAGTCGTGTTTCTGAGTGTTGATGCTTTGAGAAGGAATAAAATTGGTTTTTACAAAGAATCTGAAGAATTATATGATTTTCCTGAAAAGGAAGTTGAAACTCTTTGAAATAAATAGGAGGTGGCAGAAACCTTTAAAAAGGGTTGAAGGACGAGGAAGGTGAAAGAAGTAGAAAAGAAGGAAAAAAATCATAGTGACTAAGGAAATTCAGTCAGTACGCCTGAAGCCAAAGAAACAAAAAGGTTATTCCGATGAGGTAGCAGAAACGTGGAGGGAAGAAAGGAAAAATCAGAATGAAGGGGAGCCTACATTTTTCATGGGCCCTGTTGAGGCAAAATATTTGAAGGAAAAGGTAGTTAAAGAGCTTGAGAAGTAAAAAAAGAGAAGAAGCAGAATAAAAGGATGTTTGAGGCCGAGACTGTATAATCTCTTCTTAAGGCTGCAGAAAAAGTCTATGAACAAATTCCAGTACCAGAATCCTTTCTAATAGAACCATTACCAGAGACTCTAGGAGAGAAGTTTGGGACTCCGAAAAAAGTAAATGAAAAATAATTAGTAGAAGAAGATGAAAAAGGGAGTGGTGATACTTAATATTTGATAAAGAAAGTTGAGGATTTTTATGAGAAGGAAAGCCCTTCTAAAAAATTATCATTTCAAACCTCTGAAGCCTAGTCTTCAAAACATGCTACCCTAGGTAAATATGAGAAGAGTAGAGAAGAAGTTAACACAGTTTTTGAAGAAGAAATATTAAACCATGATTTCATTCAACCAGAGGATGCTGAGGTAGGATCTGAGAAAGAAGAGGTAGATAAAGATAAAATTGGGCAACTATCTGATAGTGATCTAGAATAATCCAATCAAGAGGAAGTAATTTCAAAAGATGATAAGGGAAACATTTGGTTGTTGATACACCCAATAGAGCAGTGGTGAAAAAGAAATAAGTGGGTGCTTCATTGAAGAGTAAATATGTTGTGTTAGAAAAAGAAACCTCACTAACCAATGTATCAGATTCAGAATCATCCTCTCTTGGACATAATTTTGTAGTCCAGTCATTGTAAAAGCTTGTTGGAAGTATCCCTCTATTTCCATGCATATACTTGAGATGTCATATGATTCACCATACCTTAAATGAAAAATCGGATTCAGTATCCATAGTGATGGATAAGTGTGTCAAAATTGAGGCTGATTTAAAAACATTTTTCATAAACTAAAAAGCCCATAAAAGATATATCCAGATGATGAGTAGCTGGTTAAAGAAAACTATGGAAGACATGAGAATTATTGATGAGTTTCAAGATAATGTCATGGATGCATTTGAAACCGAATATAGTAAGTTCAAATATATCACCATGTATTATGAATAAAATCTATCTCTTGAAGAAAATACTCGGAAGCAAGAAGTCAACGATCTGAAAGGGAAATTATATTTAGTTTCTCATATTTGGAAGAGAGAAAGAGATCTCAGGATTGAGATAAAAGAGAATCTAGTTAAGAAAGGAGAAGTCTTGAAGGGTTAGGTAGAATCTCTTAAGGCTCAAGAAGAAAAAATCAAAGCCTTAGAGAAGAAAATAGTAGATCATGATCAGATTCTCAAACATGCAGAGGAGGATCACAAGGAACTCAAAAAGCTCAAAACCATAGTGAATAAGCTGATGTTGAAAGAGAAGGAAGGATAATTTCATTTTAAATCTGATTTTTGTTGTATTTTACATGTTTTACATATTCTTCCAATATTAATGAAATTTTAGGATCTTCAATATTTTTCATTGTATAGTACTAATATTTCATGTACCATATTTCTTTAACCATTCCCTATATTTCTTTTTGAAAATCACAAAGGGGGAGAAAGGAATGTCAAAAAAATGAATACTTAGTAAAGAAAAAATTTCCCTATCTAAGGGGCAGTTCATTTAAGGGGAATTTTTCATCATGAAGATTTTCGTATGCAAGAAAAAGGAAAATCTCATTCAAGAAATTCAGAATATAATCTTTTGGGTTTCTAATTCCTAAGGTGGAGTTAGTCATATTCAATTGGATCCATAAGTAAAGGGAGACAAGTTTTATTTACAAGTCTATAAAATTTCTATGTCCTTATAATATATTTCATAAGGATGCTTGTGCTTTCCAAAAAGGGGTATATTGTTGAGTCGATAAGGTTTCCTTATGATTTTTCCATTCCTTTATGTTTTGAAAATCACAAACACTCTATCCTAAAGAAAATTTCATTTTCCATAAGTATCATCTTGATAAGGAAATTTTTCCATCCCCAAGGAAATTTATCCTTACCTTGTTTTCATTGTTCATATTTTAGTCTCTCTAAATCTAAGTATTTTTATTTCTAGGTGTAAAATTTGGTTTCATATCTAAAACCTCGGAATCATATAAATACTAAGATATAGAGAATTATGTTTTCAGGATCCAAATTTTGGTTCTGAATTATTATTCAGACTTCAAATTTTTCTGAATTCAGACTCTAAATTCTTATGAATTCAGACTCTGAATTCTTATGAATTCCAATTCTGAATTATTATGAATTTCAAGTCTAAATTATTATTAATTCAGACTCTGAATTCTTTGAATTCAGACTCTGAATTCTCTGAATTTAGACTCCAAATTTTTCAGAATTTAGAATCCGAATTTCCATGAAATTCAGAATCTGAAATTCTATAGAATTCAGGTTCCGAATTATTTTGAAGATTGAATCCAAATATACATGTATTATAGACACCGAATTGTTTTTTGGTTAGTCTCCGAATAACTATTTTTCCTTAGACTCTAAAAATTTGAAATTATTTGAGCCACCATATTTTACTTACTCTTGTTTGAGTAATAAAACGATTTCATTCTTTCTATTACTTACTAACCATTTATTGAGTGACACGTGTACAGGTCCCTCCGAAATTCAAGGAAAAATATGGCCGTTGGAGGATGGAGCAAACCATTGGAGATTCCCCTATAAATAAGAGCTCATTTGAACGAGCTCACAACTTTTTTTGACTGTTCTACGACTCTAGAGATTACAAGAAGATGAATTGATTTCTAGAAAGTGACTTTCATGCTTTTTTCATACAAAACATCTTGTTCATAATTGCTTCGTGTGACTCTGAATGTTACTGAGTACAATCAAGGGCTTCTGGGGATATGAAGACAGAGGTGCCGACTACCTTGAAGATCGAGGGCTAGCAGAGATAGCAAGACAAAATATGGTATTCGCATCGAGGTTATACCCTAGTGATGGTATGACAAACTTTAATGAATGTGTAAATCAAGGAACATTTATCCAACATAGTTGGATACCCTTCTCTTTGGGTTAAAATATTTCTTACTTGTTACTTGTATCGTTTCAAGTGCGTTTTTCGCTGCATTTTTATTATTAAAGAAAGTATAAATATCTTACACTTTATTTTACCTATACTCTGATTAGAAGTATTCTATCCTCTTTAAGGTATAATATTTATCTTTTAAGCATTTCTTAAGTTTCATTTCCAGAACCATATTTCTGGAATCAATGAAGTTTGTAGAACTAAGAGGTATAGTGAATTTACCTTATTTAACTTTGTTAAACATTACCATCTTTAAAAGTTAAAATAGAAAATTTTAAAGTATAAAATTCACCACCCCCTCTTGTATATTGAGCATCTAAATCATCATTTAAATCCTACAATAACAACTTAAGGAAAATTGGAAAAAAATGAGAAAGGAAGAAATCCCTTACCTGGAAGTGTGCTTCCAAAGGCTTGGGAGAGGCTTGAGAGAGGCCTCTCGAAAGCTTGGGGTGCTTTGGGAGGATTCTAGAGAAAGGAGGGAAGAGGTTTGATGAACCCTGAAGGATTTTAGTGAAGTGGAAGTGGGATATTGGGTGTGTTTATATAGGAACTGAGAGGGAATTCTTTATTATTTAGGTTTGGGACACCACACATTAAACTAATCAAAACCAAAAACCATCTCATGGTTTTTCCCTTGGTTTATTCCAAAGGGGAGTGGAAAAAAATATTTTATGAGGTCAATGGACGAAATTCTTAAAATAATAGGGTTGCTTATGTAGTGGCGAGTCGAACTCTCAAGGAAAACAATTTAAAAAGTCAAAATGTTTTAAAAGTCTTGGAGGGTCCACTAAAGCATTGTAAACTAAATCAACGAAATCTAAAATCACATTATTGTAATGGTAAAACATATATTGGCCTAAAAAAATTATTTTATTTTATTACATCACTATTGGGTAATTATTATGTCACAAAACACATTATATATTTAAACAATATTTAATTTTAAAGAAAAAATTCCACTGTCTCAGAAAATTATGAAAAATTCACCATTGGAAAATTTTGATGTCATGATTTCCAAAAATAATACACTATTAATCTAAATATTTTTATAAATATGTGAATTTTTACATTTAAAATAAAAATCTACATTTATAAAAATTTCCTGGGTTTTGACAAAAACATCTTTCAAGCTTTAATAAAAATTAGAATCGTATTCATAAAAAATTTTACGATAATTTTATTTAATAAAAATTATTTTATTAATAATATTTTATTAAAATAATATTTAATTAAAAAATCCATTAATTCTACCAAATATATTTCTTTGTTGAATAAAAATGTAAAAAAATACTATTTTTGATTTAAAAAACTATTTACAAAGTGAAAATAAAAAGATGAATGCCCATTAGTTATACAAACATAACCTACATAGTCATCATGCAATAGTGTTGTTACATAACCACTTATAACAACCACATAAGACTGAAGGGTAATGTCTGAGATGGTGACAGACTCTTGGGGTGGCTCAAATAACAATGCTCGGGTGGTAATCTCTATTAACTTCCACTTCTCCCATAGTCGGTTCCGATCAAGTTTAACTTGTTCAATCTCGGCTTGGTATTGGTCAAGAGAGAAGCACAATGACGCCACCTCCTTTATGTGCTCTGACAAATGGGATTTGTATGGGGAAAGTATACTGGATGAGGCCATGACATCCTTTTTTGAGTAAATTGGATTTGTTAAAGACTTATATTTATACTAATAATTTGATCACTGTTGAACGTCTATATTAGAAACAGTCACAATTCATAATGGTATTTGAAAATCCAGAAACATAAAACCAATGAAGTTCACATTTTATATAACCATAATAAGACATTTAATTAAATCAAGATGAATTTTCATTAATTAATGTTTGGGTCATTACAAAAATATAATTACATGTTATATTAATATTTTATAAGAAGAATTTCATCCTTTGGTAATGGTATAATCAATTTCCAATTCATCTCTTACTCCATGATATGAATATACAAAAATTATTTTTTTTAATGATTAATGAACTAAAATTTAACTTTAATAGATTTTAAGATCCATAAACATTGAAATTCCTTTCCATTGTACCAAAACCAATATTTTTAATACGCTAATCTGTAAAACTCAATAGTAATAACACTAGTTCATCATTAATTTTAAATCTAAATTTTATTATCTAATTATATTTCAACTCAGAAATCATATAGTCCAGTGGTTGGTTCTAAACCCTTATTATCCTTCGATCATGGGGTTAAACCCCATGAAATTTCAATAAGCGATGGGTTATCACCCAATATAATCTTTTCCTTTTTCTAAATTATACTAACACAAATCCAATATTGTTCCCAAAATAATATTATATATATCCCTAAAATAAATTTAGTCAATAAATAAACTTGTTTACTATGGGGTTTGATATTACTTATAATTATTTTATATTGTATAATAATGTTATTTGACTATTATTATAGAGTCATTAATGATAAAATTAACTATAAAGTTTATCAGTATCTTAAAACATATATCTATTAAATGTGAAGGTATTACTACTCAAATAATATTTCCACCCTAAAATATATTTTCTATAAATTTCTTCAATATATCCTTTATCATATAAGACACTAGTCACATAAAATATAAAAATCCATTTTTAGGTTGTTGAAATTATTTTTAATCTTAAACTCATCAAAATTTATGCTATCCATACATATTATTTTAAAGAATACAAAATTTATTCTAAAATTTATGATAATCCCCAGATGTATCATGAATCTTATAGACAAAATTCAATCAATAAAATTAATTTTACAATTTTCTTATTCAAATGTGTTCCATATGAAATTATTCATATTTTATATCATGAAAAATAATTGAAAATAAATTGGGATTCATAAAATTTCCAAGTTTTTTTTCATAAAGTGACCACAATAGTTAGATTTGTTTATACAAAAATTCCAGAGCCCCAAACTATGTATTACATAAGGGTATTTAATGGGTGATTCATGAAACATTGCATCATTATTAATAGGTATATTGAAGGTAATGTGGAATACTATAACACCAAATGATTTTTGTTTATGAATACTATGAATGATTTCATATTTTGCAAGAAATATTTACCTTAAATGAACCATGATATACTATATAAATACTATTTTTTAAATATGACCTTTAAAACTATTCCATTATATTTTGAAGTATGAATATGAGTAACCATAATATAAAATATATGTAGAAGATATTTATTAATAAGAATATATTGATTAATTTATAAGAAATAAGTACTCAATTTGAATGATAATAATGATACGAAATATTGTTTAGACTAATTAACGTTTAAAAGGGACTATTTTCTATAAAAGTATTATTATTATAAATTATTTATTTTAATTTAAGAGAAAAATTTCAAAATTTTAGAAAATTAATATAATAAAAATAATAATATTTAGTTTTATAATATCAAAATTATCTGATGTGGAATTTTTAGGATTATTATGAAATTTAATATTTTGTGTGAATAGTGAAAAATATAGATTTTAGAAATAATAACATTTCTATGTTGTTATCGAAATATATGATTGTCATATATGTTTATGAATCCTAATTTATTAGAAATAACATATTTTATAAAATAAATTATTAAATTAAAAATATAATGTGAATATAAGAAATCAATGTTTAACATTTTGGAAATCTAAGTAATGTTTTTATTCAAATAATTTTTTTTTCAGTACATATATTTTAATAATGTTTTCACATTGTTAATTTAATTTTTTCTTTTGTTTTTAAAAATATGTATACTTTTATTAATACATATTAAATTAATTCAATGAGAATCAATATTTTATTGGATTTTGGCGTAAAATCATATTTATGCTTCACAATCACATTTTATTAAAAACAGTTTTTTACTGCATTTTGTGAACATATGATGAATTTAATTTTTCCCACTTCTATATATATTTTCAAATTAAATTGAATACATAATAAGTATTGGAATATTTAATTATTATAATAAGGTTATTAATTTTCATATAATTAATTGTAACCAAGTAAAAAATTATTACTTCTGTTCATGGTAGAATTAGTTAAAAGGGATAAAATAAAGGGATAAGGTAGAAAAATATCACAAAACACATTCTTAAATATCATTAGTGGGATTGTATTTATGACTTACCATTATTTTATTTAAAATATGAAGATTTGGTGCCACATGACATGATTATGAAATATATTATACAAAAATATTTCAATTCTTTATATGATTTTCACCCAACTCACCTATAAAAGGAAACCAACTACCCTCATATATCCACACATTTTATTCCACTTATGTTTCATTCCAAAATATTAAAATATGAATATCATTCTTGATAATATATATGACATGATACACCAAGCGTAGACAAGAATATAACATCCTAATACATTAAGATATATTAACTATTTAAAATAAATTAAATATATTCTATTGCACGAAATATACAAAATAGAAGTTATTGATTGTGCTACACACACAAAATAGTTTCATTGAAATTTTTTTACATGTAATATTGAGTTTATGTGAACAACAATATAATAATAAAATTACTATTTAATATGATAGTTTTTTCGTTGACGTTGGAATGAAGGGTTTGAATAGGATTAACTAAATTATGAAAATATATTATTTATATGCATTTATTGGTAATATATTGACTTTAAATAATATTGAGAACCATTAGATGAAAAAGAAATTTTTTTCTAGAAACATTTTCCTAAAATCGATATAATTGTTCTTCAGGCATCACATTTAAATTTATAATATTCCAATTTTAGAAAATTTATACAATTTTTTTTAAATAATAATATCAAAATTATCATAGGATGAATTTTTTGTAATTTTATAAGAAGTTTCATTTTATAATGAATTGTAAAAAGTATTTGATATTAATTGAAAATGGTTATTTTATCTAAATAATTTATGATGTTAAATTATATTTTGAATTGGTTTTAAAGTAAAAATAGGTAAATTATATATATATATATATTTATATTTATATATATTATTCCAATTTAATAAATTTTAATAATTTTATTATTGAATTTATATATATAAACATTAAATAAATTAGAACATTTTGTATTTAAAAAACTGCATTCTGATCACGCATAAAGGATTAATTCAAAATTAGACTATGCCACTAATATAAGATGAATTTTTCTAAATGAAATATATATTTGGAATCATTATAATTTATATTATCTAATAATGTAAACATTATTTTTTACTATAATGATTCGTAAAAATAGTTTAAATTAATTATCGTGATTAATGTAAAAATGAGTTTACGTAGTGGTTAGACGTAGATATTATAGTTAAATAATGTCCTAGAACATGTCCAAGAATAATTTTAGAGCCATATAATGATTGTATGACTTCTATTTATGATAATAAATCATTTTCGGTAGCTGGTGACATGAAAAAACATGGTCCGAATTCACTATTTCAGATAATTACAAGTATGTCACTCACCCCACTTATAAAGCCCCCCACCCCTCAACTACTCTCCACATTACACATTAAAACAACTTTTGTTTTTCCAATACCAACCTAAATAACTCCACATATTCCTTCTCCTAATTTTATAAGACATATCTGGTATTTAATTCCAACCTTGGAATTGTTTAGTGAAATCCAACGAACGATACCAAAATAAGAGATAATGGTCTTTAATGATTGTCTTTATTTTATTCTTTCACCACCTCATTATGTTTTTATTAAACCATGATGATATAGTAATATAATTATCTTAAATATAATTGTATGTGTTTTTAAAAATTTTAGGACCAATAACCCCCTCATCTTTAGTCAAATGTGTTATGAAATCATCATTCTTGTGTGTGGAGGACTACTTCCTCACAAACTAATGTCATCTATTTTTCCAATTCGACCTCTAAAGGATGGGTATGATGATGGATATGAATTATATTTATTATATAAATAGTGTTATTACACCTTTGGATTGATTATATCATTTATTCTGAATTATATTCAATTCTATAGGTGACATGATAATGTCACTTGTGTGTATGGTAGACAACCGTCTCATGGAGTGATGTGATTCATCATTCACTTACACATTACATGTAAGGTTCTAAAAAATAATTTTAATGATTATATGTGATAAAAATTACATAATTATGATATTCATGAAATATTTATCCTTATATAATGATAATTTATATCATTTTATTTATTTCTTTTTAAACTCCAAAAAATATTATAGCATCATTCTTGTGCGGGTGGACTACCACCTTCACAAGGTGATTTGACTCTATTTACATCACCAAATAACATGGATGATATATATAACTATATAATATAACATTATATTAATTATATTATGATCATTCTATAAATTTAAAATATTATATAAATCCATTCAATAATTGTTAGTAAAGAAATGAAATGTCATAGATGCGTATGAATGACATACCTTCTCCATGAATGTAGCATGATTAATTTTTCATAACCATTAATAATATCTGGTTTTACTTTATGGTTAAGAAATATTCTCTTCACCTTTTCATCCCTTCCTTCTTATAATTATCTCAAAAATTAAAAAATGGATTCTAAAACACCTTTTTTATATTTAGATTTAACAAGAACATCTATATGAAAATTATTGAATTTTTATTCAAAGGAATTTATAATGAATCACATGTTCTTTTTAAATAAATCATTATATGTTTTGATGAAATAATTTAAAAAGTGTTATGGGAAATTTAAATCATTTATGATAGAAAACTGATTTTTCACGATTTAATAAGATTAATGTGTTTTTTTTAAATCAACTAATAATTACATTCTTTATCTTATTATTTGTTTTGATTACATTCTTATCATTTGTAAGTATATGAGTCTTTTAATTTATATAAAATCACTTATAAAATGGATTATTGAAATAAATTAATTAGCTATATCGAGGAATATTTTAGGTGTTGAAATCTTTAAAGGCAGAGCTAATAAATTTTTTTATCCTTCACTTCATGCTTAGGTTTTGATGATTATAAAGAGATGTATATGTTTTAATATATCAAACCAATTAATATACTTCATGGATAGAACATCAAACTAAATTTTACAAAAACACCAAGGGATGGTGATGATGTAAAATTTATATCTAAATTCACTTATGCTAATATTATAGGTAAATTTATGTACTATATTATTTTCACTAGACCTGAAACATCAAATGAAATATTCATTTTTTTCATATATATGACCACACCAGGAAAGCCCCATTAGAATTAAATTAAATCTATTCATATATATCTCTCTTGTATCTCTAAAATGTATTTGTATTATTATAAATAATGTGGATATTATTTTATTTAGTACTAGATATATAGATGATGACTATGTGGGTAATGTTGGCACCAAAACATGACTGATAATCTGTTTATTGAATGTGGTTGTCCCATTTCATAGAAATGAAACATGTAATCCATTTTTGCACTATCAACTCTAGAGTCCAAGCATATTTCCTTGAATGATGCTTTTAATGAAGCCATATAGATGCTGGTTTCCTCTTATGAACTGAACCGGTATAATTATTTTATTAATGTACTTTCCAATATCTAATTTCCCAATCATTTAGGGAAAAAATTATTTTTCCATGGTAAATAAAAGCACATAGATATTATGATATGCTTTATTAGATAAATTTTATAATCTAGAATCAAGTGCGTAAAAAAGAAACTCACTAATAGTAACCCTAATGATTGTTTTAATAATGTCATCACATTATCTAAATTCATGTTTTATTATGATATGTTGAATTTGGTTTTGAATCTATAACCATATGGGCATGAACAACTCTAATTTAAATTATAAAAGGTGGAGATTTTATAATTATGGATTTTTTATTTTGTGTTTTTACATTGATATTTTACACACATACAATCTTCCAATTAATATAATATGCATGCATGTATAATTAGCTCGTTTTTAAATTAAATGCTAAATTTTATATAGCCTATGGGCCTTTTCTACTTGGACCATGTAAACCCATGTGGACCCATCCCTATGAGTAATTTCCTTTATTCCGTCTTGTTACCTTTGATTCCTTGTCCACTCTCATGATCCATTTATCTTTTTAGCCATAAATTATATGTATCTCCCGTTGTATCTAGACCATCCACATGTGTTCTTTATATTACTATGATAGTGGGGTTCTATTTTGTGGGGCGTTGTGGAATGATTTTGTTGGTCGTTCTGTTCATGTAGTGAAGGCGAATGATAGGTGGACTCATCACCCCTATGTGGTTTTTCTTCAGTCACTTGATTATTTGTCTCTCCTCTCTTGGTGTGGAACATGGTTTTCCTTTGGTAAAACCCTAGGTCAATTTTTTGTTGGAGTTATATCTTACCATGATGATCTCCCCAACATCATTTAATAGCATGTTTTATCATGAAAATGACTTAAATTCATGGTAGAAGGGGCGTTCTTCCATCTAAGTGACATATCCAGAAGCACAAAGGGAAGAATGCGAGTCTTCCAATCCAAGAGTCATGTACACATCGTTCCAGGTTCAACAGATCAGTATAGTCAAGGTATCATACAATCCAATACAAAACTTTTTGTTTGTTTTTTTGGATTTTTGATTTATTTCAATGATTATAAATGTTCTACTTATCATCCTATTTAATTTATCATAGTTCATTCTGGTTTTCACCATGAACTGTAACTATTTTTTGAGAATTAAAAAAATGCATGTAGGACCCCACAAGGCTGATGCATGTAAATATATATGTTCTTTCAATTTTCTTTTAAGTTATTGAATCTTTTTTTTTGCTTATATTATATTTGATATCTAATTCTAAAACCCTAGTTTGGTCTTGTTTTGGGATTCAGTGTTCTTGTTGTATTCGCTTCATCCTTTCCCATCAAATGTAATTATGTTTAGGTGTTATCTAGAATTACGATAGCCAAAAATACTCTGGATGGTAAGGATAAAAAATACATTCAGTTGTGGAAGTAGAAAAATTTATTATTGGTTTATTTAAAGTAGATTTCAAAACTCTATGTACACTTTATAAAGGTGGAAAAGACATGTGGTGTTCAATTTTCAATCATGTGGACAAAATACAAGAAACAAAAAATATAATATTTTATATTAAAAAAGAATGTAGAATTATAAGGGATTATGTCCATGTAAAAAAGGTGTTTTTGTTGAAAAATTGTCTATAGGGAAATATTTAATAAGTAGGAGGCCCCATGTCGATTGGCTCGTTGGCCCACCCCAATGTTGTCTCCTTGGGTTCCCACCTCGACTGCTCCACCCTCTCAAGGAAACTCACACCCATCACCCTCCTCCCTATACTAGATTGACATCAATCACCACCTACCACATGTAGTCATTCTACCGATACCTCCACCTATAACTCCTCACACTACAATAGATTCCTCACTAGCTCGATATCCACCTCAAGAACTGTTTTACTGAATACCATCTGGTGTCCCTCAGACATATTCTTTGATATACCGATGGGGACCCCATCAACCTTCTATTGTCTAACCCCTTATCCAACTGATCCACTATCAAGTGCCACTGACTAAACCACAACTGAGGAAAACTATATTTTTTTTAAGATGAGAACCACGGCTCTATGGGTCCATTTTTTCATAACCATCCCTACAAGGGCCTAGATGGGTCTTCATAGCCCGAAATCATTCAAGGTGGGTCAGTATATCCCAAAAAACCCATGCACTGGGTCCTTACATCATGGAAATGCCTTCTGTGTGGTCAGCTTAATGTGCATTGGTCCAACTTGGGATTTCTCGGATTGGGTAATTATTAAAATAATCAAAAACATAAATAACCAATTTGTTTTCTTAATTATTATTTTCAAAATTATTAATTTATTTTGGAAAAAATTAGATTTTTAAAAGAATTTATTAATTTAATTTTAAGATATAAATTAAATTAATAATCAGAACAAATTGTAATTAAATAAATTATTTTAATTTAAATAACTCATTTAATTTATTTAAATTCTCTTATTCATTAAATTTATTTAAATTTTATTTTTTTCAATCATTTATATTTTTATTTGATTGTTCTTGAGCACTTGATAGAACTTGTCTAGGTATTGATTATTTTATTTTATTATTTATTGTCTAAATTTCATGTCTTTAATAAGTATTTAATATATGATGGTCTTCACATTATCATTATTACTTTTTAATTTGTATAAGTTTTTGTGCATCCCAATAAAAGTTAGTTATTTGTATTTGTCACTCTAGATAAACCCTCACCTACGTACGAGAATTTTTGTACTATGAGGATGATTGTGCATGTCAGAAACCAAGCCATGTCAAGGAGAAATCCAAATCATATGTGGACACACTAGATAGAGGAATAATTGTTTAATTAGTCAATACATGACTCATGTATGTTTCCCATAGGATTCAGTTGATCCATTATGTTTGAATGGATCAACCAATATTTGATGCTTAAGTCTTATAAGGTATTTTTATTTTTCATATGCATATTTTTTATTATTTCATGCATTTGTATTATAGTATAAAACAAATAACATAATAAATAGTAAAATTCATAAATGCATGATGAATATTTTTCTATTAATATTCAGTTGTGATAAAAAAACATAGAATTAATAGATTAATAAAAATGGATTACATTCATTAATTTTTTTAAAAAAACCCTCAATGAAATTTTAACATAAATAAACTATCCATCATTTGTATTTGACCATAAAACAGGTGTTCGGGGTGATGATCATCCATAGATGAGTACACCACCTACAACTATAGAGCTCTATGAGAATGATGAGTTGACATTACTAGTGTTGGAAGAAATGTATAATACATATCTATCTCATTGAAAATTAAAATTAAATAATTGATAAAATAATTTTATGATTTTAAAAGAAGATACTTCACTCAATAGATCAAGGAGCAGCGATTTAATGTGGTCATCCAGCCAATGACCAACATTTTACTATTAGGTTAGTGGGATATCCATATATTTTAGAGTATCAGGAGAGGTTTTATGGATCCTTTCCACTAGAATACTCAATCGATAGAATATTCCAATTCTATTATAGAGGGTCTATAGAGTTTTATGAAATAGGTAGATACATTTGGTGATTGAATTAATCAATAATCTCTACTATGTAATCATGATAAACTTAAAATCTTCTCGATTTTATTTTTTTAGAAAATGAAATGTAATTCCACATGTAGACTCAGATAGATATTGTGAAAAGTTAATGTCCTCAATGGAATGTGTTTCCAAAGCATATTATATATTCTTTCATAAAAAACTACGAAAATGAAAATTCATGGTGCTATTGTCCCTAATAAATGTCAAGCATCATCATGAAGAGAGGGTGAGAATAATGATTACATGACATTCATGTACAAAACGTATGATTTTCATGTCATAATGTTATCATAAAAATATATTGTGATTTGTGGAAACTACATCTTGGCATGGATGATATTACATGTTGTCTCATCTCTGGGAAACATGACTAGAGAATTATAATCACATATAGTAATAAGTGATGATTGCATTAGAGATGTGTTAATTGAAATATGTTTCATGATCATTTAATGGTCCAATTTGTAACAACATTTTCAACAATTTGATATAGTTTTTTATGATTAACAAATTATTAGTATGCATGAAACACTCTATTACATTCTATTTAATTTTCCCCAAGAAATAATAATCTTAAGGAAATATTAATATTTACTTCTTATGAAAAATAATTTGAAATACAACGTGAAGAGGCCAATGAAAAATGTTATTTCAAAGGAATGTTTGAAAATACCTTCAATGAAAATATGTTAGTTATCATACTAATATTATTTTCATTGCATGTCATGAAATAAATTTTAGAATGTTTAAATGAATTGAATTGAATTGTAAAATAAAGTAGTTCTAATTATTTAGGTATATTCATTAATTATAAGTAATGTTTCTATAATATTTTTTTTGGAATTGAATAAAACATGCCTATTAAATATGTGCATTAAAATATAGTAAACATGTATTTATATATAAATTGATGGATGTTATATCTTGACTCGTCCTCGGGGCCCGTGCCGTGACCACCGCAAGCCCGCCTTCCATAGGCCAGGGGCTGGCGACTAGCACAAAAAGGCATATCACAGTAATTAGGAAGGAATTTCCTTTAAAACCTGCAACACACACAGTCTAAAAACACAACAAGGAGTAACCACAAGTAACTACTATTGTATAAAATCATGGGGAATGTAAGGGCCAGTATACAAGCCCAACTGAATGTACAAGTACAACTGAATGGAAAATTTCTCCTGGATCGTCCACCGAGAATCCTACTTGAAGGGGAGGTAAAACTCTCGATCAAGTCATCCCTATGGAATGTATCGTCTAATTACACCTCCAAAAAGCCTCATGTCTATCACTATTAGCCACAATCAATTCTATCTATCATCCTTCACAGGACACAAAAAGATTTGGGCATAGACCATGTAGGGGTGAGTATAACAATAGTCGGTAGGGACCCTGAGACCCCCAGAGGACTCCCAGAATCCAAAAATGATAAACCTTGAAATTAATAGTAAAATCACAATGTACGAAGTAACAACCATCCTTACATTGTTTTATGACCATACATATACCTACGTTGTCAAGATTACATAGAGCTCCATCACCTGAGCCAAAAGCA
Source organism: Viscum album (assembly GCA_963277665.1). NCBI lineage: Eukaryota > Viridiplantae > Streptophyta > Magnoliopsida > Santalales > Viscaceae > Viscum > Viscum album. Next base: position 121,693 of record CAUJRU010000811.1, read on the forward strand.
CAACTGTCCACGAAGGAAGATGTACCACGAAGGTAACACCACACGGGTGAGTACCTTTTAGGTAACACCACACAGAGAAGAACCACAATAGTTTCTCAACAATGATTATAACTCATATCACACCACGTATGAATTAGGTACAATATTAATGATGATTATATATAACTACTGAATCATCTTACTCCGTTGAGATATAGACCCACATAGGATCCTAAATCATCAGGCCCACATAGGATCCAAGTATAGTAGACCCATGTAGGATCCTAAAGTGGTCCCACCTGGATTCCTAGAGTGGATCCAAGGGGGATCCTGGAACACAAATCCACATAGGATCACAAAGAACAGTCCCACATAGGATTCATATCTCATGTTACAGCCAGCCACAATGTTTGTGCACTAAGCTCGCTTGATTCCGGGAGGGTCTGCTCCTCAAGCCACGGGTCGATACTCCAATAGCAATGATTTCCAATGAAGAAGGATCCTCAATGGAACACCATGTAATAGGGGTTTCAACGTAATAGACGGTGCATCAAATAGATGCCTGCTCTGTAATTTATTGGCCATTTTCATCCCGAGGGCTCGGTTGGATTCCTGTTCGATCCAACCTGGATGTACCCCAACATTATCCAAAACACAAGTGGGGTATACATAAATGACTGTCTCGATCAAAGTCTTCCGGCTCCGTAGACGGTTCTTCAAACGGACGTCTATAGCTCATGTTTTGGGAAAAAGAGTGGAAGAGGGTCGAAGCTGATCCGGCTCTTGTCCGACCCAGCCCGACCCGGGTCTGGCCCTGAGTCTGACCAGCCTGACCCGTTGGGTCTAGCCCAGCCCGCCAATGCATCCTAGCACTATGGGTGGACTGCTGGGCAGCCAGCGGTTGGTGACCCATAGGAGGCTCGCGGGTGGGTGGCCGAACGTTGGGGTCCGCCTTAGCCGCCTCCCAAGGGTGACACATCCCCTGGGTACCCCGAACGACCTAGCTGTCCAGGTTAGGTGGCCAACTGACTGGTGCCACATGGTGCCAGTGGCTAGCACATAGGATCTGGGGGTCCCGCTCAGATCCTTGGCTGGTTGGATGGCCAGCAGAACTCTGTGGCCCAGTCGCGTGCTGCACCACCTCTGGTGGTCGCTGTGAGCGCACCCCCCCTTTCGTGGCGGCCTCGTGTTGTGGCCCCTGCAATCCCGGTGGTGCAGACTGCCCTCATCAAGTGGTCGGCTATGCGCCGGCCTCCGCCATTTCTCCACAGTGGCCGACAGGCTGCGGCCCTACTCTGGTGACGTGGTCGTACCGCCACTATCATTATGGCGGCCCAAGTTTCGGCCGCCACTCCTGACCCATACCAGCGCTTGTCTTTCACACCAATCATCGAAAAATTTCCTCGATTCATCAGGTGCACACCGGTGGCCCGATATTCATTCCGAAGACTCCCACACATGTCAGAGGACGTCGCCATCAATTCAAGACCACCAACTTTGGGATTTTCACAACTCAAAAAGAAGCCACGATGAACACCAAAATCCACAAAGAATGTGGAGGGGTCAGGTCATATTTGTTTGGCCTGCACCCTTCACGTTAAAATAGTAGCAAGAAGATTAGTTGTTCTTAAATCATGAATAATGAAAATAATGGGATATGGGGTATACACAAACAACAATATGTACCTCGATGATTCATTGATGTTGGTGAAAAGAGGTAAAAATAGATGTCGGTTCGTCGTCGTTGAAGATGTTCCTCATTGGAGATCCTTCGACAGAGTTCTTCATTGGTGAAATGTTCATCGAAGGAGAAGAGTTCTTCCTCTAAAGGGGGTTTCCTCTAGCAAGATCCTCTAGAATTCTTCTTCTCCAACAAAAAACCAAGAGCCCAATCATGGTGATCAAGATCCTCCCCCTTAATTGATATGTTTAATGACTTCATTTAATATAGAAATTAAATTTTGGGGGTTTGGAACAATAAAAAAAATGGTTTGAAGTGATCGTGTGGTCCCCCTAAGAATTCAAAATAATTAAAATGTTAAATAAAAATAAAGTTAGTTTATTTTTATTTCATCTTTTTTTTATTTCTCCCAAGATGGGTAGAAAAAACAATCTTCCACAAATGACCAACTGCAGGTGAGGTGAAGGTCTCCTTAAGCCACTACCGGTGCTCTGAGATTAACAATGCACTCAGATTTGAATTCCGAGCAGCAGTTTAAGATTTACAAAAACCCACTCACATGATTACTGAAAGTACTTAAGAAACATCAGAAAAACATTTTGTGCCCTCTAGGCCTCAGAATGAAGTACCTTAAAAAACTGCAGACTTCAATATTTCCATATAATTAAAAAAAATTACATGGAATTTTTATTTATTTACATTCTCCCCACCTTAGGGCTTTGCGTCCCTGAAAGCCACATCACAAAAACAAGGAAAACAAGTGTGGGTACTGAGCAAGAATCTTAGCCTCCCGCTCCCATGTGCTATCCTGGAGGTTCATGTGATGAAAACGCACACACACCAAATGTATCGATCTCCCACGAATGGATCTCTCCTGTCGATCCTCAATCTCCACTAGATCCTCTGAAAACGTCGCCTCATCGTCAATGTCAAGATCGCACCAATCAAATATGTGAGAAGGATCATCCATGTATCTCCTCAACTAGGATACGTGAAAAATGGCGGGCACTCGGTGCAACTAAGGGAGAATTTCTAGGTGGTATGCAACCTCACCAACTATATTGGGGTCCGCAAAGAGTCTGATGAACCCCAGCGATAACATTCCAACATAGCCAAATCTTTGAAAACCTCGTCGGGCTAAGACCTGTAGAAAGATGTGGTCACCATCCTCAAACTCCAGAGCTCTCTGTCACCTATCATCATAAGATGTATAACTTTTCTATGCATTCTTCATCTGATATTGGATGATTTGAACCTTTCCGTGGTAGCTCATATAGTCAGTGGTCCCACGAGTGTTGATTCCCCTGGGTCAGTCCAGCACAAAGGCGATCTGCAAGGTCGGCCGTACAGAGTCTCGAATGGTGCCATCCCAATGGTGGAGTGATAGCTGTTGTTTTATAAAAACTCCACCAAGGTCAAGTGTTCCCCCAAACTGTGACTGAATCCGATGACTCAAGCACGCAACATGTCCTCAGGGGTCTTAATGGTGCACTCATTCTGGCCATCCATCTAAGGATGGAAGGCAGTGCTCAAAAGAAGCTGTGTCCTGAAAGCCTCCACCAACCCCTTTCATAGTCAGGAAGTGAAATGTGTATTAAGATGAGAGACAACTGTCGAGGGTACACCATGTAGCCACACAATCTCTTGCACGTAGAGGCATCCCAAGCTCTCTAATGAACCCTTCTCTCTAATCGGTAGGAATTGTGCCAACTAGGTGAGTTGGTCGACGATCACCCAGATATAATCATGACCCTTGGATATATGTGGATGTCCTATCACTAAGTCCATGGATATTCCATCCCACTTCCACTTTGGGACCTCTAAATGCTGAACTAAGACTGCTGGTTCTTGATGCTCTGCCTTCACTTGCTGACCTGTGAGGCACCGCGAGACAAACTATGCTACTGCTTTCATCATTCCATGCCACCAGTGCTGTCATTGGAGGTCTTGGTACATATTCACCACTCATGGATGTACCGCTTGAGGGGATTTGTGGAATTACCTCAACAATTCCTCCCAATGAGAGACTGGTACCATGGTACATCCTCTGAAAAGGATTACATGCTCCCCACCTTCAAAAAATCCATTAGGTTCATATCCTATGGATATCTGAGATTGTCGAGCCTCGTAGTCAGTGTCCCAAAACTGCGCCTCCCTAAATCACTCAAAGTGTGGGCGTGTGGCTGTAAGAGGCTAAAGAAAAGGTTCTCCATCTCGATCCACAAAGGATATATGCAAAGCGGCCAACTGCTATGTCACCTCACCTAGAATTTGTATACCAGATCTCCTGTTGAGTGCATCTAATACAACATTACCCTTCCTAGAAGTATAGACTATTATAAATTCATAGTCCTGGAGGAACATAAGACAATGTCACAGTCTCAGGTTTAGGTCCTTTTGGGAGAAGATATACCTGAGACTCTTTTGATTAGAGCAGACTGTAAAATGCTCTCCCATCAGATTGTGTCGCCACATCTTCAAAGTGAAGACCATTTCTACTAACTCAAGGTCATTGGTATCATAGTTCTACACATGTTGTCTGTACTTTCAAGAACGATAAGCGATAACTGCTCGCTCCTGTATTAGGACTCATCCGAGCCCGGTCTCTGATGTGTCACAGTAGACTATGTACCCAACACCCTCCTCTGGAAGACTCATGATGGGGCACTAGTCAGCCTCTACCTCAGCTCATGAAAACTCTGATGGCATCTCTCTGACCACACAAAGGGTTGCCCCTTCTTTATCTATGCAGATAAAGGTGCTGAAACTCTAGAGAAATCTGGCATAAATCTTTGGTATTATATTGCCAAACCAAGGAAACTATGTACCTCCGTCACACTCCTAGGTGGATCCCACACAAGTATTGATTCTATCATCACTGGATCCACCGCAACACCAGCCTCTGAGATGACATGTCAATTAAAGTGAACCTCTTAGATCCATAACTAGAATTTCGAGATATTACCATAATGCTGGTGCTCTCGGAGTGTGTCCAGAACTACCTGCAAATGATAGGCATGCTCCTTCTCAATAGCCGAGTAGATCAGAATGTTTTCGATGAAGACTACCACAAATTGATCATGGTGTAGATGAAAGATCGTATTCATGAGTCCGATGAAAAGTGTTGGAGCATTAGTCACACCGAATGACATTACCAAAATCTCCTAATAGTTATACCAACATAAAAAAGTCATCTTTTGCCCATCCTCATCTCATACTCTGAGTTGGTGATAGCCTGATCTGAGGTCTATCTTCGGGAACCACCGTGCTCCCTTCAACAGATTAAAGAGGTCATCATTCCTCAGCAGTGGGTACATGATCTTCACGAACACCTGATTCATGCACCGATAGTCAACTCAAAGTCTCAAGCTCCCATTTTCCTTCTTGGAAAACAAATTCGGGGCTGGCCAGGGTGAAAAATTATGCCAAATGATCCCTTTTAATGTAAGTCCTCTAGCAGTACCCGCAACTCTCGAAGCTCCATGGGACCCATCCGATACGTTAGTGTAGATATCAGTGTCATCCCGAGGTACAAGTCAATGCAAAAGTCCACCTCCCTATGAGTGGGGTGATCAGGAACATCATCAGGGAAGACATCTGCTTACTGTTCCACCACTATAGGATAGCTCAGACTCTCCACATTAACCACTTTGAGGGAAAATCAAGACAAATGATGAGTGATCAGCAACATTCTCTTTTGAGTAAGACCATCTTGTGCTAAAAGGCTACCTTCTATCCAATGAAGGTAAACCTAGTACAATACTTGCGGATACACCACACTTTTCTCTTAATGAAGTCGATCTGGGCATCGATTGTAGATAACCAATCCAGACCCAATATGACGTCTTAAGGCCTCAACGCCGCTAATAGAAGATCCCATCCAAAGCTCTAACCTCCTAGAGTAAGATCACACTACTGGAGCCAGTGTGTAATTGTTGATTCCTCTCTCGTAGGAGTATCTAGCCATAAGGATCTAGCGAACGACTCCACCAGAATCTCGGAGCTCTGAACGAGGGCTGTGGAAATTAAAGAATGACTGGAACCTGTGTCTATAAGTACTGCAACTAAGGTAGAGTAGACACCGATTTTACCTCATATCATCTCCTTAGTGTTGTGGTTGTAGGCTTTAGCTACCTAGAGCTGAGCTTTCCCTTATCCACCTACCCACCGTGGTTGGGGTGGACCACCTAGTGGCGGTGGCATTAACACCTTGAATCATCACCCACTGCCAGCTACACCTCCATCTCCTATTCCACATTCGATTTCTCCCTGCGGACCACCACAATAGAACCTCTATCTCTTGCTGGGTGGTCCTTCAACTTTCTGCTGATCATCCGTATGGTGGGTTATCCATTCACGAGCCATGCGATCCTGCCCACCGCATGTGTAGCACTGACTTCTCCTCACATGATTTGCGTTGTCTCAGGTTCCCCGCTCACTCGACCCTGAATCCTACGGTTGTCCACCAATAGGTTGGGTCCTCTTGGACCTCAATGAAATTTTTCTGCTGCCAGCTGTAGAAGGCTCCGCTACGTGACTCCCGGTGGTGGGTCTCGCTGCTGGTGAATGCTCAGAAACAAAACTCGCCAGAAAGATGTCCCACTCTAACACCCCCACCTGCGTTGGAATGCTGGGAGAAATCATCAGATCCCTGATCTCCCACACGAGTCCCTGCACGAAGGTTCGAGCCCTGACGAATGGCACCCTCACCATTTCAGTGGAGTAGCGTGAGAGGTCGGTGAACCTTGCTGAGTACTGAGCCATAATCATTCTACCCTACTGAAGATAATGAAGCTCTTGTATGTGCATGACATGAAGGGTCACTGTTAAAAACTATGCCCGAAATAGGATATCAAAGTCTTCCCAGAGAAGTGTCACCTCATCATGAAGATAATGAATCAAGCTCCACCATCTACCTGATGCTTCCTATAGAAGACTGGCAGCAAGGATCACCATGAGATCATTTGGAGTCCCTAAAAATCAGAAGACTCTCGCCACAACCTCTAGGAAATCCTCAGTTGCATGTGGGTCCATCTGACCACTGAAACTGGGTGGCCTCTGGTGCTGAAACTCATGCAACGTGATCAAGCGGAGTGAACTCTCTTCTACTAGGGCTAGTGGAATCGATGTCCCAATAGGTAATGGTACCGCTGGTGCCTCTACGGAAAAAGGGCCATGCCCTGTGGCCTCATCGCTCGGTGGGCTGTCACGACATGCTCTACCTGAAACCGGTTCTTTCTATCTACATAGAGTCATCCTGAAAAGAAACAGGTGTGCCACGGTCAATAAGTTATACCTGGTGAGATGAATCAAAGAGATCACAAGGAAATTTTTTCAAAACACACAAATAATCAGTGTTTTCTTGCACTCATTCAGAAATGAGAAGTCAAGGTTCTATTTTATTGATACGTCAGCCATCTCACCAACACTGGATTCCCTAAACTAATAACCAAACTCATAACACTTAACACTATTCCCATTAAAAGATCAATTTTCAATGTTCTATGTTAGAACCGACGTCTCTCATACCAATTTGTCACGACCCTTCCTTGGAGACCATGCCATGACCACCCCAATCCCACCTTTCATAGGCCCGAGGTAGGAAACTATCACTGAAAGGGATATCCCAGTAATCGGGAAGGAATTACCTTGAAAACCATCAACACACACAGTCTAAGAACCCAACAAGGAGTAACCAAAAGTAACTACTATAGTAAAAAGCGTGCGGAAAGTTAGGGCCCATATACAAGCCCAACTAAAAGTACAATCACAACTGAAAGAAAAATTGCTCCAGGATCACCCACTAGGAATCCTATATTAAGGGTAGGTACAACTCTCATTCTAGTCATCCTTGTGGTACGTCTTGTTAATTTCCATATCCGAGATTCCTCATGTCTATCACCCTTATCCTAGATCAATGTTGTTCATCATCTGCAAAGGACCCAACAAGGTGCGGGCATATCCCATGCTGGGGTGAGTATAACGATACTTAGTGGGGACCCAAATAACCGTGAAGCTCTCCAAGAATCCAAAAATGATAAACCTAAAAAGTAATAGTAAAATCCCAAGGTAGGAAGTAACAACCATCCTTACTTAGTTGTATTCCCATACATATACCTAAGTTGTCAAGATTACACAGAGCTCCATCACCTGAGCCAAAAGAAAAACTGTCCACGAAGAAAGAAGAACCACGAAGGCAAAACCACATGGGTGAGTACCTCTTAGGTAACACAACAGAGAGAAGAACCAAAATGGTTTCACAAAAAATATTAGAAGTCAGATCACACCAGGTATAAATTTTGTACGGTAGTAGGGATGATTAGATGTAACTACTTAATCATCTTACTCCCTAGAGAGATAGACCCACATAGGATCATAAATCATCATACCAATGTTGGATCCTAGTACAGCAGACCCACATAGGATCCTAGAGTAGTCCCACATGGATTTCTAGATCATATCCTTGTGGGATCCTAGAATATAGACACATGTAGGATACCAAAGCATAGACCCACATTGGATCCCTATCTCATGTTACAACCAACCATGGGGTTATCACACTAAACTCACTTTATTCAGGGAGGGTTTGTTACTCAAGAGATATGTGGTTACTACAACTTCTATGATGTACCCTGAAGAAGTATCACCAAAGGAATGCCACATAATAGGGTTCTCAATGCAATAGACGGTGTGTTAAATAGACGCCCAGTCTGTAAGTTATTGGCCTTTTTAGTCTTGAGGGCCCAGTTGGATTCGTGTTTGATCCAACCCATCCATACAACAAGAATATCCAAAAATCATGTGGGGTATACCAAAAGCACCGTCTTTATCCATGGTTTCCTGCACCATAGACAGTTTGTTAAACGGACTCCCGTAGTTCAACTTATAGCCGAAAGAGCGGAAAGGGCGCGAAGCGGATTCGGGTCCAGGCCGACTCGACCCGGTTCTAGTCGACCCAAAATGAACTGGGTCTGGACCTGGGTCTGACCTACACCGTGGGATCCATCCCGGCCTACTGGGTCCATCTCAGCCTATCGGTGCGGCCCGACCCCCTAGGCGGCCTGTTGGGTGGCCCACGGTGCGGCCCGCACTGTGCGGCCCGCAGGCGGCCTGGAGCTGGCCCGCGGCTGGACGACCCAGTGGTGGGGTCCACCCTAGCTGCCTCCGAAGGGGGAGGCGTCCCCTGGGTACCCATAATAGCCTAGCGGTTTGGGATAGGTGTCCAACTGGTCGACGACACGTGGCGTCGGCGGCTAGCACGAGGGACCCGAGGGTCCTGCTCGGCTCCTCGGTTGGCCGGACGACCTGCACATCTCTGCGGTGCAGTCGCATGTCACGCCGCCTCCGGTGGCTGGAAACAAGATGGCCATCCCCCCATTCCTTTTTTCCATGTCCCCTATAAGACCGGCGGTGCGGACGCACCTCGCCGCTTCCTTCACGCAGCCGACCATGCACTGGCTGCTACCCTTGCTCCGCCACGACCGACAGGCCATGGCCCTCCTATGGCAGTGTGGTCATGCAGCCTCCTTCATGGTGGTCAGCAGAAGTACTGACCACCACTTGTGATTCCTACCAGTGCTGGTCTCCAGCACCGTTCGTCGGCAACGTTCCTTGGGGCATCGGGTGCGCCCCGGAGGCCCAATCATAATTCTGAAGACTCCCGCACTCATCTCGGGATGTTTCCATCAATTCAAGACCCCCATGGTAGGGATTCACTCAACCCAAAAACAAGCCACAAGGAACACCAAAATCCACAAAGGCTGTGGAGCGGTCGGGCCATGTTCATTTGGCCCGCATCTTCCACGTTTGAACAGTATCAAGTGACATAGTAGTTCGTATGTCAAGAAGAATGAGAAGAATGAGGTAAGGTGTAAACAAAAACAACAATCCCTACCTCAAAGATTCATGGACGTTGGTGATAAGAGAGAAAGACGGATGTCAGTTCATCATCGTTGAAGATGGTCCTCATTGGAGATCCTTTGACAGAGTTCTTCATTGGAGGAATGTTTGTCTATGGAAATGAGTTCATCCTCTAAGGGGGGTTTCCTCCAGCAAGATCCTCTACCGAGCATCTTCTCTAGCAAAAAACCAATAGCCCAATCAATTTGATCCAGAGCCTCCCCCTTAATTGATATATTTAATGACATCATTTAATGAATTCATTAAATGCTGTGGGTTTGGAAAAATTAAAACAAGGGTTTGAGTTGATCAGGTGGTCCCCACCGAGAATTCAAAAGAATTAAAAAGATAAATAAAAATAAAAATATTTTATTTTTATTTCCATTTTTTTTATTTTTCCCATGATGGGAAGAGAAAAAAATCTTCCACCCACCACCAACTGCAGCTGAGGTGAAGATCGAATTAATAAACAACTGGTATTGTGAGATCAACGGTGCCCTCAGATTTCAATTATGTGCACCAGTTCCAAAGTTACAAAACCAAATCAAACGCTTACTGAAAGTACATAAGAAACATCAAAAAAAAATTCTGAGCTCTCCCGGCCTCAGAATTAAGTACCATCAGAAACTGCAGACTTAAATATTTCCATATAAATAAAAATAATTTACTTGGAATTTACATTTCATTACATTAATGTAACAACTGTGACCTAGTGAACGCACAAACACCACTCCTAAACGTGGTTATTGGGTGTTGGCCCACCATGTACTTCCAGTTTCCCCACAGACATGTGGTCCCCACCCCGGGGCCTACCCACGTGCCTGAATGATTCATCTGACTAATGAAAGTCCCCATATGCCAACATATGTCCTTTCTAATGTTCTTTTTCCTCACTCACACACACCCTAGGAAACTTAGTAGAAGGTCACCCATCCTGATCACTACTTCTGAAAAAACATGCTTAACAATGGATTTATAATCAGGAAGGATCCCAAAAAAGAAGGTGCACCTAGTTGACATGATTCATATCATTTTGTCATTTAACCCTTTAACATTTTGGGGTGTTATAATAACCCCACCTTTAGAGAACAACATCCTCATTGTGGGTCGTACATCTCAACCCAGGCAATGAACTACACATAAGGCTAGATTCCTCCTTTGATATCAAATGTAACAATTGGGCCCCAGTGACATCACAGACACCCCGCCAAAATATGGACGTCGGGTGCTGGCTTGACAAGTACCGCCAGTTGCTCCACAGACACGTGGTCATATCATTTATTCATTTAACCCTTTAACATTTCATGGTGCTATAATAACCCCACCTTAACAGCACAACGTCCTCGTTGTGGGACCTACATATCAACCAAGGCTGATCACTACTACAGGAAAAACACACTTAACTGTGGAGTTCTAATTAGGAAGGATCTCGAAAAAGAAGGTTCACCTGGTTGACATGGGTTATATCATTTAGTCATTTAACCCTTTAACATTTTGGGGTGTAATAATACCCCAAAAATAGAGCAGAACGTCCTTATTGTGGGCCCAACATCTTAATCTAAGAAATGCACCACACTTAAGGCTGGGTACCTCCTCTGATATCAAATGTAACAACTGGGCCCCAGTGACAGCACATACACCCCGCCTAAACATGTCCATCGGGTGCTGGCTTGCCAAGTACCGCCAGTTGCTCCACAAACATGTGGTCATATCATTTAGTCATTTAACCCTTTAACAATTTGGGGTGTTATAATCACCCCACCTTAAGAGCAAAACATCCTCTTTGTGGCCCTACATCTCAACATAGGCTGTGCACCGTAGTTGTGGCTGGGTTCCTCCTCTGACACCAAATGTAACAACTTGGCCTCAGTGACAACACATACACCCCGCCTAAACATGGTCATCTGGTGTTGGCTGGTCAGTTACCACCAATTGCTCAGCAGACACATCATCCCCAACCTGGGGCCCACCCACATGCCCGAACAGGTCATTTGATTAATGAATGTCCCCAAAAGCCAACACATGTCCTTTCTAGTGTGCTTTGTCCCAACTCACACACACCCTGAGAAACATCCCCAGGATACCCATCCTGATCACTACTCTAGGACAAGCACGGTTAATTGTGGATTTCTAATCAGGTAGGCTCCTAAAAAGGAAGGTTCACTTTGTTGTCATGGGTCATATAATTTAGTCATTTAATCCTTAAACATTTTCGGGTGTTATATGTAATTTGTGTTCTCCAAACGACTAAGAAGGGTGGTTCCTAAGTCATTGGAGAGAAACACACAACTTCTAATTTCCAAGCTAATGATTGTAGTTGAATTTTTTTTATATATTCATCAAAAAAATATATAATGTGCACTTTGGACAAAAGGAGTTAAAATTCTAGTTTTGGAATGAATGTAGTTTATAGTTTTTAATACTCATTCAATAGATCAGTGATACATGAATCCTAAGTAATATATGAATCATAGAAAATACAGGATGAATATAAAAATGTAAGAAACTATTATACCCAGTTTTGTAAAGATAATAATTTTTCCATAAAAACTATGTAGTTATCCTGGATATACCCATTATGGTTTTATACTATTTGGAGGTAATGATATCATGTATGATCGAAAAAATTTTGTACATAGTTTTGGACAGAGAAAGCAGTAGTTATAAAGATAATCCATAATTATTTTGGAATTAGATCTACTATATGGAATGAACAATTCCAAGGGTAAAATAATGGTGAATAAATTTCATTATATTCTTTTTTTTTGTTTTTTACGGACTGTAAATGTGATGTATTCTACTTTTATCATTTGAAGATATGATATGCTTAGGCTGGTGTGCCAAAGAATATGTTGGAAAATCATTAATCAATCAATATAATGTAGTATATATTCATTCCTAAACAAATATTACCTTATACATATGAAATATAAGATGTGGTAAAGGAGAACTGATATAGTGTTACATATTATCATTTAGAAATAATGTGTTCCATGGAGAAATTCATAAATTTACATTCCTATATACGCATCAGAGACATAATGTAAGTACAATATGCATCAATGTTGAGACATACATCCATTGAAGATACATATATTATTTTAAAAGATATGTATCTCAAATAATCACATTATCCCATAACCATATGCCAACTATCGTGAGAGATAGATATCATATGAGTTATATTATGATGAAAATCCATTATTTCATAAGAACATTGTGTCTTTATACATAGTGTTTGTTAGAATGTAAAAAAAAATTTGTAAAGAAAAACACAAAGTGTATTTATATTAATTTTTTGAATGTTACTTAGGCCTTCCAAAATGGCCCAAAGGCATTAATTTTATATTTATTTTTTACATTCCCCCTTTTAATGGTTGAAGTGGAACACTAAAATTACATTTATATTAGGATTAAGGACATTACAAGACCTGTAGGTCTTATGGGAATCACACAGACTATGACTACTTGAAACCGCCCCTCCCCAGCATCTGTATTATGATCATATCTCAACCTTTCCATGGATGTTTTTCTATCTATTATATGCAGAGATGAACATGCCTAGTACTGATGAAAATGATATACCCTCTCATTCTTCCAAATCTATTATCCCTACACTGGTGAATGCGCCATAATCTAGAATCTTTCTCAAGATCTGGTTCCTTATAGAATCTGTCTGGGCATCTGCACTTCGGGTGGAACTATGGTCTTGAGGTGGCCTGATGGCCTTGAGGTGGCCTAAAGGCATTAAAGGTGGCATGTAATCCTTATGGGAAAATAATTTTCCAGAGACACATGCTGCATAGTATGGATAACACTATAGTGATATATTTATATTCACTATTGTCAATGATAAATTATTCTATGAGAATAACAAGTCATACAATTAATAAATATTTGTACATTAGCTAAGATGAATAAGATCAACTAAAATTATGTAATGGATTCCATGTATTAATGTATAGGGTATTAATATTTTGAATACTAGAGTGAATATTCTAGTGATACAATACATTGATGGTTGAATCATGCTACCAATAAGGCTCAATTGGTAACACCAAGATGTTATGCCTAAATCCATTATAATTCCACTTGTGATAGCTAATTTCTATTATCAGTTTAATGAACATTGGATATCAAGACCACCAACCATAGAATGTGTCTATGCATTATTATTAGAAAGGGATGGACACATCACATAATTATAATAAGGGGTAAATCTTAATAAAATCCACTTTAGTATTGTAGTAAGAAAAAAGATCATAGAATATTAATTTGTAAAGAATCTTTTCTATATTTGTAAAAGAGGATACTGGTATCTCTGTGGTTTTTTCATGTAAATATGTTTATCAAAATATAGGAAAATGTTATTTATCTTATTGTTAGTTAAGGCTATAATGAAACAATATCATAAGAAATTGTCTTAATGTAGTGACCAGGATCTACATAGGTAGAACTAATGGTTTCCTAGACGTAGTAAATAGTACATATACTAAAAAGGTTTTATAAAATATAGGTTTGAACAATTCGAGAGTGAATTGTTACCATTTTCACATGATATAAATCCATAAAAGAAAACATACATTGGGAATATGGGAGATTAAAGTGGTAAGTAGAGTTATATGTGATTGTACAATGGATCAATCATGTATTCCCTAGTATGTATAATAATTTATATTTCCAAAATAGACTTTGTGGTAGTAAAATATCAGTTATATCTAGGATAACTACAAGGGAAGAAGTCGAATCTATCCAATTATACTTGAGAGAATATATAAAGGTTATATACATCATATGTGGAGATAAAACGCTATTATTTTTTAATGGATAAAAAAGATTCTTTGGTATATTGATATAATATAAGATTATATACTTGATAATGTAATGAGTTATACAATCTCATACGATCTAGTGGTAGAAATATATACAAAAAATAAGTATGTTGTATCTTTTCAGGTAGCTAATGAAGTAGTGTATAATACATGTTGATTTATTCAATTTCATGGAATAAATCCCAATACAGAAGCTATTATCATATTTTAAATTGGTATACTTATACAACTTATAATATCCTTTATTTCATGTTTAGGTAGAGGAAAAAAGAGAAATATACTTGAGGTTTACATCTCTTGCACATTCTTACACAAGGGGGTGTAGTCGTAGATAATTGAATAGCCATGTATTGGAAACATGAAGGACCCATCACCAATGCCATAACTTAGTATAAACATGATCATATCATGTTATAACTAACATAGATAATTAGAATGTTATATATATTTTAAGTTGAAAATTTTTAAATGTGGGTTCCATTGGCCCAACTTTATTGAAACATATCTATTACTATATCACAGATATATTGAGTTTTACATGATGTACACATACTCTAATAGCATATATATTTCTATATCCACTATTTATATGGTAATTTATATTAATTAATTGTTTTATTAAAATCTTATAGAAGTTCCCAGTCAATAATGAGAACCTCAAGATACTAAAATGTTATTATTAAACATAAGTCTTATGTTATAGATAGATCATACTGATAGGAAAGTGTTTATTGATGGCTATCAAGTGACGGGGACCATAATATCTGAGAATTATTGATATGAAGCTTGCAATAGGTGATCAATAATTGGTGAGATCATGAGGATATACATTCCAGTAGGAATACCACATGTTCCAGGTGTCATTAGTTATTCCAATCTATAGACATGTGTATTGGATTCCAAAAATAATACCACTATCAATTTGTTTACTTTGATCATGTACATTTATCAAAGGAAACAATCATGATAATGAAGTCGCAGAATGGTTGCTTCTATTGGGTGCATCATTGGTGGTATGACAGTGGTTGAATGATTAAGATTGAATTTTTCTATTTAAAGTTAAGGAAATGTTATCTCATACCTATTTGATCAGGATGGAAGTACCATAAAAATTCATTATACAAGTTAGTGAATGTCATATTTTGACATTTATATCAAAATAAATAAAGTAATAATGGACAATGAAATAAGTGTGCATTCTGCATTATGATATTTCACAAGACAAAGATGTTATATTACATAGTACATGTTCATAGTATAGTTGTCATCAATATAACAATTACATATCTATTTAGGGGATTTTATGGCTCACTAAACTCCACTATTAGTCTATTCATAGTATTTATTTTTATAATGATAATTTCATATAGAGTCTCACATAATAGTGCCTTCATGATTTTACAATATTCTGGTGAATCTGAATATTTGAAATAGTGTGCCCCACCACATGGTATGAGAGTTTTCCACATAATTAATCACCAAGGATTAATAAATTTATTAATTATTAGAATATATAATTATTATGTTTAATTTATTTATTTAATTTATTCACAAGGTATTAGTTGAATACATGTATAAATATTATATTAACAATTATAATCATAGTATTCATGATTCGTTTATTCTTAGCAAGAATTACTAGTTCAGTTAAAGAATATTGTATATCAAATAATATATTTATTATATATGAAATTTATGTGATTTAATGTAAATAATGTCTATGACATAGTTAGTTCATCACAACAAATCATTTATTATTTATTCACTAGGCATTGAATTGTCTGGGGGTTGGGGAACCCATTTATGGTATTTGAGATACCACTATATAAGTAAGAGGTGAAGATCCATATGATGATTATTAATTCCTACAAAATGAGGTATTTGTTGTCCTAAAAACATATAGAGATAAATTCTTTCTCATAGAGAATAATTCTATAATTCATTGAACAGATCGATTGGACGAGATCAAGGTGATCATCATGATTCCAATGGATTTTTCATATCACTGTGAAGGCACCAAGAATTTGATGAAAGACAATCACAAGTATTATTAATCATCTATGGATGATCTAGAGGGAATAATATTTATATCCTTTTGGTAATGGTTTCCAGTGAATTGCTACAGTCATACATGCTTTTTAACAAGGTATTAGTTCTATTTTATTTTTGTTTGTTGACTAACTCACATGAAATCCTCAGAACTCGTCTTGGGCTTGGACCATTGATCATTACAAGTTTCCTCATTTTGGTGATGAAAATATTTAAATCCCCACATCATATTATTCTTCAATATGCCTTATTACTTTTATGATGTATATTATATTTTGGGTGAGACATAGAAAAACTCCCACATAATCCAAACCATCACAAAATGATGTGTACGGCCCAAAAACTATTTATTAATGATATGAAGTAAAATGTAGGACCTAACATAGACAAAATACCACATGAATAAACCACTCCATGACACATGGTGAGATCCCATTTTTAAGAAACCCATATTTACGAAAACAATCCCAAGGATACGACATAGCCAAATTATCATTAATGCCAATCACATTAAGAATCTCACACAAGAATCATCCTTAAAGAGTTCATCCACTAAAAATAGGTTTCCAGATGGAATCCATTGAACTTAAATGTCCAATACCCTATATAAAAATATTCAACCAAATAGATGTAATGAATTCACTATGAAATATCATTTTTGGAAAAATTTATACAAATGTAAAGAAAAAAGGATATAAAAAAAATAATGTCTTAATAATTTTTTAGGTAGTTTAGAATTTTAGGTTATATACATGATTGAATAATTTAACACTTTAATTTCATCAAAATTAAAAACTTATAATAATCTGGACTAAGAATTCTTGTTGATCAATGAAACTAGTTGATTCACAACACATTATCATTGTTGTCCCACCTGGTCATATAGTTTCATCAAATTCATATATTTGTAGTAGTCAATCCATTGCACAGTGAAACTAATGATCCTATATAAATTTTATTGATATGAATGCCAAAAATTGGTAGAGAAACAACATCAATCCTTCCTCAAAAACTTCATGATAAGGGTAATTAAAATATAAAAACTTTTTTTTCCGGCGATTGAAAAAAATTGAAATCCTTGTGATTTGACTACCATGTTGCATCCATCAGAAGTATTTAATTCACCAAAAAATAATTCAATCCATAGAAGATATTAGTGACAACTCTCAATATAAAAAAGTTTTCATCAGTGTTTCCCCTTCTAGTGAACTAACTATATCTCTTGAAGGGTCTTGAAAATACCAATAATATAGCACTTGAATATTTTTATAGGGAAACCTTTAAATCCACCAAAACATTTTAAATCCTCCCAACTTATTCTATGTGAAACCGTTATCCATTTCTATCCCATTCATCCACGTACAACTAATCTATAATGCACCCTCAAACTCTATTAGACTAAATCTTTTGTGAACATATCTGTTGGATTATTTCATCCAACAATCTTCTGTAGCCCTAGAACACAATCATAAAGAAATATCCAAAAGTAATGTTACTTTCTATGGATTAGCTATATCCTTACATGGAAGAAATACTGTTTTTCTATATACACAACACTATGAATATCCATAATGGAATTGATATTTTACGGAATCCTTCTAGAATGTCAATTAGATGTTTTAAACACACCATTTCCTTTCTTGATTATGTTCCTCCCATATGAACTAATTTTTGTGGGGAAGAGAAATTAATTGTTATATCATTGACATCTAACAAATCAGAGTTATAATTAAGGTAAATATAAAACCAGTTATGCATTTCAAAGAATCTGAGTCTCAAGAAAATATTGTTTCAACATACCCAATCAATATATCATCATCATTGAGAAAAACAACAAAATATCCAATTCCCTTAAAATATCTCGTAATCTAATTCATAACATCCCAAAGTTATTTCCTGATATTTAAAATAAATTGACAGAATACTATAAAAAATTAGAAAATATTTAGTTGATTTTACTCCATGGAATATATAATTATTTCAACCATGGATGCACATAGTATTATCGCAACGTGCTTTTCAGCTTCTTCTATTTGTTTTTCATGTTTGATTGATAGTTTAAAATAACCAGTAAGAGGACATAAAAAATTTATATAAGGTCATTGAAAATTTTTATATGATATTCTAAATGAAATATTTTAGAGATAAAACCATGGTTTTGATCTTCTTGTATCATTCAATACCCATTCACATGTTCATTTGTTCTTCACTAAAACCATTGATTTCAATTTTTTATAACATGTCCCTTTTAAGCTCATGATTACATTGAATTTATTGACCCACCTAATTCATGCCATCCATGTAAAATAGTAGATTAATGATATTATCATCATCTGACTCCTTACAGTACCAATAGTGATTTTATATTCTCTACATGAAACCATTCTTCCCAATATAATATCAATAATTCTAGTTCCAATATCATGGTGTTTTTTCATCCCGTTACGACTTTTCACGAGATTAAATACCAAAAATTATTTGACAAATAAAACCTCATGTTACTTGGTATATATTTTATCATATATACTTTCAAGATGAATGGTCATATTTATATCGTTATATTGTATATTTATTTTTTTGGAAACAACCAGACTCCACACAGTGTTAATGGTAATATTCTTTACTACCGAATAGAATTTATTTGAAAAGTCGATTCCCTCCTTCCATTGAAATACATTGAATAAAAACCTCAATATATACCAAATACTTTCATAAAATACATATTTCATCTTGAAATCCATAATGTTTTCAAGACCCTAATTTTGAGGTGGTTAATCCGTTAGCTCCCAACTATTATTAACATAAGATGTTTTTTACACTTACGTCACGACCGACTCACAATTACCTAAATCATCAAGGATAGTAGATTCATCTGGGATATGTGGTTCTCCACCATAATTTAAAATTAATATGTTTATGCTTGATCCATACATCTGTAATTGTTATCTGACTCTTATAGATATGTATAAATCAGCCTTGGGTTAAGCCATTTCTGAAAACGTAACCTCTATAATTTCATCTTTATGAACTATTGGCCATGCCTCACCAATTATAAATATTTCAATTATATCTTCCATTGATACCATTAATTATTTTTTTATTATTTCCCTTAAAAATTCCAATGTATTTGATGAACATCAAATAGAATATGGTCCTTATAAACAGTATTGAATTTTTGATCTTTCGATGCCTCTATTTAGATCCACCTAACTAAAAGTATATTCATTTCCATGAACATTATTTTCTTCTAAATTTAAATCCATCAATTGAATCAAATCATTAAAGGTCACTTCTCTACATATAATTTCATTTCATTTATCATCATCCCAAAGTCAAAATCTCAGTTTTTCTTCTCCATTTCCCATAAATAAACTTGCTTCATAATTTTCCTCAATATTATATCTATATTTAGAATCAATATAAGAATAGTATAATGAAATAAATAACATGGAATAATATAAATATAAGGATATTCATGTACACATAGCTTTTGGTAGATCATTTCCATTAGCACTGAAAATATCCAATTGATTAATTATGTTATGTTTTTCACTGCCTCCACCAAAAAATTGAAGTAATTATTGAATTAAGAATAATAATCCAAACCCATTCCATAAATTTAAAATTCATTATTTTGTATAAGTTATTATACATAGGTGTTAATGGTATACTTTTTTCTTTTTTAATGCCTTATTGTCTACTGAATATTCAGGAACAAAATCTCAAGTACTAAACTCAACTGTCTTATCATAAGAATTTAAACATACATCGTGTTTCTCATTCAACCATATATTTACTTTAAATGAACACTCGAAACACTTTAGAATTATGTTTTATGAGATATAAACATACCTTCCTTAAGTTTCCATCAATGAAAGACACAAATTATTGTGAACCTCCATCAAATATGATTGGGGAACGTCCCCATTAATCTATATACTAGCACTAGATTACTTCATTTTGATGTTCTTACAGTCAAGATAATTCTCACAAATTTTTTTTTGCTATGTATGAAAATCATACTACATCCAAAGTCATAATGTTACATCTTCACCCTTCTTTCTCTATTAAAACATTCATACCATTCTCATTGAGATACCAAATATGGCAGTTCCATATATTAGAATTTTTTATTATTGAATCCATGATATGTGTAACTCTCACAAAACTCCTAGTTAGATACAATATTGCATCATTTAAACATCCTTATATAACCAATGATCCATGAGTGATTTTAACTACTCCAATGGTAATGGTAGATCAATAAAAATCTTTATAAAACTGAAAAATTGAAATCATGTTCGTATGATGTCCTTGTATATATCGAAGTTACGTCAACACATATAAAAATTAATTGTTCAAATGAATCATAATATCAACCTTACCTAAAATATTAAGAGCATCATCATACACTAGATTCACTATTTAAATACCTCTTAAAATATAATTTACAATTCACTAATTTAATTAGTGGAGTGAAACATGTTCTGAAATCTATATTCTATGATTCTGATGGTATATTGACATGATTTATACTACTCATACAAGTTTATCTACATAAAATAATCCATCAAATATTGGTCTTCCAAATTTTTAATTTTTTTTATAATAATCCTTATTAAGGATACCTATTTTACCATAGTTTTAGTAGGCTAGTCTATGTCTAGTAGATTTTACTATTCACATATCCTTTATCAAATATTTTGATCTTAAATTAATTATTCAATGAGGTGACCTACCTATTCCCTGTACACATTATGCATTTCTAGAAGGTTCTTGAATCCCCATCCTTTAGAGATCTTCAATTAAGATCAAGTTTCGTACAAAATCGAATATGATGTTTCTCTTTTCACTACAATTTCATACGATTTTTAACATTTTATCCCATGATTATGGTAATTATGATAACATTAATATGGTCAAGATATAATCTTCGAATGTTACCATCATAAAATCAAGTTGGAATCCAATCACATTAGATTCATTCACATGATATGTTCGGAATATTTCATTTGATAGCCTTATATTGAATATTCATCTCATTAATAACACTTTTTTTGGAGTATTATTGGATTCTTGTACATTCCTTCCAAAGCATCCTTCAAATCCAATATGGTATTATTTTTATGGATATTCAGACCAACCATCTAGGGTAATGATAACGTCACCAAGCCCCACAACTAAAAAAACCACATGTTTCCAGGAAACTATAGCCACATAAAATAAATTTCTTTGGTTGTAGACTACATAGATCCATGGTAAGGGTGGTCTATATTCAAGAGTAATTTTAGTGGATATATACCACCTATAGAACACTTATAACCATGTTAATGAAGTGAAATTTCAATGATCATATCTTATGGATATAGTATATTTTCATGGGTAATTATTTTTATGTGCTCGGAGCATGAGTAAAATAAAATTTCCCACCAATAGCCATTGGTAATATGGGAATTCTATTGTAAATGTCAATAGATATAGGCCATATATGGCCATGTTAATTGTGGGATATATATATATATATATATGAGAAATGTCTATGGCTATATCCCACCTATAGCCAATGGAATTATTGGCTATATATATGGGAATTTTCAATGGATATTGGTCTTTCATCGAAAAGATATTAAATTTAATTAAATAATAAAAATAAAACATTTTTATAAATAGTTACATATCTGTATATAAGTATATGTTTTTGTAAAAATAAAATAATAATTTTAGTAGAGTGGTAGAGTGATCTTTTAGAAAGAAAAAGGTGTTGGGATTTAAAATCACTAGCTTCATATTTATTCCAGTAAAATCGATAGACACTGGCAAGGCAAGAAATAACTAAGGGAAATTCCTATTGATATAGGGTGAACTACATGGAAGAATCTATATCCATGGGTATATAACATGGACATAACCCTTTTTACCTTTATGAAAGGTTGTATCCATGGGCCACATGACCATGGAAATATGCCTATTATTCCATGTTGGGTAGTCTATAACCATGGGAAGTGCCCGTGGATATAACCAATATCCATAAGTAACGCCTGTGGTAATAACTCACATGCCATCAAGAATAACCAATTTCCATAGGCAACAACCATGGTAATTAGGAATATGTATGTCGGTATATCCTGAGGGCTACATCTATGCCAATACATGTTAGGTGAACTGTTCTAGAGATATAACAAATTTTTTACTTGTGCCCAATTCATTTATAACCATCCTTTCCCATTCTACATTCGCAATTTCCAAAGATTTAACAGTTTTAAAACTAAATTCTATGTCATTTAGAATCATATTGTGCCCCATTTACATTATCTAGAAACAAAAATCCATTTCATCAAATATTTCAATCGAGACCATGAAATCTTCTGACAGTATCTCCTATAGATACAATGTATCCCACTAAATAAAAAATCATTATAGAAAGAATGAATGTTACATGATCTTATTTTGAGAAAACCACTAAACCTATGGAAACCAATTTATTATTTTTTAATAATTGTTTATATTCCCATAGAAACACCAGTCAATGAATGTTTTCAACAAAAATACAGCATTGGTGCAAACATGGCATCTGTTACAGTCCACTTAATTTGAGTGCACCCGAACAAGGAAGAAAATCTATAACCAAATTGACACACAAAATTCACTATTCAATGATATTTTAATCTAATACCATTAAAATATATAGATTAAAACACTCAAGGAAATTAAATAAAATAAATACATATTAGAATTTTTTGTGTATTAAAATTTCATTATATGTCTATTGGGAAAACACTATACACATTGATTTCATTGGATGTACAAATTTTCAATCACATTGACTTATCAACCACATAAACCACAAACATAGTGACATTTTTTACACCTCAGAAAATCCCCCCTACCCTATAGAGGGACCCTCTTGATTATATAGTTGAACTAGAATCTAACATTTTTGAGATTTTAACTGTTTCATAGTTAAAGTTTCAGTCCATTGTGGTTTCATCAGTCTAACCACCAATCATTTGTAAAACAACATTATTCCTTGTGTATCATACATTTAATAAAAACATATAGATAATAGTTTTACCAATATAGAAACTTCATCATTATGTTTATTAACAAAAAATGACTAACTTCAGATGATTTGGCCACTGTTCTATATCAATTAGAATGTAGGAATCTCTAACCAACCCCTTCCATCCACTGAAGATCATTGTCACTTGTCTTATAAGGAAAATATTTTCTCTTGTGTTACATCTTTCGATGAAATTAATCTAGTTCATTAAGAGCCTTCACCATCCCAACAATAAAATTCTAGAATACATGGTGGGTACCATGGATAGATCTTGAAAAGAGTAAACCACAACCCCAATTAAACCATAAGGTCATACAATTATACAATTCATAATGAGAATAACCATGTACATAACTAATGTCTAACTTAGAGTGATACGCTGCATGGACTCTAAATTCTCACATACAATTCATTCACATGGTTTAGCCTCTCATACTAAGACTCATTATCATACGCCACAGATCTATAAAGAGTTTTCATTATACCTACCCACAAATAAACATATCTTAACCATTTTGTGTGACTTTTCTCAATACTAAAAATATTCCCTTTTAAAGAAGGTCATAATGAAAACCAACATGATATGAAAAGCCCCACTAGATACCATTACCATGTATAGATATCATTCTTTATGAAAATATAAATAAGCCAAAAACACTCTGAAATTACATCATAATTACTATGGTTATTATAAAATAATAGCATAAAACATATGAATCTCATTAATACGGTTAATTTATTTATTAAAATCTACCTTTTCTACCTAAATACATTATTAAAAATAATAAAATTCATATAAATACAATTTAATGTATAAAATTTATTGTAATCCTTATATAAAAACTAAAAAATGATAATAAATTTCTACCTTGAGCCACATGTGTTACCTCAAATAAAGGTGACACATGATTTTATATAAAATAACCAAAACATAAATACATAAAGAACACTCTAAATTAGTTATTTGGGATATAGAAAAAGATAATAGTGAGAGAAAACAAAGATCATGGCGTAAATGGTATTAAAAATCAAATAATTGGATGAAAACAAAAAAAATAAACTTCAATAATGTAAGAAATGGGATTAAGAGAAGAATTAGAACAAAGGAAGAAGATGAAAATGTTCTATATGTCAGGGCTAGCTATGGGTAGGATATGATAAGTGGTTAAAATATTTTTTAGGGAAAAGGATGATAATTTTCATTGCGGGGATCTCCCAGGAAGACCCCTAGGTTCTCAATCCACTTGTATGAGTTTTCCGATGTTTTATAGGTACCTAGTCTATCCCAACTAGTTATAAGATGGGTATATAAGGTATATAATTTTTCTAAACCATAGAATGAGTACCTAATTCCGTACACTAGGTACCTTGTGGCTTCTATTACTTTAATTCTGTAACATGGCCTTGGTTACCCCCCTCTAATTTTTTTAAAACACCCAAACACTTCCTATTATCTAGAATTTCATGTGGGATAAAATTACAAGTAATGTGTGAAAAAATAAAGGGGTTACATGCCATATAACAAAATGAATGTCATGTGGGTTAATAAAAAATGCCTTTCTTGTTTCACTGTTTAAAAATTGCATTTAAAATAGTGTTCAATGACTCTGGGACATGTGTCACATCACACACAATATACCATTTAGCTCATATAACAAATTATTCAAGATGTGAAATAATAGTCATCTGTCATGTTGTAAGAAACAGAAAATCCAATGCTGATAATACTTCAACCACACCTCATTAGATTCGTTATAGAAGATAACATCTCATATCAATTATACCAATGAATCTTCCCAAAATGACTCCTCCACCTTTTGAAGAATGGATGATTACACAATTATCTAGTATATAAAACCTTTAACATTATCCTCTTTTATAAAAAGATACATCATTGAATGATCTCATATAACATTCCATTCATCAACAGACATTCAAACCATATATATTTTTTAAATCCAACTCATCGCTTCATCTACAACATTCCATTTCCCTATGATATAAGATATCATGATTTCATAGTCATGTAAGAACTCTATCAACCTCTATTTATATAGATTAAAATCCCATTGAGATAATACATTCAGAAAACTCTTATAATATAAAGAGACCAAAGACCATTTTCAAATGAGGTAATATCACCATAGCTTCATATCAAGAACCAATACAACTAAATCAATATCATGGGTGACATAGTTGAACTCATGAAAATATAACTGGCAAGACCCATATGACATCATCTCCCTCTGGTGCCTCAATATTCAACACAAATCATGTATTGAAGTATCATAGAATACCAAAAACATAAACCATTCCTCTAAAAGTAAATGTACAAGAGAAATGAACAATATTATTTTAGGTAGTACAAAAAATTCCTCACAATAATAATTCCATACAAAATATTCTCTCATACTAGTAAAGTTTTAAAAATAAGATTTAATTACAAATAAATTAGACATGAACATATATTAATAGCTTTCAAGACTATGTAACCATCAAATATCTTCACTATTCATGGGTTCCACCCAATAATCAACCACCTTGATCATTAAAAGATCAATTTATACTCACCATTAAGACACAACATGCCTAAGAAAATATACCTCACACATCCAAATATTACACAAGAATAAATTTACATATAAATTATGGAATGAATATATTTTAAAAATATTTGTAATATTATTTCCATGATCTTTCCCAATTTCTTGTAGAAGAATATTTCTTCAATTAACACCACAAAGAACTAATACTAGAGCTAAAAAAACATGGAGATAATGAATCCCATAAAAATAGATAGTTCATTCATGGAACTAACATATACAATAAAAAACACTTCCATAGAGACACAAGAAATAAGTCTTCCAGATATCATAATCCTTTAAGCTCATATGATGATATCGAAATGAAAATTCATTCATCATTAAATAAATGTATCACTTAAATGTTTGAAAAATCATCAATCATTAGGAAGGGAAAATGTTTCTTAATCATTACATGATTAAATTACTAAAATTCCATGCACAAAATCAAACCACTGTATTCAATCATAGAAAACCCCATTGGGGAACCCCACTATGGAAAATTGGTATATATGACACCCCACTATGTTAAATCAACAATTTGAGTGAAAAAATCCTATATCATATAATGTTTTTAAAATAAAAAATCCATAAAAATCTTAGAGGATTCAAAATATAAATCTTTATAAATATAAATATTATGTGAAGGGAGTGACATCACTAACACATTAAGAAATAAATATGGTAACAACGAAAATTTTTAGGAAACTCTACCATCTTCAACTCTAAAAAACATAATAAAAACTCTGACGGATGAGAAAACGAGGCTATGGCTTCTTATTACCCATATGGTGATCACTCTCACTAAGAAACATCTCATACTTTCCTTACTTATCATAGATTAAAACTATCTTTTAGTTTAAATTGATGTTCTAATGATTAGAATAAAACATATTGATGAAAATGATTCCATCATATGGTATATCAATTTAAAGGAAAAATACCCCATGACTATTATTACCCCATAATTATCTCCCAACCCCAACACAAAACATTAAAAATAGATTGAACTTGAATCGGTGTAGTTAATATAAGAGGAACTAGAATCCACTCCACCTTGAGTCATAAGATGCATTAAAATATTGATGTAATGAAGAAATTTAAAGCTCCATTATCAAAAATGGTGAATGTTTAGGTAAAATAATATTATATGTTACCTTGAATGATCTATGACCCACCTGGTACTGATATCTCCATGGAATGAAACTAACCATGTACATCATATGTGCCTCACTAGAGATATTGATGAATCTTTGGATGGATGATTTATAATTAAACACACTAGAAAATGAATTGAAGACTACCATGACAAACTCCTTACAAGTAAGAAACTCAATTTTCCCAAAACACATGATCCATAATATTCATATATGCACGTATGGATTTTATAACAGCTCCCCCAATAATGGTCATCTTAACTACACACGCATCTTCTTGATCACCTATAAAATTTTTAGCATATTCAAATACATAGGAAATAAAAATGGATTTAACTCATACTAAAGGGTTGGACACAATGACTCCAAAAAACTATGTTCTCTAGCCTCCTCAATTATTCTTATAATCACTCATTGATTTAACTGATAAAAAAAATCTTAAAAGTGTTTAATATTTTATTTATGTAATGTGAAACAAGATTTGATTATACCATTGACACTTATTTAATAGATGTTTTAATGACATTGAATAATTATAGATGAATCATGGATGATCATAGATGGAATTGAAGAATCGTCTTCATAAATCAAAAGGTTATTTCCATCATCATCATATAGGTGTTATCCCCAAGATTTTTCCTAACTATAAGAATCCAATGACTACCTTGTGGAAGAGATCCTATTATTTGATGTTGATATACGGAACAAGTGAGGTATCCAAGAGAACACTAACCATCTTATAGTGTTGCATTGACTGGATGATGGTACATCACAACGATGTTCAAGTAATAGAAACACCACCAATAACCTATTGGAGGCTATTGGGTACCCAGTTCAATTCGGCCATCATATTCTAGCACAACATGTATGGTGATCAAAACAAATCGAACATGGAAAATAATGGATTAAATACATTGAATGAATTTTTAAACACTACAAAAGGTTATAAATCTTGAAAAAGTGACCTGTTTTCCTTATAGACTCACTTTCTAATTCAATCCTTTATGCAGATTCTCTTAGATCATCAATTTATTTTAAAGAGATTTGTTTTTAGAATATTCTTTCTTCATTCTAGAGTGTGATCCAAATTTTATATCTTGTTAATCTCTTCTATAATTCTCAGTATCAAATATTATTATTCATAATTGTTTTAGATAATTGATACCATGATAAAATGTAATTGCTTCCTAGACATCCCATCTTATTCCTACTTCAAATATGGGTGCTCCCTACCATTAATGTTAGGTACATTGGCTTTCTTTAAATTTACTTTTAAAAGTAAAGAGAAATATATTTCTCGATGTTTATAACATTCTGTTTAAATATATAGTGTTTATTATATTTTATGTTTTTTTCTAAAACAGAAAAAAACAAGTGAATGTATTGGTATCATAGACACTATTAAATCAAAGAGACTAATAAATTTAACCATTAAGATATTTGAGTGTTAGATATATTGTTTCTTTTTGAGATATTCTCAGTCTTCCTAACCTAATATTTATTATTATTTAATTTTTATAAATTTTTTATTTATCATGTACAATCATTAATTTATAAAATTGTTTAATCTGACTAACCCACTTAGAAAATATATTCATGATTATATTTTAGTGTTATTGTTCCACTTATATATTTTCTGTTTAATTATTTTTTTCTTCTAAACATTTGTTCTTGGGTTTTAACTCTTCCAAAGATTTATTTTCATTAATAATTTATAATGAAATTTTTAATCATTATGTTCTTCCTATAATTTGTAAATGTAAATTCCCCCACATTGATCCATTTTACTCAACTCTAACCCACAATTGGAATCAAAATAGGTTTTAAATATTTATTTATTTTTTTAGAAAAATTCCATCCATTGCCTTTTGGTTAAAAAAATCATTAAATGGTAATTTTCAAGAAAATATTTATATTTAAATGGTTTTTTCAAACACCTAAGGTGGTCAATGTATTATTTACTAGATTTACTGATTTTTATAATAGATGTAAATATCTAAGTTAATCTCTTTATAAAAAACATTTCTAGAAAATACATTGTGGTTTCTTGAGTTATTGGTTACAAAAATTCACAATGATCCCATAAGAAAATGAAATTAAATATATGGTTCTTGAGAAACTCATAGGTTCTCTTATGATATTGATATAATCATGAAGATACTAGCTGATAATGAGGATAATGGGGTCATGAAATGAAATTAAAAATTCCTTTCAAGGAAAACAATGTCGAATAATTTGGGAGTAAACCCAACATATCTAAATTTAACATGATAAAGAACTAGTGACTAAAAAATTTGGGATCCCATCGGCATTTGAAAAATAAAAATTAAGAATTTGAGGTAACTTTTTTAGATTTTGAAAAGAAGGGACACTTTAAGACATATTTTTCCATAAACAAGAACAAGTCAAAGTGCAAGAAGTAAGGTAATAAATTTACAGTGTTTTTCACTAGGAGGGATATCAAGGAATAAATTTAAACAAGAGAATCATTCGATCAAATTCATAAGTATCCCATAAAACATGTTGATAATGGAATTTATATTAGTTCTAACATATCTCACTATCATTCTCATTCATATACATACTCTTCTACTTCTTCAAAATATTCCTTAAATTATGATGAACATATTCATGATAAAAATGAACCTATTCTTTTTATCATCATTCAATAATATGTTATCATAAAAAAGAAAAAAATATAGTTTGTGATTAAAAATATCAAATTTTAAATTAAATATATGATTTGGTTTTAATGCTAAATGACTAACCAAATGATTAAAATTTGTAATCTCAAATTAATAATATTAAAAATAATCATTCTCATTTTACCAATGGTGAATAAAATTTTAATAGTTCTTTTATGACCATCTTATTAACTTCACTACAATTTCAGTTTTTGAAAATAATTAAATTTAAAAAAATGATTACATTTGAAAAGTCAATATCTCAAAATAAAATTTGTAAATATTTCATGCATGTTTTTCATCATATTTAAGAATAAAACTATAAAATTGATCGATATGATAGTCCCAAAAGAATTTATCTTTATTCTCAAGTTTGAAATGAAAAAAAATTAAATAAGCATCGATTCCTAACTCTTTATTAGTTATAATAAAAATTCCCAAGATATGCCTTAAAAAAATATAGTTTCTTAATATTAATTAAAAAAAATTATAAAACTGAGAAACCAAATGGAATATAGATAGTAAGTGATCAAGGAATATTCTTCATGATCATTTTGAATTCAATCATTTAAATGAATTTAATAGAGGACATGTCACATTATAAATTAATAAAAAATGAAAAATTACCAGTATAAATAGAATTGGTTTCTCCAACTCTACTACATTAAATGATGTTTTATTTATAAAAGTGTTTGAGAATAATTTATTATGTTAATTTTTAGTTATGTGATTGAGGTTACAATATTATTTTTTTAAAATTATTTTTTATTTTTTTAATTAAAAAATAATGAATTTATTGGAAGCTACTCAATTTCAAAGATTTTATAGTATAATTTTAAAATCCCTAGAAAATAATAATGACAAGTATTTTAAGTAAAAATTATACTGATTCATGGGTTTAAAATCAAATCCTATGTTATTCTAATATTCATTCTCTTATGAAGATAAACTATAACTGACTAGTATGAGATTCCACAAAATGGTATGTTAATGATAACATAGTTCGTGAACCAAGACAAATAAAAATGAAAAAAACGTCTTTTTAAAAACCCAAAAACCTTGTTTCGTATTCTAAATCCTTAAATATATTCCACCTGAAACATTTTGGACCAACTTAAATTGATAGTATAGAAGGTAAATATTAAATTGTAGTAATTATTTTTTACTATACTATATTTACAATGTTTTCCTTCATAGTTGTTGGAATTATGATTTTAGTGTCATTATGAAAATTTCATAGATATTTTAAAAATAAAAAGTCTACAAAATATTTTTACGGATTAGTTTAGGTGATGTAAAATATGGAAATAAATACTTTTACGTGTTTTTAGCCTCATGGTTATCATCACTCATTTTTCTCTCCTTGAACACCTTAACAAAATGGGGTTATCAAAAGATGAAATAAGACCTTCCATGAAATTTCTAGGACTCTCATAATTATGTTTTCCCTTCCCCAATTATTTTGTGGATGAGGTGGTCAATTCCACTCGATTTACCCACAACAATGTCCCCATAAGACCAATATTTGGAAAAATACCCTTATGATCTTTGGAAATATTAAATTTTAAATGATGTATTCATTAATTTTGTCTACTTTAAATGTTCTATCCTTAATAACAAGCATAATCTTGGAAGAATTTACCCAAAATCCAATAAAAAATATTATTGGGATAACCTCACTCATGTAAATCCATCCAAGTCATAAATAAGATGACCATGACACTAGAATAATCGATATAAATAAAATTTGAGGAGAATATTCATAAATATAATCCACAATTTGATGATGTTGACCAATTTAGTTTGACCTTAGTTAAACCTTAATCATTTAATGAAATTGATGATGTCCTTGAATACTTGTCTACTTCATTACCCAAGATTAAAATTAAATCCAAAGAACATCTTCTTTATAGTTTAATCAATACATTACAATAAAAACCCATACTAGATGTTTGGTTTTAAATGAGGGTAAATATAATTATATTCTCTCTCAATGTAAACCTCACTCCCTTGATGATACTATTAATTCTGAGAATTAGATACATTCCATTTAATATTAGTTTAACAAATTTAATAGGAAAAAAATTTATACTCTCATGGAACATCCCGATAATCCTTTTATTATAATCACAATGTTGGTTTTTGAGAAAAACCATGATGAATAGTGAAATATTATCTTATACAAGTCCTAAATTTTTTATATAGGCTATAAAAAATAAGGTATTGATTATGGAGAAACCATTTCATATTTTTGTTGAAATGAATACATAATAATCTTATTATAATTTTTCCTTCATTCTAATTTAACAAAAATTCAAATTAATGTCAAAAGGGATTTCTTAAATGGGTTCATTTTTTAAATTGTTTTTTTGGTGAAGAAACTTTATTTTATAATCCTACTTTTCTAAATCATGTTTTCAAGTTAATAAAATATTCATATTTTTAAAATATACCCTTAGGTAATAAATTAGATGTTAACTCAATTTATTTTATCAAATGATTTTAAAAGAGTAAAAAATGATTCCAACCATTTCTAAAAAAAATCAAATGATTTATTAATCATTCATATATATGTTTATTATGTTGTTTTGGGTTCAACTAAATAAACTACATGTAATTATGTTTCTTATATAATGAATAAATTGATTCAAATGAGTTTAATGGGAGAACTTAAATTCTTCCTCGGTTTTCAAGTCTCCAGGAATATTAAGGGAACAATTTTAAAACAAACTAAATATTATAATGAACTTATAAAGAAGTTCAATATAAATTATGATAAGAAAATTTAAATTTACATGAGTTCAATATGTATGAAAACATTGTATATATCATGTAAACTGTTCAATGAATGTATTTATCAAAGTATGATTAGAATCCAAATTTATTTATCATGACCTGGAAAAAATATATGTTCAGTGTATGCCTTTATGATTATTTTCAATCTAATCCAAATGATTAAAATTTATATGTCATAATTTTTTTTTAATTTTTTTAGGGCACTGAAAACTATGTAATATTTTATCCAAAGGAAACATATTTTGAGATTTCTTATCTTTCTAATGTATATTTTGGAGGATACGATGTGGATAAGAAAAATTATAAGTGGAATATCTCACCAACTAGGAATGTCCATCCTCTCTTGGAGTAGTAATAATCAAATAATTGTGTCTATATATACCTCTATACTCGAATACATATCTAATATGAGTTGGTGTGATCATGTTATATAGATGAAACATACTCTTTTTGGGATTTGGGATAACATATTATATCATCTATATCCAATGTGACAACAATAGAGAAATCATAATATATAAAAATCCATTCAGTCACACAAAAAATACATTGAATTGAGGCACCACTTTTAATGATATCACTTTATAATATCAGATATCATTCATTATTCTATTTTTACCAACCATTAATTTTTTTTCTATTATAAAACCCAGACATAGGTTCCAGTAAAACATTACCCCAAGCTGGTGGGTCACATGACCTCAACCGCACCTCTCCATATGTAATAGGTTGCTGACTAGTAGTGATTGTACAAGGAGGTAATGTGGGGAAAAAATAATATTATATCATACAATCATAGCGGTAAGAAAATATAAATGAAAATAGATAAATATTTATATAACTTACCGTATAGTGGAATCAAATATTATAAATAAGCACATAAAAAAAACAAAATATTGATTTAATAATAATAATAATAAAATCCTAGGTTGAGTCATATAGAAAATGATGTCATAGAATTATGTTATATAGAATGGGGATAGAGGAGATACAAGACTTAATGCATATACAACATTCTATGAAAAAATTAAAAAAGACCAAAAGACAGCTTCACTATAATCATGAGAATATGCACGGTTCTCTTCTCCCATGCTCCATGTTATATGTAAAACATTATGAAGAACCTATGAAATGTTTCATTCCCATATCCACACCTACAATAAAAAGGTCTATGTGGTTACTAAGGTCACACCTGTAGGGTGTGAGATATAATTAGTATCCCACCAACAATGCTTTCAATTATAATCTAGGCCGTATGTTTGGAATTTACGTGTTCATGAAAATGAATAATAACTAATTAAATAAAATGAATTCTAGTCATATCAGGTTCTCATAGGAATACATGTAAACATTACCAACATTAGCATATTTTATAATTAGTCTGATTATTTTACCATATATTAGTAATCATAGATATATGTAATATGCATATGTGTACATAAACTCTATACATAATTAAATATAGAGGCATATATGTGCATACTAGGTTCTAGGTGGACCCATTTCATAACATAGGAATCCAAGACCAGTTTAATGAGAAATATGCTCTAACATGAGCAATACCCTAAATCTCATATGAATGAGAGATTCCATGCATATAAAATGAGATAGTTGGGTGAGTCATCATGCATAACACTCAATGCAATGGAATGTGGAACATCATTCCCATCGTTCAAGAGAAAATAAATGGTTTGATATTTCCTTCCATCACTAAACATACGAGACCATGAAATTCCCTACTCAACATGCCCCTTTATTATTTTCCAATGACCAATAATAGTTGTCTAATCATAATCATCAGGAGGGATTACCTCAAAAAATTTATAAAAAATTATCCCAGTCTAAACATGTGTTTATCAATTCACATAATTCATAATCAATTTTTTAATCCTGTGAGGTATCCATACCAATCACTTTAATTTTAAAATTACAACAATTTGATTTTTTAAATATTGGAAAACAAAATAAATGTTAAGATGAACCACTTAGTTGGTGTTTAGAACATCCACAATTTATATAATGAGGGTATTTAATTTAGAACACCGAATGAGGCAGAATCCAATTAGGAAAATATCTTCTAATGGATCAACATAGATTTTAGGTTATACCATAACATGGTTTTACATTGATATTTTACACACCTACAATCTTCTAATTAATATAATATGCATGCATGTATAAATAGATCATTTGTAATTTTAATGAAAAATTTTATGAAGCCTCTAGGCCTTTTCTAATTGGACCATGTATAAACCATTTGGAACCATCCCTACGAGTAGTTGCCTTTAGTCAGTTATGTTACCTTTTCTTCCTTGGCCACTCTCATGATCCATTCATCTTTTTTTTCATCCGTCAATTATTTGTATCTATCATTACATCTAGACCGTCCACATGTGTTCTTTATATTACTATGATAGTGGGGTTCTGTTTTTTGGGGATTTATGGAATGATTTTGTTGGTCCTTATGTTTAGGTAGTGAAGGCGAATGATAGGTGGCTTTATCACCCCTATGTGGTTTCACATCAGTCACTTGATTATTGGTCTCTCCTCTCCCGGTGTGGAACATGGTTTTACTTTGGTAAAACCCCAGCTCAATGTTTTGTTGGAGTACTATCTTACCATGATGATCTTACCAACATCATTTAATAGCATGTTTTATCCTAGAAATGAAATAAATAAATGGTGGAAGGGGTGTTTATCCATCTAAGTGACATATCAAGAATCACAAAGGGAAGAATGCGATTCTTCAAATCCATGATTCATGTACACATCGTTCCAGGTTCAACAGATCTGTATAGTCAAGGTATCTTCCACTCCATTACAGTAATTTTTGTTTGTTTTTTTTTATTTTTGATTTTTCTCAATGATTATAAATGTTATACTTATCTTACTATTTAATTTATCTTAGTTTTTTTTTGGTTTTCACTATGTACGGTATCTATTTTTTGAGAATTAATAAAATGCATGCATTTTGGGTTAAGTTCTTTCCATGCATGTAGGACCCCACATGACTGATTCATGTAAATATATATGTTCTTTATATTTTCTTTTAAGTTATTGAATCTTTTTTTTTGCTTCTACTATATTCGATATCATATTCTAAATCCCTAGTTTGGTCTTATTTTGGGATTCAATGTTCTGGTTGTATTTTCTTCATCCTTTCCCTTCACATGTAATTATGTTTAGGTATCATCTAGAATTCCAAAGGCCGAAATTACTCTAGCTGGTAAGGATAAAAAATAAATTCAATTTTGGAAGTAGAAAAATTTATTATTGGATTATTTAAAGTAGATTTTAAAACTCTATGTACATTTTATAAAGGTGGAAAGGACATGTGGTGTTCTATTTTCAATAATGTGGAAAAAATACAAGAAACAAAAAATATAATATTTTATATTAAAAAACAATGTAGAAAAATAAGGGAAGATGTCCATGTAAAAAAGGTGTTTTTGTTGAAAATTGGTAATAGGGAAATATTCAATATGTAGGAGGCCCCATGTCGATCGACTCATTGGTCCACCCCAAATGTTGTCTCCTCGACCGGTCCACCCTCTCAAGAACACACACACCCATCACCCTTCTCTCTATCCTAGATTGACATCAATTTCCACCTGCCACATATAGTCATTATCCCGATACCTCCACCTATCACTCCTCACACCATAATAGATTCCTCACTAGCTTGATATCCACCTCAAGCACCATTTTACTGAATACCATCTGGTGTCCCTCAGACAGATTCTTTGCTATACTGATGGGCCCCCCATCAACCTTTTAGAAAGTAACCCCATATCCAACCGATCAACTATCATGTGCCACTGACTAAACCTCAACTGAGGTAAACATTATTTTTTTAAGATGAGAACCATGGATCTATGGGTCCATTGTGTCTTAACCATCCCTATGAGGGCCTAGATGGGTCTTCGTAGCAAGAAATCGGTCATGGTGGGTCAGTCTAGCCCTAACCACCCATGCACTAGGTCCTTCCATCATGGAATAGTCTTTTATGTGGTCGGATTAACTTGCATTGGTCCAACTTGGGATTTCTCAGTTTGGGTAATTATTAAAATAATCAAAAACATAATTAACAAATTTGTTTTCTTAAATATTATTTTCAAAATTATTAATTTATTTTGGTAAAAATTAAATTAATAAAAGAATTTATTAATTTAATTTTAAGATATAAATTAAATTAATAATCAGAAAAAAATGGAATTAAATAAATTATTTGAATTTAAATAACTCATTTAATTTATTTAAATTGTCTTATTCAATAAATTTATTTAAATTTAATTTTTTTCATTCATTTATTTTTTTATTTGATTGTTCTTGAGAACTTGATCGAACCTATCTAGCAAATGATTATTTTATTTTATTATTTATTGTCTAAATTTAATTTCTTTAATAAGTATTTAAAATATGATGGTCTTCACATTATCATTATTTCCTTTCAATTTGTATAAGTGTTTGTGAATCCAGATAAAAGTTAGTTATCAGTATTTTTCACTCTAGAAAAACCCCCACCAGCATACGAGAATTGTTATACTATGGGGAGGACTGTGTATGTCACAAACCAAGACATGTCAAGGAGAAATCCAAACCAGAAGAGGGAAAAATGGATAGAAGAATAGTTGTTTCATTAGTTAATACATGACTCATGTATGTTTCCCATAGGATTCAGTTGATCCATTATGTTTGAATGGATCAACCAATATTTGATACTTAAGTCCAGTAAGGTATTTTTATTTTCCTTATGCATATTTTTTTATTATTTCATGAATTTGTATTATTGTATAATAAACATAAAAAAATAAATTGTAAAATTCATAAATGCATGATGAATTTTTTTATATTAATATTTAGTTTTGATAAAAAAACATACAATTAATAGATTAATAAAAATGGATTACATTCATTAATTTTTAAAAAAAACCCCAAATGAAATATTAACATCAAAAAACCTTCCATCATTTGTATTTGACTATAAAATAGGTGTTCAGGGTGATCATCATCCATATTTGAGTGCACCACCTACAACTATAGAGTTCTATGAGAATGACGAGTTGACATTACTAGTGTTGGAAGAAATGTATAAGCCTTATCTATCTTATTGAAAATTAAAATTCAATAATTGATAGAATAATTTTATGAATTTAGAAGAAGGTACTTCACTCAACAGATCAAGGAGCAGCGATTTAATGTGTTCATCTAGTCAATCACCAACATTTTACTGTTAGGTTAGTGTCATATCCATATCTTTTAGAGTATCAGGAGAAGTTTTATGGATCCTTTCCACTAGAATAATCAATCGATAAAATATTCCAATTCTAGTATAGAGGGTATATAGAGTCTTAATGAAATATGTAGATACATTTGGTGATTTAATTAATCAATAATCTCTACTCGGTAATCAAGTTAATATTACAATCTTCTCGATTTTGTTTTTTCAGAAAATGGAACATAATTCCACAGGTACACTCTGATAGATACTATAAAAAGATAATGTATTAAATGGTAAGTGTTTCCAAAGAGTATTATACGTTATTTCATAAAAAATACAAAAATGAAAATTCAAGGTGCTATTTTCCCAAATAACTGTCAAACCTCATCATGAAGCGGGGGTTAGAATAATGATTACACGACATTCATTTATAAAACGTATTATTTTCATGTCATAATGTTATCATCAATATTTTTTGTGAGTTATAGAAGCTGTATCTAGGCATGGATGATATTACATGTTGTCTCATCTATGGGAAACATGACTAGAGAATGAGAATCAAATATAGGAATAGGTGATGATTTCATTAGTGATGTGTTAATTGAAATATGTTTCATGATCATTTAATGGTCGAATTTGTCAAAAAAAATTCACCGAATTGATATTTTTTTTATGATTAAGAAATGATCAGTATGCATGAAATAATCTATCACATTCTATTTAATTTTCACCAAGAAATAAGAAAATTAAGGAAATATTAATATTTACTTCTTATGAAAAATAATTTGAAATAAAACTTGAAGAGGCCAATGAAAAATGTTATGTCAAAGGAATGTTTGAAAATACCTTCAATGTAAATATGTTAGTTATCATACTAATATTATTTTCATTTCATGTCATGAAATAATTATTAGAATGTTTAAATGAATTGAATTGAATTTTAAAATAAAGTGGTCCTAATTATTTATGTAAATTCATTAATTATAAGTAATGTTTCTACTATATTTTTTTTAATTGAATAAAACATGCCTATTAAATATGTGAATTAATATATAGTGAACATGTATTTATATATACCTTGATGGATGTTATGTCATGACCTGTCCTTGGGGCCCGTGTCGTGACCACCCTAAGCCCCACTTCCATAGGCCAGGGGCTGGAAACTAGCACCGAAAGAAATATCCCAGTAATTAGGAAGGAATTTCCTATAAAACCTCCAACACAGATAGTCTGAGAACACAACAAGGAGTAACCACAATTAACTAATATAGTAAAAAGTGTGGGTAATTTAAGGGCCAATATTCAAGTCCAACTGAAAGTAGATGTACAACTGAATGGAAAACAACCTATGGATCGTCTACCAGGAATCCTACCTAATGGGTAGGTAAAACACTCGATCAAGTCATCCCTATGGAACGTCTCATCTAATTACTCCTCGAAGCATCTTCTTGTCTGTCACCCTTAGCCTCAATCAATGTTTTATGTCATATTTCACAAGACACAACAAGATATGGGCATAGACCATGCAGGTGTGAGTATAACAATAGTAAGTAGGGACCCTGAGACCCCCAGAGGTATCCCAGAATCTGCAAATGATAAACATCAAAATTAAGAGTAAAATCACAAGGTAAGAAGTAAAAACCATCCTAACATTGGTGTATTCCCATTAATATACCAATTTGACAAGATTACATAGAGCTCCTTCACCTGAGCCAAAAGCACAACTGTCCATGAAGGAAGAAGTACCACGATGGTAACACCACACTGGTGAGTACCACTTAGGTAACACCACATAGAGAAGAACCACAATAGTTTCACAACAATGATTAGAACTCATATCACACCACGTATAACTTAGGTACGATAGTATTGATGATTATATGTAACTAATGAATCAACTTACTCCGTTGAGAGTTAGACCCACATAGGATCTTAAATCATCAGGCCCACATAGGATCCTAGTACAGTATACCAATGTAGGATCCTAATGTATTCCCATGTTGATTACTAGAGTGGATCCATGTGGGATCCTGGAACACAGATCCACGTAGGATCCCAAAGCACAAACCCACATAGGATCCCTAACTCATGTTACAGCCAGCCACAGTGTTCGCGCACGAAGATCGCTTGATTCTGGGAGGGTCTACTCCTCAAGCCACAGGTAGATACTCTAATAGCAACGAAGTCCCATGAAGTAGTATCCCTAATGGACCACTATCTAATATGGGTCAAAACGTAATAGTCGGTGCGTCAAACGGATGTCTGGTCTGTAATTTATTCACCTTTTTATTCCCGAGGGCTCGGTTGGATTTGTGTTAGATCCAACCTGGATGTACCCCGACATTATCCAAAACTCAAGTGTGGTATACATAAATGACTATCTCGATCAAAGTCTTCTGGCTCCATAGACAGTTCTTCAAATGGACGTACATAGCTAATGTTATGGTTGAAAGAATGGAAAGGGCTCGAAGCCGATCTGGGTCCGGTCCGACCAAGCCCAGCCCGACCTGAGTCCGGCCCTGATTCTGACCCAGCCCGGCCTTATTGGTCTCTCTAGGCCTGCCAGTGCAGCACAACCCTCTGGGCGGCTTGTTGGGTGGCCGGCGGTGCGGCCCGCGTTGGGCGGCCCACAGGAGGCCCAGGGCTGGGCGGCCCTGTGGTGGGGTTCTCCGTAGCCGCATCCCAAGGGCAAGGCATCCATTGGGTACCCCAAACAGTCTAGCTGTTCGGGTTAGGTGGCCAACCGGATGGTGCCACATGGAGATGGCGTCTAGCACATGGGATCTGGGGGTCCCGCTCGGATCCTTGTCTTGTCAAATGACCAACAGAACTCCGCGACGTAGTCGTGTGCTCCACCACCTCTGGTGGCCGCTGCGAGCCCACCCCCCCCTTGTCATCATGGCCTCGTGTTGTTTCCCATGTAAGCCTACCAGTGCAGACGACCCTCTTCAAGTGGCTGGCCACCGTTATTGCTCTGCAATGGACGACGGGCCGCGACCCTCCTTTGGTGATGTGGTCGTGCCACCGCGATCATTGCTGCCGACTGATGTTCCGACCTCCACTCCTGAGCCCTACCGGCGCTGGTCTTTGGCACCGGTCCCCGACCACTTTCCTCGATTCATCAGGTGCGCACCGGTGGCCCGATCCTCATTCAGAAGACTCCCGAACCTGTCTCGGGACGTCGCCATCAATTCAAGACCACCATGGTTGGGATTTTCACAACTCGAAAACAATCCACGAAGAACACCAAAATACACAAAGGATGTGGAGGGGTCGGGTCATGTTCGTTTGGACTATACCCTCCACATTAGAACTATTGCAAGCTGCATAGTTGTTCTTAAATCAAGAAGAATGAAAAGAATGGGGTAAGGGGTATAAAAAAACAACAACCTGTACCTTGAAGATTCGTTGACGTTGGTGAGTAAAGGGAAAGACGGACGTTAGTTCGTCGTCGCTGAAGACGTTTCTCATTGGATATCCTTCAATGGATTTCTTCGTTGGAGAAATGTTCATCGAAGGAGAAGAGTTCTTCTTCTAAAGGGGGTTTCCTCTAGTAGGATCCTATATAATGCTTCTTCTCCTACAAAATTCCAAGAGCCCAATCAAGGTGATGAAGAGCCACCCCCTTAATTTATATAATCAAAGACTTCATTTAATCTATACATTAAATTTTGGGGGTTTGGCACAATTAAAAAATGGGTTTGAAGGGATCATGTGGTCCCCACCAAGAATTCAAAAGAATTCAATTGTTAAATAAAATTAATGTTAGTTTATTTTTATTTCCACTTTTTTTTTATTTTTCCCAAGATGGGTAGCAAAAACGATCTTCCACCGATGACCAACTCTAGGTGAGGTGAAGGTCCCATTAAGCAAATGCCGGCACTATGAGATCAATGGTGCCCTCAGATTTAAATTCTGAGCACCAGTTTAAATGTTAAAAAAACCCACTCACACGCTTACTGAAAGTTCTTAAGAAACTTCAGAAAAGCATTCTTGTGCTCTCAAGGCCTCATAATTAAGTACTGTCAGAAACTGCATAATTGAATATTTCCATATAATTAAAAAAATAACATGGAATTTCTGTGTATTTACATTTTCCCCACCTTAGGGCTTTGTGTCCCCAAAATCCTCATTACAAAAACTAGTAAAAAAGTGGGGGTACTGAGCAGGAATCTGAGACTCCCACTCCCATGTGATATCCTCGAGGTTCCTATGCTTCCAACGTACACAAACAAAATGTATCGATTTCCCACAAAGGACTCTCTCTTGTCAATCCTCAATCTCCACTGGAACCTCCGAAAACGTCACCTCATCGTCGATGTCATGCTCGCCCCAGTCAAAGATGTGAGTAGGATCATGCATGTATCTCCTCAACTGGGATACGTGAAAAACATCGGGCACCTGATGAAACTAAGGGGGAAGTTCTAGGTGGTAATCCACTTTGACAACTCTATTGGGGACCTGAAAGATTTTGATGAACCTCGGAGATAACTTTCCACCTTGGAAAAGTCTCCAAAAACCTTGTCTGGGAGAGACCTATAGAAAGACTTGGTCACCATCCTCAAACTCCAAAGGTCTCCGTCACATATCTTCTTAAGAGATCTACCTGCTCTGTGCATCCTTCATCTACTCTTGTATGATTTGAACCTTCTTCGTGGTAGCTCGTATAGTCTGTGGTCCCATGAGTGATTATCTCCCTGGGTCAGTCTGACACAAAGGCGATCTGCAAGGTTGTCCGTACAGAGCCTTGAATAGTGTCATCCCAATGGTGGAGTGATAAATGTTGTTGTATAAAAACTCCACCAAGGTCAAGTGATACTCCCAGCTATGACCAAAGCTGAAGACTCATGTATGTAGAATATCCCCGAGGGTCCTAATCGTGCGCCTAGTCTGGCCATCTGTATGAGGATGGAAGGTGGTGCTCAAAATAAGCTGCGTCCTGAAAGCCTTCTCCAACCCCTTCCATAGCCATGAAGTAAAATTTTCATTAATATCAGTGACAATAATCAAGGGTACACCATGTAGCCGCACAATCTCCTACACATTGAGGTGTCTCTTTCTCTCCAATTATCCCTGATCTTTAATCAGTAGGAAGTGTGCGACTAGGTGAGTTAGTCGACGATAACCCAGTTAAAATAATGAACCTTGGATGTACGTTGATGTCCAATCACAAATTCAATGGATATTCCATCTCACTAAAATTTTGGGAACTCATAATTCTGAACTAATACTACTGGTAATTGATACTCTGCCTTCATTTAGTGACCTATGAGGCACCGTGAGACCAACTCTGCTACTGCTTTCTTCATTCCCATCCACCAGTGCTGTCATCAGAGGTCTTGGTACATATTCTCCACTCTTGGATGTACTGCTTGAGGGGATGTGGGGAAATTCATCAACACTTCCTCCCAAAGTGAGACTGGTACTATGGTACATCCTCTGAAAAAGATGACATGCTCCGCACCTTCAGAAAATCCATTAGGTGTTTGTCCTATTGATATCAAAGCATGTCGTGCCTCGCAGTCAGTGTCTCTACACTGCACCTCCCTAACTCTCTGAAAGAGTGGGGGTGTGGCTATAAGAGGGTGAAAAATAGGTACTCCATCTCGATCCACAAAGGATATCTGCAAAGCGGCCAACTTCTATGTTACCTCACCTAGAAGTTGTATATCAGATCTCTTGCTGAGTGCATCTACTACAACATTAACCTTTATAAGAGTATA
The DNA here is from genome assembly GCA_963277665.1 of Viscum album. Classification (NCBI taxonomy): domain Eukaryota; kingdom Viridiplantae; phylum Streptophyta; class Magnoliopsida; order Santalales; family Viscaceae; genus Viscum; species Viscum album. Next base: position 165,356 of record CAUJRU010000811.1, read on the forward strand.
GATGATGAAGATAATATTTTCATATAATTTATATTATAAATCAATATTTATAATCCCACCATAGTGTTGTTATATATGTAATTGTGACATGTTTAGGTTTTATTGTTATTTTGAGCGTAAATGCAAAAATGGCATAATTCTGCAATTTTAACAGATTTTATCACAGGGGAATTTTGGTAATTTCCCATTAAATATATGTCCAAATTATATGATTACAATTTTGATTATATTTAATGGGTAATGACCAAAATACCCATGTGATAAAAATCTGTTAAAATTGAAAAAGTATGCCATTTTTGCATTTACGGTCAAAGTAACACTAAAACCTAAAAATGTGACAATTACCCATATAATAACACTATGGTAGAATTATAAATAATTATTTATAATATAAAATATATGAAAATATGAGCTTCATCACTCCACACTCTTAAACATTGAACTCCTGGGAAATCATCTTACATCCAAATCAAATTCCACACAATAATCAAAAATGAGAAAATATCAACGATCTTATCCAAAATAGAAGTCCATCATGTATCACATATGAAAAACAAGACTCTCTAATTTTCATTTAAATCATTAAAATTTGTTCAACCTAATAAATAAATGCTTGGTCCAATCACAACCTACCTCATATTGAATTTTATGTCACTCTTCACGCAAGAGAAATTGAATCCAGAGTTATACTCATACTTGAAAATTGCATGTATCAACATAGGTTTGTGAAAATTATCATTCCTCCACAGCGTGAAACTTGAAAATGAATTTAATCATGAGATATTTAATTAAAGGTTCAAATGATTATGTGTCTTAGGGTTGGTGGTAAAATGATTGAAAACGTTTCAGGCTAGAAAGAGGAGGTTGGACTTTTAAGTACAGTGAATGATTAAATCACGTGAAAACACAAGAAATTCCTCACTCAAACCCACATGAAATTGTGAAAAACAACACCACACCCTTTTATGACATGGTACATGAGCCACCAAGTGATTATAATGAATGATATCATCTATTTTCTCCTATTTTTTCAAAGCTCCAGAAAGGCACAACTTTATTTTTTTTTTCTTTTTTTTCATGGAGGATGAGCTGAAAATTGAAAACAATTAATGAATTAAAATTCATGTCCTTGATTTTTGTGAGGGAAATGAGTCATAAAATAATGAAAAATGAGGAATTCAAGATCATATCCATTTTTTTCTTTTTTTGAAGGAGAAATGGATGAAACGAATAAAGCACAATGAAATGACAACACATGCCCAATTCTCTTATTATCCACTGCCCGAAATATTGACACACAATTCACACATCCCATAAATGATATAGATCCCAATGAACACACATGAATGGTCCTCCTCCCACACTCAAACTTGAAATAACCATGCAAAAATACTAAAATTGTGGGTCAGTAAAAAAAATTGGCTTGTAATGTGGCATAAACCTACAAGGAAATTCATGGAATCTAAGGGATGAAAAAGGATAAATGTAAAGGTGGGTCTCAAGATAAAATGTGGCTAGCCAATGAGATGCCTCAATAATTTAAAATACATTAAATTAAATCCAATTATTTGAAAGAAAATTATTCACAAATTATGGTTCTCACACAAAATTCAAGTTTCCCTCAAGAAAGTGTGGGTATTAGGAAAAATATGTAAAAGTGGTTTAGAATACGTCACATGATTGGAAAAATATTTTGAGTCTGTGTTTCATGGGAATTGATTTCAAAAATCAGCCAAACTCATTAAAATTCTGGAAAATCCATTTCAAGGGGAAATAATTCATATCAACAATCATTTAAAATCCATTATTTCTAAAATCATTTCAACTCTTTCAAAATCAATTGATGTATGAAAAGTGATAAGAATATTCATTAATTCTCAAAAATCCTAAAAATATAATAAACAAAAATGAAAAAGCACACAAGAATAACTTAGCATGTTTACACTCCCCCACACTTAAATTTTACTACCCCTTATTTCAACTTAACAAAATTTAAATATAAATGTAGAAAATCAAATGGAAAGAAAGATACAACCTGACATTATTTTAGAAGTGGATGCCTTGAGTTAAGCTCCTATAAGCTACCACGTTAAGACTACAAAAATGTAATGAAAATACATAAGAAAAATAAATAAAAAGAATGAGAAAAGGAAAAAGAAGAGATAATGATTGGTTTATACCCCCAAGTGGGTGCTAGGTTTTTACTGCCCCCAACCAGGTAGTTTCAGTGGATTATCCCCATTCAGAAGGTGGGTGTCGTTTCATTGAGATAAACAACCACATGTGAGTTTTCCAAATGTCCATGATTAAACAATGAAAGTAGAGAACCCCTAATACTATAAGAATGTTCCCAACCCCCGAGAAAGAATAAAGAGGAAATTTGAGGTTCGATGTGGGAGGGAATAAAAGATAAGGGTGATCCCTGTTAACTTCGGTGGTGTTCTCCTCCATATGGTATGAAAAGTTTTGTTGAGGAGGTAGTCGCACCACCATCTTCTCCATCTCTCCTTCTTCAATCACCACCACTTGAGTGGTCCCTTCTTTAACATCCATTGTCTTCTCTATTTGGGATGTATCAGAAATTTTAAAGGAATATATGTCAGAAAACAATTTAGCTTGAATAAGATTAAAACATGAAGAATTAATTAAGAAATCTTCCCTTTCATGTAATTCATCTTAGAAATTGATCTCTTCAAGAATGACCATTGGAAACTAAATCTATGTATGTGTATCATATTCATTATCTTCCAAAGAAAGAGAGAGGTAGAATGTTTCTGATGATTAATCATCAAGGATGGGAAGATCATGTTTCAACTTATCTTGAACAAATTTATTCCAAGATTCTTCCAAAAAATGTTGATCTCCCATTAGTGCATCAGTTGGAAGGTGTACTTCTGGGACCTCCTCAAGCAATGGTTTAGTGTGGGATGATGTGATTAGTTCCTTTATAAGTTCTTTCTCACCCGCCTAAGGTTCTTTAGCCTAAAAAATGATGGGTGAAATCTCTTCCACCACTTGTTCTGGTTTAGGTTCTGGATCAGGTTCAGATTTCCCCTGGGATGTGCGTACATATTCATCAATCCATTCTATTTGGATCTCCAAGTTTTTAACTTTATCACTAATCCTTTGAAATTGAGATTCAAGATCATTGAAAACATTTTATTTCACTTGATATTGGTCAGTCCATGCATTATATTCACAATTTGAATACATCATGAACGAAGATTATTTTTTTAGTTTTTGAAATTTATGATTTTTGTTGTTGTTGTTTTTAAATTAAAGGAAAATTATTCAAAAAATGTGAATAAAAATAGTGAATGAAAACCACTTGGCTCCCCATAAATGGCTCCAATTTGATGAAGCATTGTCGTGTGTGCTCTCAAAAATATTTATTACTAAGTGTAACACAAGGGCTGACCTAGGTCGTTCTCTTGAGAAGATTTTGTGGTTAATCAATCACCACATCTAATTCACTTTTCTTAATATTTTTTTTTCATTTTTAAACAAAATAAAATTAAATTGTGGTTTTATAAATTAAAATTCAAGATAATGGAATGTAAACATAAAATGCATAATGCAGACAGGTTGAATGCATACAAAATGATGTTAGACCGAAAGGAGATATTCCCGATAGAATCATCCAAGCTGAACCTTCATCGACTAATTATTAGTTTCATATTTAATTAATAAACACACTCCAACTTATGTGCAAATATCCTCTTTTATATATGGTTGTGAATATACAGTGCTCTGAATGATCACCAAGAGACCGTTCATCCACTTCCTCGATCGAGGAAAAATATTAAAAAAGAGAAAGTTAATCATGGGGTGGCAAGTAGAGACACAAAGGCGCCTTACCCACTAAGATCTCCCTTGACCTAACTCTAATAAAATAAGAAAAAAATGAAATTTAATATGAAATGACTTGGTTCAACACTGGATTGATCCACCAGGAGGTTCCTCGGGTTAGTTACTCATGATCATGAGTATGAGAGATCACGGTGGAGAAGGACGGGGTGGAAAAAAAAGATAAAAAATGAGAATGAGATGAATTAGAGAAAAATATATTAAAAATTCATAATAATATTACAATTTAAAGAAACTAAAAAACAATGGAAAAGGGACACACAGAATTTCCAATGATTTGATAAGGGGTAAGGATACATATTTATAGGGAGAGGAGGTGAAGAATTCACACCCAAAACATTTAATCTGAAAGTGTCTTCCTGTATGTTCCAATATATGACCGACTATGCATTAGTTATCTTCATCAATGTTGTTATATAATATCTCCTCCATTTTCTCTCAATATTTCAGCTTTATTGGCCGTCGGATGTAGAAGTTATGGCCAATTTAATCCGAGCTTTATAATCTTTCCATTTGACTGGCCAAATTCAAATTCTTCAAATTCTTCACATTCCCTGGCCATTATTACCCTCCAAAATGTCGGTTCACACGTTGGATCATTAATAAAAGTTGTTCCCCAACTGATTTTTCGTCTCTCTCCAAAATATGGCCCATATTGAATGAATTCTCACGATTTTATGAATTTATTACCCAATGGAAAAGCTTCTGCTTGGTGAGACGTTTCGTATTCCACATGTTTGTAGCATTCCAATAATGTCTTAATGAGGGTATTTTGAATTAAAATTAATCATGGAAACGCCTTAATAACCCCTATTTCCTTTCCAGTATGAATCAATGCATTTGAAGGTGTGTGCGCCGAGTTATCCATCCGTTCCATCGGTGGTGCCCATTCTGTCCGCCCAGACAAATCTTCTACTTCATTGATTTTTTACGGCCTCTAGGTGATCGATTCATCCCATGGTCCAGAAGAAAAAAACGAATGAAATTAAATAAGGATTATACCGAAATTTTAATCATAAAATTTGGTATTATATTTAATGTGAAATGACCAAAATACCCTTGTGATAACAATATGTTATAATTGCAGAATTATGCCATTTTTGTATTTGCGCTCAAAATAACACTAAAACAAAAAATTGTGAAAATTACCCATATAATAACACTATGGTGGGATTATAAAAAATTATTTAGAATATAAAATATATGAAAATATGAGCTTCATTAATAAACTATATCAATGTCATAGTCCTGGAGGAACACAAGCCAATGTCACAGTCTCAGGTTCAGGTCCTTCTGGGAGAAGATATAGTTGAGACTCTGGTGATCGGAGTAGACTGTAAAATGATCTCCCATAAGATAGTGTCGCCACATCTTCAAAGTGAAGACCATTGTTGCTAACTCTAGGTCATGGGTATCATAGTTCTGCTCATGTTGTCTGAACTGTCGAGAACCATATGCGATAACTGCTCGCTCCTGCATCAGGACTCATCCGAGCCCGGTCCCTGATGTGTCACAGTAGACTACATACCCAACACCCTCCTCTAAAAGACTCATGATGGGGGCACTAGTCAGCCTCTCCTCAGCTCCAGAAAACTCTGATGGCATCTCTCTGACCCAACGAAGGGTTTCACCTTCTTTGTCAATGCAGATAAAGGTGCTGCAACTCTTGAGAAATATGGAATTATTCTTAGTTAGTATCCATCCAAACCCAGGAAACTTTGTACCTTCGTCACACTCTTAGGTGGCTCCCACGCATGTATCGCTTCAATCGTCACTGGATCCACTGCAACCCTAGCCTCTGAGATGACATTTCCCAAAAACTGAACCTCTCAAATCCATAGCAGGCATTTCGAGAGCATACCATAAAGCTAGTGCTCTCGGAGTGTGTCCAGAAGTACATTAAAATGATAGGCATGGTCCTTCTCAGTAGCTGAGTAGATCAGAATGTTGTCGATGAAGACTACTACAAAGCGATGAAGGTATGGCTGAAAGATCCTATTTATGAGTCCCATGAACACTGTTGGAGAGTTGGTCACGCCAAACGACATGACCAAAAATTCATAATGGTCAAACTGACATAAAAAAGACATCTTTTTCACATCCTCATATCATACTATGAGTTGGTGATAGAAATATCTGAGGTCTATCTTCAAGAACCATCGTGCTCCCTTCAGCTGATCAAATAGGACGTCAATCCTCAAGAGTGGGTGCATGTTCTTCACGGTCACCTAGTTCATGCACCAGTAGTCAAAAAAAAGTCTCAATCTCTCATCTTCATTCTTGGAAAACAAATTCGGGTCTGGCCAAGGTGAAACACTTGGCCAGATGAACCCCTTACAATGTAAGTCCTCTAGTAGTACCCGCAAATCACGAAGCTCCACAGGACCCATCTGATACATTAGTGTAGATATCAGTGTCATCCCAGGGTACAAGTTAATGTAAAGGTCCACCTCCCTTTGAGTGGGGTGACCAGGAACATCATTAGGGAAGACATCTGTGTACTGGTCCACCATTACAGGATAGCTCAAACTCTCCACATCAACCGCTCCGAGGGAAAGGCTAGCCAATTGATGAGTGATCGGCTGAATTCTCCTTCGTGTAAGTCCATTCTGTGATAAAAGTCTCAGTTCTAGCCAATTAAGGTAAACCTAGTCCAATCCTTGCTGATACACCACACTTTTCTCATAATGAAGTCGATCTGGGAATCGACATTAGATAACCAATCCACACCCAAGATGATGTCGTAAGGCGTCAACTCCGCTACTAGAAGAACCCAACCCAAGCTCAAACCTCCTAGAGTAAGCTCACACTGCTGGAACTAGTGTGTAATAATCGATTCCTCTCTCGTAAGAGTATCTATCCCTAAGGATCTAGCCAACAACTCCACCAGAATCTACGATCTCTGAATGAGGTCAGTGGAAATTAAAGAATGACTGGAACATGTTTCTATAAGTACTGCAATCAAGGTGGAGTAGACATAGATCATACCTCATATCATCTCCAGAGCATCGTGGTCGTAGGACTCAACTACGTGGAGATGAGCTCGCCCTTATCCACCTACTCCATGTGGTCGAGGTGGACCACCTAGTGGTGGTGGCAGTAACACCATGAATCGTCGCCCACTGCCAGCTACACGGCCAGCTCCTCTTCCACATCCTCCTGCTCCCTACGGACCTCCTCAGTTTAACCTCTATCTCTGCCTGGGCGGTCCTTCAACCGCCTGCTGATCATCCGTATGGTGGGTCATCCAGTCACGATCCATGAGACCCTATCTTCCGCATGCGTAACACAGCCTGCTCCTCACATGACAAGCTCTATTTCAGGTGCCCCACACACCCAACCCTGAATCCTACGGTTGTCCAACTACAGGTCGGGTCCTCTTGGACCTATGTGACATCTGTCTGCTGCCAGTTGTAGAAGACTCTGCTAGGTGATTCCCAGTGGTGGGTCTCACTAATGGTGAATGCTTAGCAAGAAAAATCTCCACTAAGAAGGCTCACTCAAACACCCCCAACTACATTGGGATGCTGAGAGAAATCATCAATGCCATGATCTCCCACTTGAGTCCTTGCGCAAAGGTCCAAGCCCTGACGAATGGCCCCCACACCATTTTATTGGAGTAGCGTTAGAGGTCAGTGAACCTCACTGAGTACTGAGCCACAATCATTCTACCCTACTGAGATAAATATGCTCTTATATGCGCATGGTGTGAAGGGTCGCTGTGAAAAACTATGCCTGAAACAGGCTATCAAAATCTTCCCAGAGAAGTGTCACCTCATCGTGAACCTAAATAATCAAGCTCCACCATCTGCCAGTGGCTTCCTGTAGAAGAATGGATTCAAGGATAACCACGAGATCTGCTGGTGTCCGTACCAATCGGAAGACTCTCACCACATCCACTAGCCAATCCTCAGATTCCTGTGGGTTCATCTCACCCGGAACATGGGTGGCCTCTGGTGCTGAAACTCATGAAACATCCTCAAGCAGAGTGAACTCTATTCTATTGGGGAAAGTGGTATCAGTGGCCCAATGGGTAATGGTACCGCTGGTTCCTCTACTAAAAAAGGGCGCTACACCGTGGCCTCGTTGCTCGGTGGGCTGTCAGGGCACGCTCTACTCGGAACCTGTGCTGGTTGTCTACATAGAGTCATCCTGAAAGAAAACAGGTGTTCCATAGTTAATAATTTATACTTGGTGAGATAGCTCAAAAAGACCACAAATAAAATTTTTCAAAACACACACACAATTAGTGTTTTCGTGCACTCTTTCAGAAATCAGAAGTCAGGGTCCTAGTTTATAGATAAGTCAGCTGCCGCACCAACAATAGATTTCCTAAACTGATAACAAAAATCATAACACTTAACACGATTTCCATTAAAAGATAAATTTACAATGTTCTATTGTAGAACTGATGCATCTGATACCAATTTTTCATGACCCATCCTTGGGGCCCATGTCGTGACCACCCTATGCCCAGCTTTCATAGGCCAGGGGCTGACAACTATCAATGAAAGGCATATCCCAGTAATCGGGAATGCATTGATATTAAAACCTACAACACAAACAGTCTGAAAACACAACAAGGAGTAACCACAAGTAACTAAAATATTATAAAGTGTGCGGCAAGTTAGGGCCAATATACAAGCCCAAATAAAAGTACAATTTCAACTAAAAGGAAAATAGCTCTTGGATAGCCCACTGGGAATCCTACATGAAGGGTAGGTACAACTCTCAGTCAAATAATCCATGTGGTATGTCTTATTGAAGTCCACATCCGAGTGGCCTCATGTCTGTCACCCTTAGCCTCTATCAATGATGTTCACTGTCTGCATAGGCCCCAACAAGGTGTGTTCATAGCCCATGCTGGGGAGAGTATAACGATACTCAGTGGGGACCCTAAGACCCTAAAAGGTCTCCAAGAATCCACAAATGATAAACCACAAAACTAAGAGTACAATCACAAGGTAGGAAGTAACAACCATCCTTACATAGGTGTATTCACATACATATACATAAGTTATCAAGATTACATAGAGCTCCATCACCTGATCCAAAAGACCAACTGTCCACAAAGATAGAAGAACCACGAATGGTAACACCACACGGGTGAGTACCTCTTAGGTAACACAACAGAGAGAAGAACCACAATGGCTTTCCCACAAAGAATAGAAACCAGCTCACACCAGGTATAACTTTTGTATGGTAGTAATGATGATTAGATGTAACTACTTAATTATCTTACTCCCCAGATAGGCAGACCCACGTTGGATCCTAAATCATCAGACCCATGTAGGATCCTAGTACATCATACCCACATAGGATCCTAGAGTAGTCCCACATGGATTTCTAGAGCATGTCCATGTGGGATCCTGGAACACAGACATACGTAGGATCCTAAAGCACAGAACCACATTGGATCCCTTTCTCATGTTACAGCCAGCCATGGGGTTCCCGCACTAAACTCACTTGATTCGGGGAGGGTTAGCTCCTCCAGAGACAGGTTGATACTCCAAATTATATGATGTACCCTAAGGAAGTATCCTCAAGGAACACCACATAATAGGGGTCTCAACGCAGCAGAGGGTGCGTTAAACAGACGCCTGGTCTGTAAGTTATTGGCCTCTTTTGTCTTGAGGGCCCAGTTGGATTCGTGTTTGATCTAACCCATCCATACCCCAATAATATCCAAAAATCACGTGGGGTATACCATATGTACCATCTTGATCCATGGTTTCCTACACCATAGACGGTTCATCAAATGGATGCCCGTAGCTCATGTTATGGCCGAAAGAGCAGAAAGGGCTTGAAGCTGATCCGGGTCCAGTCCGACTCGACCTGGTTCGAGTTGACCCAAACCGACCTCAGTCCAACCTATGCTGTGGGATCCGTCCCAGCCTGCTGGGTCCATCCCGGACCGCCGGTGCGGCCCGAACCCATGGGCGGCCTACTGGGTGGCACACGGTGTGGCCCATAGGTGGCATGCAGCTGGCCCGCGGCTGGGCGGCCCCACAATGGGGTCCTCCCTAGCTGCATCCAAAGGGGGAGGCATCCCCTGGGTTACCCGAATGACCTAGTGGTTTGGGATAGGTGGCCAACTGGCCAACGACATGTGGCACCGGCGGCTAGCACGAGTGACCCGGGGGTCCTGCTCGACTCCTCAGCTGGTCGGGCGACCTGCCCATCTCCACGGCACAGTCACGCGTCGCGCCGTCTTCAGTGGCTGGCAGCGAGACGACCATCCCTTATCCATTTTTTCCATGGCCCCTACAAGGCTAGTAGAATAGATGCGCGTTGCCACACCCTTCACACAACCGACCATGCATCAGCCCCTACCCTTTCTTAGTTGAGGTTAATAGGTCGTTGCCCTCCTCTGGAAGTGCTGTCGTGCCGCCGCCTTCATGGAGGCCGATTGGAGTACCGACCACCACTCGCAAGTCCTACTGGTGTTTGTGGCCAGCACCGGACGTCAGCAACATTCCTCAGGTCACCGAGTGCACCATGGTGGCCCGATATTAATTATGAAGACTCCTGCATTCGTCTCCGGATGTCACCATCGATTCATGACCCCCATGGTCAGGATTCAATCAACCCAAAAAACAAGCGACGAAGAACACCAAAAGCCACAATGGTTGCGAAGGGGTTGGGCCATGTTCATTTGGCCCGCATCCTCCAAATTTCAATGGTAGAAAGTGACATAGTTGTTAGTAAATCAAGAAGAACGAGAAGAACGAGGTAAGGTGTAAACAAAAACAACAATCCCTACCTTGAGGATTCGTGGATGTTGGTGATAAGAGATAAATATGGACGTCGGTTCATCATAATTGAAGACGTTCCTCATTGGAGATTCTTCGACAGAGTTCTTCATTGGAGGAATGTTCATCTATGGAAAGGAGTTCATCCTCTAAGGGGGTTTCCTCCAGCAAGATCCTCTACCAAGCATATTCTCTCGCAAAAAACCAATATCCCAACCAATTTTATGAAGAACCCCCCCTTAGTTGATATATTTAATGACATCATTTAATGAATTCATTAAATGTTGGTTGTTTGGAATAATTAAATCAAGGGTTTGAGGGGATCGGGTGGTCCCCACCGAGAATTCAAAATTTAAATAAAAATAAAGATAGTTTTTTTATTTCCACTTTTTTTATTTTTCCCACGATGGGAAGCAATAAAATCTTCCACCCATGACCAACTGCAATTGAGGTGAATGTCTCATTAATAAAAAATTGGTGTTTTGATATCAAAGGTGCCCTCAGATTTCAATTATGAGCACCGGTTCAAAGGTTACAAAACCCAATCACACTCTGACTAAAAGTACATAAGAAACATCTTTAAAACATTCTGGGCTCTCCCAACATCGGAATCAAGTACCATCAGGAACTGCAGACCCAAATAATTCCATATAAATAAAAGGATTTTACTTGGAATTTCTAGGTCCTTATATTAATGTAACAACTGTGCCCTAGTGATAGCACCAACACCACTCCTAAACATGGTCATCGGGTGCTGGACTTCCAGGTACTTCCAGTTTCCCCACAGACATGTGGTCCCCACCCTGGGGCCCACCCACGACCTGAAAGAGTCATCTAACTAATGAAAGTCCCCACAGGACAACACATGTCATTTCTAATGTGCCTTGTCCTCACTCACACACACCCTGGGAAACTTCCAAGAAGGTCACCCATCCTGACCACTACTTCAGAAAGAACATGCTTAACTGTGGAGTTCTAATAAGGAAAGCTCCTGAAAAAGAAGGTTCACCTTATAGACCTGAGTCATATCATTTAGTCATTTAACCCTTTAACATTTTGGAATGTTATAATCACCCCACCTTTAGAGAACAACATCCACATTATGGTCCCTACATCTCAACCTAGGAAATACACCACACTTAAGGCTGGGATCCTCCTCTAATATCAAATGTTACAACTGGTCCCCGGTGACAACACAGACACCCTGCCTAAACATTCTCGTTGGGTGCTGGCCTGCCAGTACCACCAGCTGCTCCACAGAAATGTGGTCAAATCATTTATTCATTTTACCCTTTAACATATTGGGGTGTTATAATCACCCACCTTAACAGCACAACGTCCTCGTTGTGGTCCCTACATCTCAACCATGGTTGATCACTACTCCAGGAAAAACACACTTAACTGTGGAGTTCTAATCATTCAGGATCCCGAAAAATAAGTCGCACCTTGTTTACATGAGTCATATCATTTATTCATTTAACCCTTTAACATTTTGGGGTGTAATAATCACCCCACCTTTAGAGCACAACATCCTCGTTGTGGGACCTACATGTCAACCCAGGAAATGCACCTCACTTAAGGCTAGGCACCTCCTCTGATATCAAATGTAACAATTGGGCCCTAGTGACAGCACATACACCCCTCCTAAACATGGTCGTTGGGTGCTAGCTTGCAATGTACCACTAGTTTCTCCACAAGCACGTGGTCTTATCATTTAGTCATTAAACCCTTTAACATTTTGGGGTGTTATAATCACCCCACCTTAAGAGTACAACATCCTCATTGTGGTCCCTACATCTAAACCCAGTTTGTGCACCACACTTATGGCTAGGTTCCTCCTCTAATACCAAATGTAACAACTGGGCCCTAGTGACAACACATACATCCCGCCTAAACATGTTCGTCAGGTGCTGGCCTGCCAGGTACTGCCAGTTGCTCCGCATACACATCATCCCCAACCTAGGGCCCACCCACATGCCCGAACATGTCATCTGACTAATGAATTTCCTCAGAGGCCAAAACATGTCCTTTCTAGTGTGCTTTGTCCCCACTCACACACAGCCAGTTAAACATCCCAAGGTCACCCATCCGGATCACTACTCTAGGCCAAGCACGGTTAACTGTGGAGTTCTAATCAGGCAGGCTCCTGATAAGAAAGGTTCCCCTTGATATCATGAGTCATATAATTTAGTCATTTAATCCTTAAACATTTTCAGGTTTTATATGTAACTGTATTCTCCAAGCAGTTAAGATGGGTGGTTCATAAGTCATTGGTGAGAAACACAGAACTTCTAATTTTCAAGGTAATGATTTTTGTTGAAATTTTGTTAAATATTCATCTAAAAAATGTATAATGTGTACTTTTGACACAAGGAGTTACAATTCTAGTTTTTTAATGAATGTAGTTTATAGTTTTTTATACTCATTCAATAGATCAGTGATACATGAATCATAAGCAACACATGAATCATATAAAATATAGGATAGATATAAAAATTTAAGAAACTATTATACCCAGTTGTGTAAAGATAATAATTTTTCTAGAAAAACTAAGTAGTTATCTTGGATATACCCATTACGGTTTTAGACTATTTGGAGGTAATGATATTAAGTATCATTGACACACTTATGTACATAGTTTTGGACAGAGAAACAATTAGTTATAAAGATAATCCATAATTATTTTGGAATTTGATCAACTATATTGAATGAACAATTCCAAGGGTAAAATAATGGTGAATAAATTTCATAATATACATTTTTTTTGTTTTTTACAGACTGTAAAACTGATGTATGCTATTTTTATCATTTGAATATATGAGATTCTTAGGCTAGTGTGCCAAATAATATGTTGACAAATCAGTAATCAATCAATATAATGTAGTATATATTCATTCCTAAACAAACATTACCTTATACATATGAAATATAAGATGTGGTAAAGGAAAATGATATATTTTTACATATTATCATTTAAAAATAATGTGTTTCATGGAGAAATTATTAAATGCACATTCCCATATACGCATCAAAGACATGATGTAAGTACAATAAGCATCAATGCTAAAACATATATCTATTGAAGATACATACATTATTTTCAAAAATTTGTATCCCAAATAATGACATTATACCATAACCATATGCCAAATATCTTGATAGATAGATATCATATGAGTTATAGTATGATGAAAATCCATTATGTCATAAGAACATTTTGTCTTTATACATAGTGTTTGTTAGAATGTAATCAAAATTTCGTAAAGAAAAACACAATGTGAATTTATACTAATTTTACTAATGTTACTTAGGACATCCAAAATGGCCCTAAGGCCATAATTTTATATTTATTTTTGAAATTCCCCCTTTTAATGGTTGAAGGGGAACACTAAAATTTCATTTCTATTAGGCTTAAAGACATTACAAGACCTGTAGGTCTTATGGAAATCATATAGACAACGACTACTTGAAACCGCCCCTCCCTAGAATTTGTACCATGATAATATCTCAACCACTGCATGGTTGTTTTTCTAGATATTCTATACAAAGATGCACATGCCCTATACCTATGGAAATGATATACCCTCTCATTATTCCAAATCCATTATCCCTACACTAGTGAATGCGCCCTACTCTGGAATCTTCCTCCAGATCTGGTTCCTAATAGAATCAGTCTGGGCATCTTCACTTCGGGTGGACCTATGGTCTTGAGGTGGCACGAAGGCCTTGAGGTGGCCCGAAGGCATTAAAGGTGGCATGTAATACTAAGGAAAAAATAATTTTCTAGATACACATACTGCATAGCATGGATAACACCATAGTGATATATTTATATTCACCATTGTCGATGATACATTATTATATGAGAATAACCATCCATAAAAGTAATATATATTTGTACATTAGATAATATGAAGAATATAAACGAAAATTAAATAATGAATTCCAAATATTAATGTATAGGGTCTTAAAATTTCTAATACTAGAGTGCATATTATAGTGAGACAATACATTTATGGATGAATCTTGCTACCAATAAGGCTTGAATGGTAACACCAAGTTGTTATGCCGAAATCCATTATAATTCCACTTGTGATATAAAATTTCTATTATCAGTTTAATGAACATTGGATGTCAAGACCACCATCCATAGAATGTGTCTATTAATTATAACTATAAAGGGATGGAGACATCACATAATTACAATAAGGGGAAAATCTTAACAAAATACACATTATTATTATAGTACGAAAAATGATCATAGAATATTAATTTGTAATAAATCTTTTCTATATCTATACAAGAGAATAATGGTATCTCTATGGTTTTTTCAAGTAAAATATGTTTAACAAAATATGGGAAAATGTTACTTACCTTATAGTTAGTTAAGGCTAGAATGAAACAATATCATGAGAAATTTTCTTAATTTAGTGACCGATATTATCGGAAAAAAGATCTACATTGATAGAACTAATGGTTTCTTAGATGCAGTAAATAGTACATATACTAAAAAAGTATTATAAAATATAGGTTTGAATAATTTGAGAGTGAATTGTTACCATTTTCACATGATATAAATCCATCAAAGAAAACATACATTGGGAATAGGGGAGATTAAAGTGGTAAGTAGAGTTATATGCACTTGTACAATGGATCAATCATGTATTCCGTAATATGTATAATAATTTATATTTCCAAAATAGACTTCATGGTAGTAAAATATCAGTTATATCTATGAGAACTGCAAGGGAAGAAGTCGAATCTATCCAATTAGACTTTAGAGAATATATAAAGGTTATATACCTCATATGTGGAGATAAAATGATATTATTTTTTAAGGGATACAAAAGCTGATTTTGTATATAGATATGATATAAGATGATAGACTGGATAATGTAATGAGTTATACAATCTCATACAATCTAGTGGTAGAAATATATAAAAATAATGTGTATGTTGTATCTTTTCAGGTATCTAATGAAACAATGTATAATACATAATGATTTATTCAAATTCATGGAATAAATCCCAATACATAAATTATTATCATATTATAAATTGGTATACTTCTACAACTTATAAAATCCATTATTTCATGTTTAGTCAGAGGAAAAAAGCGAAATATACTTGAGGTTTACATCTCTTGCACAATCTCAATCAAGGAGGTGTAGTCATATATAATTGAATAGACATGTAGTGGAAACATGTAGGACACATCACCAATGCCATAACTCAGTAGAAACATGATCATATCATGTTACATCTGACATAGATAATTAGAATGTTAGATATATTTTAAGTGGAAATTTTGTAAATGTGGGTTCCCTTGGCCAAACATTATTGAAACATATCTATTACTATATAATGGATATATTGAGTTTTACATGATGTACACATAATCTAATTGCATATATATTTCTACATCCACTATTTATATACTAATTTATATTAATTAATTGTTTTATTAAAAGATTATAGCATTTCCCAGTCAATAAGAAGAACCTCAAGATAATAAAACATTATTTTTAAACATAAGTCTTATGGTCTAGATAGATAATACTGACAAGAAATTGTCTATTTATGACTATCAAGTGATGGTGGGACCATAATAACTGAGAATTATTGACATGAAGGTCGCACTAGGTGATCAATAATAAGTGAGATATTGAGGATAGACCTTCCAGTAGGAACACCACATGTTCCAGGTGTCATTGGTTATTCCAATCAATAGACATGTGTATTGGATTCCAAATTAATACTACTATCAATGTGTTTTATTTGATCATGTATATTTATGAAAGGAATATCCATGATAATGAAGTCCCGGAATGGTTACATCTATTGGGTGCATCATTGGTTGTATGATAGTGGTTGAATTATCAAGACTGAATTTTTCTATTCACAGTTAAGGAAATGTTATCTCAGACCTAGTTGATCAGGATGGAAGTACCATCAAAATTCCTTATACAAGTTAGTGAATGTTATATTTTTAAATTCTTATAAAAAAAAGTAATAATGGACAATGAAATAAGTGTGCATTCTGCATTATGATATTTCACAAGACAAAGAAGTTATATTACACAGTACATGTTCATATGATTGTTGGCATCACTATAACTATTACATATCTATTTAGGGGATTTTATGGCTCACTAAACTCCACTATTAGTCTATTCATAGTACTTATTTCTATAATGATAATTTCCTAGAGAGTTACACATAATAATGCCTTCAAGATTATACAATATTCTGGTGAATATGAATATTTGAAATAGTGTGCTCCCCCACATGGTCTAAGAGTTGTACACATAATTAATCACCAACGAATAATAAATTTATTAATTATTAGAATATATAATTATTCAGTTTAATTAATTTATTTAATGTATTCAGAAGGTATTTGGTGAATACATGTAGAAATATTATATTAACAATTATAATTTTAGAATTCAGGATTCGTTTAATCTTAGAAGGAATTTCTAGTTCAGTTAAAGAATCTTGTTTATAAAATAATATATTAATTATATATGAAATTTATGTGATAGAATGTAAATGATGTTTATGAAATAGTCAGTTCATCACAACAAATCATTTATTATTTATTCCCTGGGTGTTGACTTTTCTGGGGGTTTGGGAACCCAATTATGGTATTTGAGATACCACTATATAAGTAAGAGGATAAGATCCGTCCTTTGATTATTAATTCCTAGAAAATGAGATATTATTTGTACTACCACAACATATATAGATAAATTCTATCCCGAAGAGACTAATTATATAATGCCTTGAAGAGATCAATTGGACGAGATCAAGGTGATCATCATGATTCCAATTGATTTTTAAGATCTCTATGCAACCACCAAGAATTTGATAAACGACAATCAGAAGGATTCTTAATCATGTGTGGATAATCTAGAGGGTATAATCTTTAGATCCTTTTGGTAATGGTTTCCAATGAATTTCTACATTCATACACGCTTTTTTCACAAGGTATCCGTTCTGTTTTATTTGTGTTTGTTGATTTACTCACATGAAATCCTCAGAAATCATCTAGGGATTTGACCACTGATCATGACATGTTTCCTCATTTAGGTTATTAAAATATTTAATTCCCCACACCATATATTTCCTCAATATGCCTTATTACATTTATGATGTATATTATATTTTGTGTGAGACATAGAAAAACTCCCACATAAGCCAAACCATCACAAAATGATGTGTAAGGGCCAATAACTATGTATTAATGATATGAAGTAAAATAGAGGGCATAACATAGACAAACTACCACAAGAATAAACCAATCCATGACACATGGTGAGATTCCATTGTTAGGAAACACATATTTAAGAAAACAATCATGAGGTCAAGAAATAGCCAAATTATCATTAATTCCAATCACACTAAGAATCTCGTACAAGCATCACTCATAAAAAGTTCATCCAGTAAAAATAGGTTTCCAGATTGAATCCTATGAACTAAAATGTACAAAAACCAGAATAAAAATATTCAACCAAATAGCTATAATGAATTCATTACACAATATCATTTTAGGAAAAATTTATACAAATATTAAAATGTAAAAAAAAAATAATGTCTTAATAATGTTTTACGTAGTTTAGAATTTTAATATATATACATGATTGAAGAATTTAACACTTTAATTTCATCAAAATTGAAAATTTATAATAATTTGGACTAAGAATTATTGTTGATCAATGATACTAGTAGATTCAAAACACAATATCATTGTCATCCAACCTGGTCATATAGTTTCATTGAATTCATATATTTATAGTAGTAAATCCATAGCACAATGAAACTAATGATCCTCCATATATTTTCTTGATATGGATTCCAAGCGTTGGTAGTGAAACAACATCACTCATTCCTCAACAACTTCATGATAAGGGTAATTAAAATAGAAAAACTGACTTTTTACAGCGATTGATAAAATATTGAAATCCTTATGATTTGACTAACCTGTTGCATCCATCAGAAATATTTAATTCCCCATAAAATATTTCCATCCCCAGATGATATTTGGGACAAATCTCAATATAAAAAATTTTTCATCAGTTTTCCCCTTCTAGTGAACTAACTATATGGCTTAAAGTGTCTTCAAAATACCAATAATATGGCACTTGAATATTTTTATAGGAAAAAATTTACATCCACCAAAACTTTTTAAATCCTCGAAAATTCTTCTATGTGAAATAGTTATCCATTTCTATCCCATTCAGCCAAGTAAAACTAAGCTATAATTATCCCTCAAACTCTATTAGAATAAATCTTTTGTGAACATATCTGTTGGATTATTTCATCCAACTATCTTCCCTAGACCTTACACACAAGGATAAAGAAATATCCAAATGTAATGTTACATTTTATTGATTTTCTATATCCTCACATGGAACACATAATGTTTTTCCATATATACAACACTCTGACTATCCATAATGGAATTGAAATTTTATGGAACCCTTTTTGCATGTCAATTAGATGATTTAAACACACCATTTCCTTTCTTGATTCTGTTCCTCCCATATGAACTGCTTTTTTTTGTGGGGGAGAGAAATAAATTGTTATATCTTTAACATCTAACAAATCAGGGTTCTAATTAAGGTAAATATAAAACCACTTGTGCATTTCAAAGAATCAGAGTCTCAAGAAAATATTGATTCAACATACCCAATCAATGGATCATCATCATTGAGAATATAAACAAAATATCAAATTCCATTAAGATATCTCGCAATCTAATTTATAACATCCCAAAGTTATTTACCCATATTTAAAATAAAATGACAGAATACTATAGCAAAATAGAAAATATTTAGTTGATTTTACTCCATGGAATATATAATTATTTAAACTATGGATGCACATAGTATTTTCCCAACGTGCTTTTCATCTTCTTTTATTTATTGTTTTTGTTTGATTGATAGTTTGAAATAACCAGTAAGATGACTTAAAAAATTTATATCAGGTCATTGAAAATATTTATATGATCTTCTAAATGAAATATTTTAGAGAAAAAACCATGTTTTTGATATTCTTGTCTCATTCAATCCCCATTCCCATGATCATCTGTGCTTCACCAAAACATTTGATTTCATTTTTTTATAACAAGTCCCTTTTAAGATCATGGTTACATTGAATTGATGGACCCACCTAATTCATGTAATCCATGTAAAATTGTAGATTAATTATATTCTCATCATCTGACTCCTTACCGTACCAATAGTGATTTTATATTCTCAACATGAAACTATTCTTCTCAATAGAATATCAATAAATCTAATTCCAGTATCAGGGTGTTTTTTTCATCCTGTAAAGGCCTTTCACGATATTGAATACCAAAAACAATTGACAAATAAAACCTCGTGTTACATGATATATATTTTATCATCTTTATTTTCAAGATGAACGATCATATTTACATCATTATATTGTATATTTATTATTTTTGGAATCAACCAAACTCCAAACAATGTTAATGGTAATATTCTTTACTACCGAAGAGAAATTATTTGAAAAGTCGATTCCCTTCTTCCATTGAAATAAATTGAATAAAAACCTCACTATATACCATATACTTTCATAAAATACATATTTTTTCTTGAAATCATTAATGTTTTCAAGACTCTAATTTTGAGTTGGTTAATCCATTAGCTCTCAAGTGTTATTCACATAAAACATTTCTAACTCCTACTTCACAACTGACTCACAATTACCTACATATTATTTATTTTATATAAGTTATTATACATAAGTGTTAATGGTATACTTTATTCTTTTTAATGCCTTATTATCTACTGAATATTCGAGAAAAAAAATCACAAGTACTAAACTCAATTGTCTTATCATAATAATTTAATCATACATCATGTTTCCCATTCAACCATATAGTTACTTTTAATGAACACTCTAAACACTTTAGAATTATGTTTTATGAAATGTACACATACATTCCTTAAGTTTCCATCAATGAAAGACAAAAATTATTGTGAACCTCCATAAAATATGACTAGGGAACGTCGCCAAAAATCTATATACTAGCCCTAGATTACTTAATTTTGATGTTCTTAGGGTCAAGATAATTCTCACAAAATTTTGTTTGATAAGTATGAAACTCTTATTACATCCAAAGTCATAATGTTCCATCTTCACCCTTCTTTATCTATTAAAACATTCATACCATTCTCATTGAGATACCTAAGATGGTAGTTCCATATATTAGGATTTTTTATTATTGAATCCATGATATGTGTAACTCTCACAAACCACCAAGTTAGATACAATATTCCATCATTTAAACCGCCTTCTATAAATAAGGATTTATAAGTGATTTTAACCACTCCAATGGTAATGGTAGATCTATATCAATATTTATACAACTGACAAATTGAAATCATGTTCATATGTTGTCCTTGTACATATCAAACTTCCGTCAATACATATAAAAATTCACTGTTCAAATGAATCATAATATGCACCTTACCTAAAATATTATGATTATAATAATCAACTAGATTCACTATTTCAATTCCTCTTAACATATAATTTAAAATTCACCATTTTAATTAGTGGAGTGAAATATGTACTGAAATCTATATTCTATGATTCTGATGGTATATTGACATGATTTATACTACTCATACAAGTTTATCGAAAAAAATAATCCATCAAATATTGGTCTTCCAAATTTTCAATTTTGATTACAATAATCCTTATTGAGGATACCCATTTTATCGTAGTTTTAGTAGGCTTATATTGGTCTAGTAGATTTTCCTCTACACCTATCCTTTATCAATTATTCTGTTCTTATTTTATTTCTTCAATGATGTGAAATCTCTATTACCACTACACGTTATGAATTTCTAGATGGTTCTTGAATATCCATCCTTTGGAGATCTTCATTTAGGATCATGTTTTGTACATAATCGAATATGATGTTTCTCTTTTCACTAAAATTTAATACGATTTTTACCATTTTATCCCACGATTATGGTAATCATGATAACATTAATATGGTCAAGATATAATCTTCAAATGTTACCTCACTACAAAATAATTATCTTTTTCCAACATGAGTATGTCTATTGGTGAAAGTGCATTTTTTGTTGTTAAAACGTTTTACCAAAACAAATTGTCTTGTCACTAAAATGTTGGTAAAAAATATGTCGCTAAATGTTATTGTGATAGATAAAATAGTTCAGTTACAATTATAATAATACCAAAAGTTAATATATATGTTGGTTAAAGTGTTTAGCAACAAATTCATACGATAAATTTATTTGTTGATAGTATAAATATCAACATTTAATATATATTTAAAAATTACTTTTTAAATGACGAACTATGTGATATTATCATACCAATTGGTAATACATTGTATTATATTTATTAAATTAGTTATATATTATATAGTGATTATAAATATAATATATTAATAATTAAATTAACCTGCATAACACTATACCAAAGAGACTGGAAAGATGATTCACAAGAATCAAAAAATAATTTATTTTCCAAAATAAATAATGGCATTGTTATCAAAATCTAATAGTTTCACCAATCAAACTATGCCCATGAATTTGATTCCATGATGTCATTCAAATCAATACAAACAATGATTACACAAAATCCAAGGTACACAACCAAGGATTATGAATAATTTATTACATGAGCCCAACAAAGTAGAGGAACCATGACCACTAAGAATGAATCTATCTCAAACCTTGAAACCAGCATCCTGCATCACTTAGTCCAAACACTGTCATCTTTCTATACTGCAACTATGAAGAGAAACTCCTTGAATATGGTTTGGTTCACCTCTGATGTCCCTTCATGAGTAGTGAACACAGAATAGATCCAACAACAACAGCTTCTACATAGACTGGCTACAAACATCCAGAATGATAACCAAAATCAATTACAAGAACCATAACCCAGAACAAACTAACAAAAACAAACTTAGAAAAACAATTTCAGAAAAATCCGAGTCTGCATTTAAGCACTTGAATTCCTTGACCAGAACCTCCATATAAACTACATTCAGATTTAAAACAAAATAGCTTGCCATGTTTAAAAATATTTAGTAAACTGTATGATTTACCACATATAGTATGCTTGAAATCAGTATGAAAAATAAACTGATTTCATATTGTAATAATATGAAAAATAGTACATCATAAAATTAGTTTAGGCAATAAGAAATCATTTAATAGTGTAACATAAATAACAGAATAGCACTAAAAATAGTAGGAGAAGGTGATAAATGGTTGATACATCAGGCATAACTGCATACAGTATGAGAAATAGAAAAAAAGTATGAAATTAGTTAATACTGTAACATAAATAACAGAATATGGTATGAAAAGAATTATAAAATTTGAAATCAATTTACAATATACAATATGAAATCAGTTTAAGTAGTATGAAATCAATTTACAGGTGACCTATACTTGAAAAACATTATGGTATGAATAGAAGTATACAATATGAAATCAATTTAAAATATACAATTTGAAATCAGTATTTGTAGTATGAAATCTAGTTACAGGTGAGCTATAATTGATAAACATTATAAGATGTGAAATTGGTATGAAATCAGTTTCCAATATATATTATGAAATCAGTTAATAGTATAAAATTATATTAATCAGTAAGGTGTATAGAGTTTATGAAATTTATTCAATAAACTGCATTCAATTATGCATTTATTTTATCCATTAAACTGTTTACAGTTTATTCAAATAAACTATATGAAACCAATAAACTAATTCAATAAACAATATGCAGTCAGTTTATTCCAAAATCTGCATAAACTATTTAACTACTCCTGGTGGGAATTTGGTGTATGGTAGGTGCTTTGGGCATACCTAGAAATCCGGAGTGCGAGCTAGATTATATAGTAATACAGATTAGTGCTTCATTGTGTCTTCAATTTGGAATTTCAAGTGAGAAATTTTGGTTCAATCATGCTAGTGTTCTTGAGGGTGAAATGATTGTGAATACATGGTAGATTAGACTTTAGGAGTTTGGTATTGTGCACTTATTAAAAGTGGGCTTCATAGATGGAAGGTGGGATTTTAGACCACAAGGGAATGTGCAGTAACATCCAAAAAAACACAATAAATTTTATATTTCTAGAAATAAATTTCCACACAACAATAACACTAAAATTATAGTTTTTTAACATGAATTGTGATGAAAAACATTACATGTTTAAATGAACAATAACATGCAATTTTCAGAACATATTTATAGATTACACAATTATTGAAAATTCTAAATTTTTCCATGTTTTGTAAAAATTCAGGGGTTTTTCAATAAAAAGAAATAAAATGAATGATGATTTTATGTTAATAACTACCCCTACACATGAAATTTTCACTCCCAGAAAAAACATGCTAATGGATTCTCTATAACATGAAAAAAAATACCATTCCACATACAGATTTTAAGGAAACCCATTTATATTTCCTGCTCAAAGTTTCCCCATCAAAATTTAAAATAAGATACAATGTATGCAATCAGTGAAAATTCAAAAAGAATTCCAGAACTCTGAATCTATGTATATTTGAAACAATCAAAATATATTGGATTAAAATTTTTAAAAATTAATAACTTATAGTAAATTAGCAGATAATTTTAGAGCAAAAGAATATAGATACATTTAGAAATTCCCAAACCAAATAATAAAATCACTTTTTCTAATAAATTAAAGTTCCACTTCAATCAGATGAGAAAATTTAATGTTAATGTCAAACATGTTTAAGAATCTAGTTTCATTTTTACTTCATTCATTAAACATCCAACATATCAAGCAAGCATCAATTTAACAGTTGTGCAAGCAAAGGGTTATTTCTAAGTATGTTTCACTAATCAGTATACTGCATAAAAAAATCTCTTCAACATGACTACCAAAAAATTAAATCATCAACTAGTAAAACATCAGTTCATTTCAAATGATTGGTATAGAAATTTCAAATAGGTTCTATAAAATTCCTAAAGGTTTATGAACCACTTAAATCTTAACAAGATTGCTTCTTTAAATATTCTATTGGTTTCTTTCTTTTTTACATTCTTTGGACTCTCAACAACAGTGTTGATTAGTCCAATCCCATTTAATGGCATTAATTGATATTTAATCAGCTTAAAAGTAAGAAAAACAATGGTAGGGTAAACCAAGTTACAATCAATCGTCAAGTAAAAAATTCATTCTAGTGAGAAGATCTAATAATAAATAGGCAAAGCTAGGACTGGAAAAAGTATGATAACAAAACAGAGAACAACCTGCAATATGAACTGAAAGAACATCAATTAATCCGAGCATTGAAGTCCGAGATACCATACCCAACTACATTTCCTCATACTAACTCCAAGAACATGAAAAAAACCAAATCTAAACCTGCATTGCTGATGCTAACTGCTAGAATGTTTGATCACATCTAAAACTAAACCTGCATTACTAATTCCAATTGTAAGAAAGTGTGATAACAACCAAAACTGAACCTGCTTTACTAATGAAAACAGTTTTACCAAAACTGAACTGACACTAAATTCTCATTACTAATGCTATAACTCACCAAAGTATGACAAAAAAATAGAGAATAACCCTCGTTACTAATTTCAAGAACATTAATTAATCAGAGTATGAATGTCTAAGATTACGTACCAATCTACACTGCCTCATGCTCATTACAAGAACATGAAATCAACCAAAATTGAACCAGTTTGCAGAAAAAGAACAACCAAAATCACACCTTTTTTAATAAATGCGAGCACATGAAAAACCCGATTACATACCAACCTACAATGCCACACTTTCATGATTAATTAGAGCCAAAATCCTTTAATAATTTCCCATCTTAATGAATTGAAAAAATTTATACAGAATCAAGGATGAAGAGAGGTTCCAGGATAAGTGAGGATTATGGAAGGATTATAAGTAATGATGGAGATTCGAGGGACTGGGTGTGGGGGGAAATGATGGAAATGACGATGAACTAGGTGAGTGAAGACATGAAGCATATCACTGATGTGGGGTCGGGTGCTGAGGAGATGCGAATGAGGGATGCACAGATGATTGAAATAGATGAACATGATATGAATATGAGGTGATCAAGATGAACCAAATGGGTAGTCGATGAAACAATAATAAAGGGGTGGCATTGAACGAGGTAGAAGAATTGACGAATAAGAATTGACGCATATGAACGAGTGAAACTTAGGGTTTTCAGGATCCTCGAGGGTGCGGGAATGGATAAAGGGGCACGATTTTTTAAGGATAAATGGACTACATGTATAAAAAATTAATAATAATTTTATAAAAATCATGATATTTAACAACTTCATATATAATAAATTTATATATATTTTATGAATAAAAAAATCTATTATATACATATAATTTATTTTCCTTATTTTCAATAAATTTTATTAAATTATAAATATTTTAATTAATTGTATATTTATATTGGTAAAATGATATGTTTGTAATAAGTAATTAATATATATATATATATATATATTTGATTTTTAGTAAAATATTTGTATTATTGAATAACTTATTATAATGAAATTTTATAATGTTAAAAGATTTTTGGGTGATAATAATTAATAATAACAAATTCAATTAATGGTGACTCAATTGTTGGTATTTTTATGATAAAGCACGGAATTTAAATGTCAGTAAAAGATATGTTGGTATTGAAATGCTAATACGATCAAATATATTTTTTGGTAAAAAAATAAGTTGCTCCATGTACTTAATATCAGAAAAATTAAATATCTATCGGAATTCATCATTTTACCAAAATATATATTATCTGTCAATAATTTTCTGTTGGTGCATGTCACTTTTTTTGTAGTTCCTTCATAAAATCAAGTTCGAATCCAATAAAATTAGACTCATTTACATGATATGTTGGGAATATTTCATTTGATAGCCTTATATTGAATATTCATCTCATTAATAACACTTTTTGGATTATTATTTAATTATTTTACATTCCTTCCAAAGCATCCATCAAATTTAATATGGTCTTATTCTCATGGATATTCAGACCAACAATATACAGTAATGAAAACATCCCCAAGCCCCACAACTAAAAAAACACATGTTTCCATGAACCTATAACCACATAAAATAAATTTCTTTGGTTGTAGACTAGATAGATCCATGGTATGGGTGGTATATATTTAGGAGTAATTTTAGTGGATATATCCCATCTATGGAACACATATAACCATGGTCACGAAGGAAAATTTCCATGATCGTATCTTATTGATATAGTCTATTTTCATGGTTAATTATTTTTATGTGGTCGGAGCATGAGAAAAATAAAATTTCCCACCAATATCCATGGGTAATATGGGCATGCCATAGTAAATGTTTGTTGACATAGGCCACATATGGACAAGTTAATTGTGGGATATATATATGAGAATTGTCTATGGCTATATCCCACCTATAGCCAAAGGAACTATGGGCCTTATATATGGGAACTGTCAATGGCTATTGGTCTTTCATTAAGAAGATATTAAATTTAATTAAATAAAAAAAACATATTTCTAAATAGTTACATATATTTATATAAGTATATGTTTATGTAAAAATAAAATAACAATTTTAGTAGAGTGGTAGAGTGATCTTTTACAATAAAAATGAGTTGGGTTTTAAAAGCACTAACTTCATAATTTATCCTGTAAAATCTATAGACATAAGAAAGGAAAGAAATAACCAAGGGAAATTCTTATTGATATAGGTTGAACTACATGGAAGAATCTATATCCATGGGTATATAACATGGACATAACACTTGTTACCTTTATGGAAGGTTGTATCCATGGGACACATGACAATGGAAATATGTCTATTATTCCATGTTGGGTAGTCTATAACCATGGGAAGTGCCCATGGAAATAACCAATATCCATAAGTAATGCTTGTGGTAATAACTCACATGCACTCGAGAAGAACCAATTTCCATAGGCAATAACCATGGTAATTGGGAATATGTATGTCGCTATATCCTGAGGGCTACATCTATGCCAATACATGTTATGTGAGCTGTTCTATAGATATAACTAATTTTTTACTTGTTCTCAATTCATTTATAACCATCCTTTCCCATTCTACTTTCTCAATTACCAATGATGTAATAGTTTTCAAACTAACTTCTAGATCATTTAGAATCACATTGTCCACCTTTTCCATTCACTAGAAATAAAAATACATTTCATCAAATATTTAAATCAAGACCATGAAATCTTCTAACAGTATCACCAATGGATACAATTTATCCCACTAAATAAAAAATCATTTTTGAAAGAATGAATATTACATGATCTGATTTTGAGAAAACCGCTAAACCTATGGCAACCAATTTATTATTTTGCAATAATTGTTTATATTTACAGAGAAACACCAATCAATGTATTTTTTTGAAGAAAAATATTACATTGGTGGAAACATGGCATCTGTTACAATCCATTTAATTTGAGTGCACCTGAACAAAGAAGAAAATATATACCCAAATTGACACACAAAATTCATTATTCAATGTTTTATTCCTCCAATACCATTAAAATATAAATATTAAAAAATGAAACAAAATTAAATAAAATAAATACAAATTTGAATTTTTTGTGTATTAGAATTTCATCATATGTCAACTGGGAAAACATGAAACACATTGATTTCATGGATGTAATAATTTTCAATCACATTGACTTGTCAACCACATAAAACAAAAACATAGTGAAATTTTTTACACCTCAGAGAATCCCCCCCCCCATAGAGGGACCCTCTTGATCATCTAGTTGCACTAGCATCCAACATTTGTGATATTTTAACTGTTTCACTGTTAAAGTTTCAGTCCATTGTATATTTCATCAGTATAACCACCAATCATTTGTAAAACAACAATATTCAATGTGTATCATAAATTTTATAAAAACATCTAGATAATAGTTTTACCAATAGTGATACTTCATCATTCTGTTTATTATCAGAAAATTATTAACTTCATATGATTTGGCCACTATTCTACATCAATTGGAATGTTGGAATCTCTTACCAACCCCTTCCATCCACTGAAGATCATTGTACCTTGTCTTATAAGGAATATAGTTTCTCTTGTGTTACATCTTTTGATGAAATTAATCTAGTTTATTAAGAGTCTTCACAATCCCAACAATAAAATTCTATAATACATGGTGGGTCGCATGGATAGATCTTGAAAAGAGTAAACCACAACCCCAATTAAATCATAATGCCATTCAATTCCAAAATTCATCATGAGAATAACCATGTACATAACTAATATCTAACTCAGAGTGATACCCAACAAGGACTCTAAATTCTCACATACAATTAATTCATGTGGTTTCGCCTCTCATACTAAGACTCACTATCATATTCCACACATCTATAAAGAGCTGTTATTATACCTACCCACAAGAAAACATATCTTAACCATTTTGTGTGACTTTTCTCAATACTAAAAATATTCTATTTAGGAGAAGGTTATAATGCATATCAACATGATATGAAAAGTACCACTAGATACCATTACCATGTTTAGATATCATGCTTTATGAAAATATAAATAAGTCAAAACCCCCCCGAAATTACATCATAATTACTATTGTTGGTATAAAATAAAAGCATAAACCATATAAATCTCATTAATAAGGTTAATTTATTAATTAAAATCTACCTTTTCAACCAAAATACATTATGAAAAATAATCAAATTCATATAAATAAAATTTAATGTATAAAAGTTATTGTAATCCTCATATAAAAATTAAAAAAAGGAAATAAATTTCTACCTTGAGCCACATGTGTAAACTCAAAAATAGGTGACACGTGATTTTATATAAATTAACCATAACATAAGAACATAAAGAATACATTCAAAATTAGTTATTTGAGATAGATAAAAATATAATAGTGAGAGAAAACAAATATCATGGCGTCAATGGTATTAAACATTAAAAAATTGGATGAAAACAAAAAAATAAACTTCAAAAATGTAAAAAATTGGATTAAGATAAGCTTTAGAACAATGGAAGAAGAATAAAATGTTCTATATGTCATGTCTATCTATGGGGAGGAGATGATGAGTGGTTAAAATATGTTTTAGGGAAAAATGATAATTTTCATTGTGGGGTTCTCCTAGGAAGACCACTAGGTTCTCGATCTACTTGTGTGAGATTCCCGATGATCCATTGGTACCCAGTGTAGGCTAACTAGTTAGAATATGGGTATTTAAGGTATATAATTTTTCTAATACATATCATGAGTACCTGATTCTGTACACCCAGTACCTTGTGGCTTCTATTACTTTAATTCGGTAACATGGCCTTGGTTACCCCCCTCTAATTTTTTTTAAAACACCCAAACACTTCCAATTATCTTGACTTTCATGTGGAATAAAATTAAATGTAATGTGTTAAAAAATATACGGGTTACATTCCATATAACACAAAGTATGACATATGGGTCAATAAAAAATGTCTTTCTTGTTTCACAGTTTAAAAATATCATTTAAAATAGAGTTCCATGACTCTGGGACATGTGTCACATCACACATAATATACTATTTAGCTCATATACCACATTATTCCTGATGTGAAACAATAGTCATGTGTCATGTAGTAATAAACAGAACACCCAATGCTAATAACACTTCAACCATACCTCATGAGAATCATCAGAGAAGATAACATCTCATATCAATTATACCAATGAATCTTCCCAAAACGACTCGTCCACCTTTTGAACAATGGTTGATAGCAAAATTATCTAGTATATAAAACCATTAACATTATCCTCTTATAAATCAAGATGCATCATTGAAAGATCTTATATCACATTCCATTCATCCATAGACGTTCAAACCATATTTTTTTCAATCCAACACATCGCTTCATCTACAACATTCCATTTCCCTATGGTATAAGATATCATGATTTCATAGTCATGAAAGAACTCTATCAACCTCTATTTATGTAGATGAAAATCCCATTGAGATAATATATTCCACAAACTCTTTTAATCTACAAAGACCAAAGACCATTTTTCGATGAGGAAATATCACCATAGCTTCATATCAAGAACCAATACAACTAAAACAACATCATGGGTGACATAGTTGCACTCATGAAAACATAACTGGCTAGACTCACATGACATCATCTCCCTCTGGTGCCTCAATATACAACACAAATCATGTATTTATGTTTCATAGAATACCAAGAACATAAACCATTTCTCAGAAAGTTAAAGTACAAGATCAATGGACAATATTATTTTAAGTAGTCGAAAACCACCTCACAATAATCATTCCATACAAAATATTGACTCATACTATTAATGGTTTAAAAATAGGATATAATTCCAAATAAATTAGACATGAAAATATATTAATAGCTATCACAACTAAGTAACCATCAAATATCTTCACTATTCATGGGTTCCTCCTAATAATCAACCACCTTGATCATTAATAGATCAATTTCTATTCACCATTAAGACACAACATGCCCAAGAAAATATACCTCACACATCCAAATATGAAACTAGAAAAAATTTACATATAAATGATGGCACGAATATATTTTAAAAATATCTGTAAGATTATTTCCAGGATCCTCCCCAATTTCTTGTAGAAAAATATTTCCTCAATGGACACTACCAAGAACAAATACAGGAGCTAAAAACCAAGGATATAATGACTCCCATAAAAATAGATAGTTCATTCATGGAACTAAACTATATCACTAAAAAAACTCCCATAGGGGCACATAAAATCAGTCTTCAGGATATCATAATCTTTTAACCTCATCTGATGATACCCAAATGAAAATGCATTCATCATTAAATAAATGTATCACTTAAATGTTTGAAAAATCATCAATCATTAGGAAGGGAAATTTTTTATTAATCATTACATGATTCAATTACTAAGATTTCATGCACAAAATCAAACCACTATATTCAATCATATAAAACCCCATTGGATAACCCCACTATGGAAAACTAGGATATATAACACCCCACTATGTTAAATCAACAATTTGAGTGAAAAAATCCCATATCATAGAAGGTTTCTAAAAAAACTAATCCATATAAAATTGAGATGAATCAAAATATAAATCTTTATAAATATAAATTTTATGGAAATGGAGTGAAATCACTAACACATTAAGAAACAAATATGGTATCACTGAAATTTTTTAGGAAACTCAACCATCTACAACTCTAAAAAAACATAATAAAATATCTTACTGATGAGAAAAAGAGGCTATGAATTATTTTTTCATGTATGTTGATCATTATCACTAATAAACATCTCACACTTGACTTAATTATCATATATTACAACTATATTTTAGATGAAATTGATGTTCTGATGATTATAATAAAACACATTGATGAAAATGATTTCATCATATGGTATATAAATTTAAAGAAAAAAATACCCCTTGACTATTATTACCCCATAATTATCTCCCAAACCCAACAAAAAACCTTAAAAATAGATTGAACTTTAACCGGTGTAGTTAATATAAGGGGAACTGGAATCCTCTCCACCTTGAGTCATAAGATGAATTAAAAGATTTATTCAATGTATCAATTTAAATCTCATTTATCAAAAATGGTGAATGTTTAGGTAAAATAAATTTAGATGTTACCTTGAATGATCTAGACCCACCTGGTACTGTTATCTCCATGGAATGAAACTAACCATGTACATCATATGTGCCTCACTAAATATATTCATGAATCTTTGGATGGATTCTTGAGAATTTAAAACACTAGAAAAATGAATTGAAGACTACTAGTTCAGACTCCCTACAAGTAAGAACCTCAATTGTCCCGATACAAATGATCCACAATATTCATATATGCACATATGGATGTTATAAAATCTCTCCCAATAAAGGTCATATTAACTACACATACATATTCTTGATCACCTCTACATGTTTTAGCACATTCAAATACATATGATATAAAAATGGAGTTAACTCATAATAAAGAGTAGGACACAGTGACTCCAAAAAAGTATGTTCTTCTAGCCTCCTCAATTATTCTTCTAATCATTCATTGATTTAACTGATCAAAAAAAATCTTAAAAGTGTTTAATATTTTATTTATGTGATGTGAAACAAGATTTAATTATACCATTTACATTGATTTAATAGAAGTTTTAATGACATTGAAGAATTATAGAGGAATCATGGAGGATCATTGATGGAATTGAAGAATCCTCTTCAAAATCATAAGGTTGTTTCCATCATCATCCTATAGGTGTCATCATAAAGAGTTTACCTAAGTAAAAAAAGTCCAATGACTACCTTGTAGAGGAGCTCCCATTAGTCGATGCTGATAGACAGAACAAGTGAGGTTTCCAAGAGTACACCGACCTACATATAGTGTTGCACTGACTAGATAATGGTATATGAAAATGATGATCAAGTAATAGAAACACCCCCAATAACCTATTGGAGGCTATTGGGTACCCAATTCAATCAGGACATCATATTCTAGCACAACATGTATGGTGATCAAAACAAAACGAACTTGGGAAATAATGGATTAAATACCTTGAATGAATTTTTAAACATTACAAAAGGTTATAAATATTGTAAATAGTGACCTCTTTTCATTGTAGACTCACTTGGTCATTCAATACTCTATTCCAATTATCATGGATCATCAATTTCTTTTAAATTGATTTGTTTTAAGAATATTCTTTCTTCTTTCTTGAGTGTGATCCAAATTGTATATCTTGTTAATGCCTTCTATAATTTTCAGTTTTGAATATTATTATTCATAATTTATTTAGAGAATTGATACCATGATAAAATGTAATTTCTTCTGAGATTTCCAATCTTATTCCTGCTTCAAATATTTGTTCTCCCTACCATTAATGTTATGGACATTGTCTTGTTTAAAGCGCCTTTTAAATGTAAAGAGAAATATCTTTCTCGAGGTTTATAACATTCCGTGTAAATATATAGTGTTTATTATATTTTATGTTTTTTTAAAACATAAAAAAATAAGTGAATGTATTTGTGTCATAGACACTATTAAATCCAAGAGACTAATAAATTTAACCATTAAGAGATTTCAGTGTTAGAAATATTGTTTCTTATAAACATATTCTCAATCTTCATAACCAAATATTTTTTATTACTTAGTTTTTATAAATTTTTTATTTATCATGTGAAATCATTAATTTATTAAATTGTTTAATCTGACTAATCCACTAAGAAAATATATTCAAGAATCTATTTTAGTGTTATTGTTCTACTTATATATTTTCTGTTTAATTATTTTTTTTCTTCAAAAAATTTTTTCTTTGGTTTTAACTCTTCCATAGATTTATTTTCATTAATAATTTATAATGAAATTTTTAATCATTATGTTTTCCTATAATTTGTAAATTTAATTTCACCAAAATTAATCCATTTTACTCAACTCTAACCTAAATTTTGTATCAAAATAGGTTTTAAATATTTATTTAATTTTTTATAAACAATGAATTCAATGCCTTTTGGTAAAAAAATATCATTAACTAGTAATTTTCACGATAATATTTATATTTAAATGGTTTTCCAAAAACCTAAGGTGGTCAATGTATTGTTTACTAGACTTACTGATTTTTATAATAAATGGAATTATCTTAGTTAATCTCTTTATAAAAAACATTTCTAGAAAATACATTGTGGTTTTTCGAGTTATTGGTCACAAGAATTCACAGTGATCCCATAAGATAATGAAATTAAATATATAGTTGTTGAGAAACTCATAGGTTATCTCATGATGTTGACATAATCATGAAGATACAAGATGAAAATGAGGATAATGGGGTCATGAAATAAAATAAAAAATTATTTTCAAGGAAAATAGTGACGAATAATCTGGGAGTAAACCCAAAAAATCTAAATTTAACATGATAATGAACTAGTGATTGAAAAATTAGAGATCCCATCGACATTTCAACAATAAAAATTAATAATTTGAGGTATCTTTTTTAGATTTTGGAAATAAGGGACACTTCAAGACATATTTTTTCATAACCAAGAACAAGTCAAAGTACAATAAGAAAGGTAATAAATTGCTATTGTTTTTTACTAGGAGGGATATCAAGGAATAAATTTAAACAAGAGAATCATGAGATCAAAGTCATAAGTATCCCATAAAACATGTTGATAATCGAATTTAGATAAGTTATAACATATCTCACTCTCATTATCATTCATATACATACTCTTATACTTCTTCAAAATAGTCCTTAAATTATAGTGAACTTATTCATGATAAAAATGAACATAATTTTTTTTATCATCATTCAATATTATATGTTCATAAAAAGAAAAAAATATTGTTTTTGATTAAAAAAATAAAATTTAAAAATAAATATAGGATTTGGTTTTAATGTTAAATGCCAAACCAAATGTTTAAAATTTGTAATCTTAAATTAAACATATTAAAAATAATCATTCTCATTTTACCAATGGGGAATAATATTTTAAGAGTTTTTATGAACATCTTATTAACTTCACTATGGTTTTTGTTTTTTAAAATAATTAAATTTAAAAAAAATATATAAATTGATTACATTTGAAAAGTCAATATCTCAAAATAAAATTTTTAGATATTTCATGCATGTTTTTCATCATATTTATGAATAATACTGTAAAATTGATTGATCTGATAGTCCCAAAAGAATTTATCTTAATTCTCAAGTTTGAACTGAAGAAAATTAAACAAGCGTTTATTCCTAACTCTTTATTGGTTATCATAAAAAGACCCAAGATATGTCTTCAAAAAATATAGTTTCTTAATATTTATTTAAAAACATTTTCTAAAACTGAGAAACCATATGGTATATAGATAGTAGGTGATCAAGGAATATTTTTCTTGATCATTAAGAATTCACTCATTTCAATGAATTTAATGGAGGATAAGTCACATTATAAAAAAATAAAAAATGATAAATTACTTGTATAAATAGAATTGGATTCTCTATCTCTACTAAATTAAATGATGTTGTTTTATAAAAGTGTTTGAGAATAATTTATTATGATAATTTTTAATTATGTGATCGAGGTTCCAAAATTATTTTTAAAAATTATTTTTAATGTTTTTAATTCAAAAAGAAAGAATTTATTTTCAGCTATTAAATTTCAAAGAGTTTATATTATAGTTTTAAAATTCCAAGAAAATAGTAATGATAAGTGTTTTATGTTAAAAATATACTAATTCATGGGTTTAACATCAAAGCCTATGTTATTCCAATATTCATTCTCTTATGAATAGAAACTATAACTGACTAGTATGAGATTCCACAAAATGGTTTGTTAATGATAACATAGTACGTGAACCTTGAAAAATACAAATAAAAAAGTCTTTTTAAAAACCAAGAAACCTTGTTTAGTCTTTTAAATCCATAAATCAATTCCACCTGAGTTTTTTGGACCAACTTAAATTGATTGTATATAATGTAAATATTAAATCGTTTTAATTCTTTGTGACTATACTAGATTTACAAGGGTTCTCTTCTTAGTTGTAGGAATTATTATTTTAATGAAATTATGAACATTTCATAGATATTTTAAAAATAAAAACTCTACAAACTCATGATAAGTATTAGTTTATGTGATGTAAATTATGAAAATAAATACCATTATGTGTTTTTAGTCTCAAGGTTATCATCCCTCATTTTCCTCTCATTGAACACCTTAACAAAATGGGGTTATCAAAAGATGAAATAGGACCTTCCCTGAAATTTCTAGGACTCTCATAATTATGTTTTCCCTTCCCCGATTATTTTGTGGATTAGGAGGTCAATTCCACTTGATTTACCCTAAACAATGTCCCCATAAGACTCATATTTAGAAAAATAAACTTATGATCTTTGGAAATATTAAATTCCAAATGATGTATTCATTAATTTTTTCTATTTTAAATGTTTTATCCTTTATAACTAGCATAATATTGGAAAAATTTACTCGAAATCCAATAAAAAATATTAATTGGATACCCTCACTCATGTAAATCCATCAAAGTCATAAATAAGATGACCATGACACTAGAATAATCGATATACATAAAATTTGAAGTGAATATTCATAAATATAATCCACAATATGATGATGATGTTGAACAATTTAGTTTGAACATAGCTAAACATAAATAATTTAATGAAATGAATGATGTCCTGGAATCCTTGCCTACTTCATTACCCAAGATTAAAATTAAATCCAAAGAACATCCGCTTTATAATTGTATCAATACATTACCATAAAAACCCATACTATTTGTTTGGTTTTAAATGATGGTTAATTTCATTCTATTCTCTCTCAACGTAAACCTCACTCCCTTGATGATAATATTAATTATGATAATTAGATACATTCCATGTAATATTATTTTAACAAATTTAAATGGAAAAAAATTTATACTCCCATGGAACATCCCGATAATCCTCCTATTATAATCACAATGTTGGTTTTTGAGAAAAACCATGATGAACAAGGAAATGTTATCTTATACAAATCCCAACTTTTTGATATAGGCTATAAAAAATAAGGTATTGATTATGGAGAAACCTTTTAAAATTTTTGATGACATGAATACATAAGAATCTTATTTTGATTTTTCCTCCATTCTAATTTTAAAAAAATTCACATTTATGTCAAAAGTGATTTCTTAAATGGGTTCATTTTTGAAATTGTTTTTTGGGCGAAAAACCTTGATTTAAAAATCATACTTTTCTAAATCATGTTTTCAAGTTAATCAAATATTTATATTTTTAAAAAATACCCTTAGGTTATAAATTAGATGTTAACTCAATTTATTTTATAAAATGATTTTAAAAGAGGAATTAATTATTCCAACTATTTCTAAAAAAAATTCAAATGATTTATTAATTATTCATATATATGTTGATTATGTTGTTTTGGGTTTAACTAAATAAACTACATGTAATGATTTTTCTAATTTATTGAATAAATAGATTCAAATGAGTTTTCTAGGAGTACTTAAATTCTTCCTCGGTTTTCAAATATCCTAGTATATTAAGGGAACAATTTTAAAAAAACTAAATATTCTAATGGACTTATAAAGAAGTTAAACATAAATTATGATAAGAAAATTAAAATTTACATGAGTTAAATATGTATGAAAACATTGTATGATTCATGTCAATTTTTCAATGAAAATATTAATCAAAGTATGACTAGAAGCTAAATTTATTTAGCATGACTTGGATAAAATTTATGTTAAGTGTATGCCTTTATGATTATTTTCAATCCAATCCAAATGAGTAAAATTTAAATGTCATAATTTTTTTTAATTTTTTTAAGGAATTAAAAACCATGGAATATTTTATCCAAAGGAACCATATTTTGATATTTCTTATTCTTCTAAGGTAGATTTTGGAGGATACCAACTGGATAAGAAAATTACAAGTGGAATATGTCACCAACTAGTAATGTTACTCATCTATTGGAGTAGTAATAATAAAATCATTGTGTCTATATATACTTATGTACTCTAATACATATCTTCTATGAGTTGTTGTGATCAATTAATATAGATGAAAAATAATCTTTTGGGGATTTATGATAACATATTCAATCATCTATATCCAATGTGAAAACACTATAGAAATCATTATTTATAAAATTACTATTACTCACACAAAATATACAATGAATTGGGACACCATTTTTAATGATATCACTTTATAAAAGCGCATATCATTCATTATTATATTTTTACCGACCATTATTTTTTATATATTATAAAATCAATACATAGGTTCTGGTAAAACATTACCCCAAGCTGGTGGGTCACATGACCTCAAGCGCACCTCTCCATATGTCATTGGTTTCTGACTAGTAGTGATTTTCCAAGGAGGTAATGTGGGGAAAATAATCTTATATCATATTATCACGGTGGTAACAATAATTAATGAAAATAGAGAAATATTTATATAACTTACAGCATAGTGGTAACAAATACTATAAATAAGCACATAAAAAGGAAATATTGATAAAATAATAATAATAAGATCCTAGGTTGAGTCATATAGAAAATGATGTCATATAATTCTGGTATAGATAATGGGTATATAGGACATACAAGACTTA
Organism: Viscum album; assembly: GCA_963277665.1. NCBI lineage: Eukaryota > Viridiplantae > Streptophyta > Magnoliopsida > Santalales > Viscaceae > Viscum > Viscum album. The sequence continues at coordinate 204,165 of CAUJRU010000811.1, forward strand.
ATTCATATACAACATTCTATGAAAAAAGTAAAAAAGTCAAAAATACAGCTTCACTATCATCATGATAATAAGATTGATTGTCTTCTTCCATGCTCCATGGTATAAGTAAAACGTATGATGAATATATGATATGGTTTTTTTCCCATATCCACACCTACAATAAAAAGGTCTACATGGTTACCAAGGTCACACCTATAGGGTGTGAGATATACTTAGTAGCCCACCAATAATGGTTTCAATAATAATCTCAGCAGTGTGTTTGTAATAGACGTGTTCATGAATATTATTGCTAACTAATTCAATTAAATGAATTCTAGTCATATCTGGCTCTCGTAGTAATCCTTGTAATCATTACCAACATTAGCATATCTTATAATTATTCTGATCGTTTTAACATATATTAGAAATCATAGATATATGTAATATGCCTATGTGTACTTAAACACTATACATAATTAAATTTAGAGGCATATATATAAATACTAGGTTCTAGGTGGACCCATTGCATGAAATAGGAATCCAATACCAGTTTAATGAGAAATATTCTCTAGTATGAGTAACAACCCTGGATCTCATATGAATAAGAGATTCCATGCTTATAAAATTAGATAGTGGGGTGAGTCATCATGCCTAACACTCAATGAAATGGAATGTGGAACATAATTCCCATTGTCCAAGAGAATATAAATGGTGTGATATTTCCTTCCATCACTAAACTTACTGGATCATGAAATTCCCTACTCAACATGCCCCTTTATTATTGTCTAACGACCAATAATAGTGGTCTAATCATAATCCTCAGGAGGGATTATCTCAAAATAATTTATAAAAATGTAACCTGTCTAAACACGTGTTTATCATTTCATATAATTCATAATAAATTTTTTAATCTTTTGAGGCATCCATACCAATCACTTTAATTTAAAAAATTACAACTATTTGAATTTGTAAATAAGGATAAACCAAATAAGTGTTAAGTCGATCCACTTAGATGGTGTTTGGGACATCGACAGTTTATATAAACATGGTATTTAATTTAGAACACAAAATGAGGTGGAATACAATTAGGTAAACATATTCTAATGGATCAAAATATATTTTTGGGTATACCATAACATGGTTTTATTAATTTTGGAATGAAATATACATTCTATGAAATCGTACGAAACCATCCATCATCCTGAGCAACCAAGATGCAATGAAAACATCATGAATTTTAGTGACAATTAATAGACCATCTACCTTAGTCCCATAACACTCTTATCGTCTAGTTTCATTCATTGAATGATGTTATAAAATGATAAATAAGAAGAACTTATTGATTCCCAGAAAATATTGAATATGTTCTCAAACTAATATAATAGAATAGATGAGTTGTTAACTTAAGAATGAAAAAAGAGGATTGGTGATATTAATGTGGCAGATCCGATGCACCTAATAGTGATAATAGATGATATTAGATAATGGATTTATCAAAATCACTAGGTGATAATGGAGGATTTCTTCCTTTGATGTGTGGTTTGATGAAAAATAAGTGGGTGGTGGAATGAAATTATGGTTTTAATGTGTGAATTGAAAAATGTTCATTTCACCCATTTTTTAAATGGAAGTATGCTTTGACCTCATTGTTGGTGAAACTGTGTGCCAACCACTCTCAGGACACTGGATATGGACACCCCTCACACTGGTGGGGTGCATAGATTGACTAATACTGCGTAGCCTGTATGAAAATCTTGTACAATCATTCTGAGATAAATCGCACAGTCATGAGGCCCATATCATGTTTCTAGGGAAAACTATTTAGTCTCCTATTGTGCACTGAGTTCCCCACATGGTTGAGTTTTACCTTTATGACTAACATTATGCTAGTCGTGCGAATCATCTTGACTCACAAATATTTGGAGCGATGGGCATGGAACAAACGCCAAAAAAACCATATACTTTCTTGAGGCCATAGGAAATTATCCCAAGGATTAAACAAATAATTAAATCTAGAAAAACAATGATATTCACCTTCATGATATTTTTAGTTTTTATATCCTTCCCTCCTTAATGAAATTCATCCATATGTTGACATTTTGAGTGTATTAAGGGATCAGGTGAGAAAATATTAGGTCACTAAGCATGTACATCAGCATTCTTCTCCCACATCACATCCTCTACTTACATTATTCATATTACTGCCATAGTAAATGAAATGACCTTTCATGGATGTTCATCACAATTCGATCAATGATACACACTGGGTAATCCTCAATGGAAAAATCCAAATACAAATAAACCAAATAATGTTGTAAAACTTGTGACATGTTTGGATAATATTCACGAACATGAGACACATGAAAAAAATAATCTGTAGAACAACATGTCTGTTGAATTTATATGTTGTAAGACATTGATCTAATTATCTCAATGGTCTCAAAAATTCCAATTAATTGAGGTGAAAGTTTACCCTACATAGGAATCAAATGATGGACCAACATGGGAGAAAAAAGCAATAATACCCAATCCATATCCTCAAAAACTAGAGTTCATCAATGTTGATTTCCATATACCTACATTATAGACTCAGCTATCTACACATGCATATTAATCAATTGAACCTAATTTGACGTGTCTTGAATGAGATATGTTATATGAAGTGATTGACACCCTACATCCAACTATGATAGAGTTGATCAACATGACCTATCATATAAGGCATCATAATGAGAAATCTAGATGTAATCCTTAAAACTATTATTATAATCGAAATCAACTATTAGTACGTGTTTCTTCTTTAAACTCCCAATTATAAGGAAAAAACACATAGAATATTATCTAACATATGAGTTTTACTCTTTTTCTATCCATTTGTACATGGGTTCTAGGATATGATCTTAAGAATCTTTTTAACCAAAGACATATGAATCCCATTCCAGGCCCACAAATTGAAACATGAATCCCTATCTGATATGATAGAACATAGAGATTTAGGAAGAAATATGACATCCCTAACATATAGCCTCTCAAGATTATCTACTAAGAATGATTCATAAATAATTAATAAGTGTGTTATATTCATCAAATGGTCAACAAACTACCCATAACGGATCGTTTCCTCCCATATATCTTATAAAATGATTAATTAAATTCATAATGAAATCATCAAATTTCCACTTGGGAATCGATAATGACCGTAAATGTCCCACTGATCAATAATGTTTGGCCTTAATATATTTAATGTTGGAGCACTGATTAATAATGATGGATTCTTCCTTTTTCATTTCAGGCCACCAATATTGTAAACATATTTTTTGATATATCATGGAGACATGAGGATATACCACCCAAATAGAGGCATGAAATCATCTTATCATCTCCTCTAAAATTTACACTATCACATATACATTCCCATGTATACATAATAAATCACCCTTATCCATAGTCCAAACAGAATACGAATCCTCATAAAAAACAATGAATCCTAGGACTAATCCATCAGGATCTAAAATCATCCTCATCATTAATAGTTTCAAAAGGGTATAGGACACTACTAAATCTAGGTTGAATATTTTCCAATGACCCTCCAAAACATCAACACGAATCTGTAAGAATAATTTCATAATATTCCACTCACCAAGAGAATCATGAACTTCCTATTTCTGATCCTTACCTCTCATAGTATTAGCTACAAAATTTTCGTTTACAAGCTTATAAGAATGATAAATTCCAATCAAAAAAATACATTGAACACATAGTCAATTCTTGAGATTTATATCATAATCTATAAAGATTTACGTGAGGATTTTGTGATCAGTGTTTACCAAAAAATTCTCCCCCAAAAAATAATGTGTTCAATATAGTAAATCATGAACTATACCCACTAGCTTGAGATCTTACATCGGGTAATTCGACTCATGATTCTTCAAGTAATGATACTCATACACTATAAATCCTTCATCATATTTCAAAACTAACCCGAACCTGATATATGATTCATCAAAATAGACTTTGTAGCTCATGCCTAGACCTTGTAGAATCCGAATCAGTTGCTAATTAAATCATTATTTCAACTCATGAAAGGTGATTTTAAATGCTTCAGACCATACATATTTTACACCTCACTTTGTCCAGCCTATATGTGGAAATTCTATGTGTGAGAAATCATCTATGAATATTCTGTAATAATCAAATTTTCAAAATAAACTCATTATATGAACGATAGTGATATGATTCTCTCATGAATCCAAAAATATCAACACTTATAGGTCTACTGATAATTCTGATTCTAAGATTATCTAACCCAGGATGTGAAAATATTCGATCTAAAAGTAGCATTTGGTGAGCTATACATAATACATATTATCTCTTAGTTTTTTCAACATGATCCAAGTTTTATGGTAATGGTCATGTTGAGTGTACAAATACCCCAAGATCTATTTCACAAGTACTACCATGAATGAATTGATCATTGATTTAGTACTATCATGTTGAGTGTATGAATACCCCATGAATGAAGGCGTGACATTAACTTGATAATATGCTGACTTAGAATAGATCATTGAAAACACAATATCACCCTATATTTTATCAAATATTTAGTATATTCGAGTTATTGGATACTGATTCCTTACATTCAGTGGTTTCAACCATTAGTAATCCATGAAATGCCTATGGGCACCATCTTCCTTTATAGAAAAAAACAGAGCAGTAATCCCCATGGTAAATTACCATATTGGATAAAACCTTATCCGTATAGGTCCTCCAACCACTTCTCATGCTCCAGAGGCTTTGTAGTTTATATCCACTAAAGAGGAATGGACACTATTCAAACTCTTCGCACTAACTCGATGGTGAATCATACCTCTCTCACTAGAGATAACAAATAAAATTTGGTAGGGAAGAAATCCTAGAAACAATCTATTATAAGAGGGAAAATAATATTTCATAACCCATATTTATCCATGATAATAATGGAAATTTATGAAATCAACCTAGCCATCCCCTAATGCTCATGCATAAATTAGGACACATGAAAATCCCATTATCCCTTGTGAAAAAGTGTAATGCCCTCTAATAATTTAAATATCTTCCTATGGTGGTAAAAATTGATATGATATCGATGGGAACTATCTAGTCTCTTCTGAGAAATAAATCAACCCCAATAATATCATGGGATAAAAGGGTCCACAGGAAAAAATATGCTCCCATCTCAAAATTGAATTCCATACATTGGAGAACACTCTCTGATCAGATACCCCAAGACATAGTATAGATACTTTCTTCTATGGATAAAAGGATCAAGAATTGATCATAATTAAAGGAATCACCGTAAAGATCCATTTTTTTTATTTTTTTTCCATCCGATATAATGAACATAACTTCTAATTGATTAAAAAAATATGAAATGATATTTAGAAATCAACTTATGTAATAGAGTTGATCTACTAATAAGTCATGGTATTAAGCTGCGGTGTAGGATCAGATCCCAAAGAGAGTAAGTATTTCTTCTCAATGAGGGAATGTATTTTTCAAGGATTCAAGTGGAATCATACTATTGACATACTCAATCTCAAGACCCAAACTCTCCATAATTTCGACAATATAAAATATATTGATGCAACTATTTAAAACAATTAAAATACTGGTATAGAGGCTATAAAATTAATACATAAAATAGAAGAAGTTATTGAAATATTATTCATCTGAATAGGTTAATCTATATGTATCAAGCCCATACCATAACCCTGAGTCACAACCTAACTACTCCGAGTAGGCCTGCTCTACTGGCTCTACTAGTCTTGATTCAAGGTTTCTATCTCTCGACCACCAATTTGGCATGAGTATTCGGTGTTATTCCACCTACCCCCCTGGTATGATACTACCAACCCAACTATAAAATGCGAGGTCACTGTGTATCCACTATCACTATGAACTAATGGAAAAGTCATATAGAAGCAATGGAAATTCCACATCCTTCCACAACCTCTAAACTCAACTAGATCCCACATACACTAGGGATTCATGTGTCCTAAATTCACACCCTGGGTATATCTAAGGTTGCTTTGACTATGAGTTTATCAACTTCTGCAACCTTAGCATGAATCCTTGAAACACTAGTTCCTTCAACAAGAGTAATCACTCACAAGTCTAGGTGTTGAACCACCATGAAACACTACATCTATATCCCTTAAATTCTACATAATAATTAGGGAATGGTTGAAAATATCATAAATTTTTTTCATCATGAAAACATTTACCTAGGACTAGATAGATTATATCATCCCATCCTCAAATCTCCTCATAGTCATGAACTAATCACCAGAAAGAGTCTTTGTAAATAGTTGTACTTAGGTAAAATATGAAAAATGATATATTACAGACATAGATCAATATTTTATGCTGAATAAATCTCTAGCTAGGTTAGACCTCATTTTATATGAAAACAATTAATCATATAAGACTATCTAGATGTATGTCTATATCATATCTATATCTTGGTCTTCCCGAATAACGACATCTAACCATCCATTGGCCGAACCGCTTGTCCTATATGTAGTAATCATGACCCTACTCTCTGGAGCTATCTCCAAATTATTTAATACTGATTACATGGACACTATCCATAATTAAATAGCATGATGTTCATTGTCCCTTAAATGGTAGGAGGCTATCGTGGTGCAAATTCCTAAATGATTTCTCCCATAGTTGGGGAAGGCCGATCAACTCCTTGCATAGACTACATCGTACTGATGGATCCCTATCAAAACTAGAAATTTGTTCCCTTATAATGAATAATAGGTGTAACCTATGGAGGAAAAATTTGAGGTTATATTGGTGTCTCATGGCTCACCTCCTCTGAAATATGGTTGTCATAGCCTTCCCGGAGTATGACTCTAGGCTGTCATGATGACTTGATTCTACAATGCCAAATATATTTCTCAAAAACGAATTTAGCAATTGAAAAATTCATAGATATATAATATGAAATGTTCATTTCCTTCCTATATAAATTATCAACCCTCTATTTATGGTCCATGATATCATTTCATGTTTCAAGGGAAGACCATAACATGCTATATAGTATATAAAAGGCAATCCCAACTACCCACTACTATGGCTCAATTTGGTTCTAGTCCCATATGACACATTAGTGGTTCCGATATATGGAGTGACAACCTAATTAATTATAGGAAATAAACGTTTAATTTGTATTTGGAATCCATATTTTACTCTAAGCATATAATATATAAGTTTTTATTTTGTTTTAGTTTTCACTCATTTAAATGTATATATATTACTCAATCTAATAAGATGTGTCTGCATTCCTAATTTATAAAACATGTGATTATAATAAATTACAATTGACATGTCATTTAAATTTACCGTAGAATTTATATACAAAATGATGATGTAATGGTTCATATGAAATGATTAGATTATATGAACTGCCATTTAGGATTTATTGATGTATTTTCTTAATAAATTTCTATTATAAGTTAAGTAATCCAATCAACTAATGTCATTCCGGACCATTTAGCAATTAGGTCTAAAACCAAAAACATGGTATAATTGGCCAATTACGATTTCAACATAAATCACCACAAGAAAATTCCATTTATATTGATGTAAGAAAATTAATAAGTTCAATTATTTTATGTCAACTATAATAGTTAAAAAATTTCAAATACATATAATGGAACTAAAAAGTATATAATAGGAAAATGCATGAAATAAATAAAACATGAATTTTTAAAACTTAGGGAATATAAGTCTTAAAGTTACTAATATGATGCAGGAGATACTACATCATTTCCCAAACATAATAATGACTAAATGAAAAATCATTATAATAATAATAACAATAACATCACAAATCATGTGTGTCGCTTAATGGTTATATCAAATCAACTATAATAAGAGAATTCCAATAACAAAAAAACAATCCTAGGTAATTTTGGTTTTCCTTGTACATGGATTAAAAACTCTTAAGAAAACACTCATTACCAAATTCTGTGACATCATAGTCTCCAAAATAATTACAAAAAATTAAGACAGAGGAAAATATGTTCTAATACCACTTTGTAAAATCCCAACCCAAGTTCCACTAAAACAGATCCCCATGATGGTGGATCACATGGCCTGAAGCGCAACTCCCAATATACAAGATGCTACCTAATAACAGTGAGCATACATGGATGACTGTTAAGGATACTACACCCTCTTATATGCATAATTAATTGTAATAAAAAATAAATTGAAATAAATGAGGGAAAATATAATTGACAGTATAGATGAAAAACATACAATAAATAAACACAATAGAAAATGAAATATCTACGATGTAATAATAAAACAACCCAGGATAATTCAAATAAAAATTGGTGTCTTGTTTTATTGATATACAATGAGGTGATACTGAGGATACATGATCCATAAAAAAGTAAAAAATTCTAATATATAGTTCCAATACAATCACAGTAATATACTAAGTTGTCTTCTCCCACGATCCATGTTATAAGAAAAGTAGAACAATAATTTGTGATAAGAAACATTCCCTTATACACTCAAGAAATAACAAGGCTTACTCGGGTACCATGGGAGGCCTATATGGGGTGTGAGATAAATTATATAGGACACCACCAATACTGTGTAAAATAGTAAAATAAATTTTTATGGAATAACAATGTTCATGGTAATGAATAATAAACTATACTAGAAAATTAATTCTTCTCTGATCATGTTATGGAATGACACCTTCAAAACATTACCTTCTATTGCATAGTCTAGAATTAGTCTGACCAAATTACCTTACATATGTAATCATAGATATCTATAATATGTAGACATCTATATAAACTTCATATGTATTTGTATTTAGAGGAATGTACATGGGTACTATGTTTTAGATGGACCCTAGGTTCTACTCAAGTTTTACTTACTAGCCTAATGAGATATATGATACAACAAGGGTAATTGCCCTAAATATCATATGAATGTGAGATTTCATGCTCACCATGCGAGATGGTGGGGTGATCCATCATTCTAAAAACCCAATGAAAAGAAACATGGAACTTCATTCACATCATACATGTGAATACAAATGGAATGATATGGCCTTCCCATCACTCAATATAAGGAAGCATGATACTACGAGCACAAAATGTCCCAAAACCATTGTACAATGACCAATGACCATGGTATAATCATAAACATCATGAGGGATTACCTATAAATAACATATAAAAATTTATCCCATGAAAACCATCGGAGTCACAATTCATATAATTCATAATTAATTTTTCTATCATGTGACATGGCCTTTATAATCAATTTCATTTAATGAATTTAATCCATTTTGATTAAGAAACACGGTGAAACTAAATAGGGGCAAATCTAAACCATATAAATGGTGTTTTTTCAATCCAAAATTTATATAAATTTGGAATATAATTTAGCCCAATGAAAGGAGTTGAATCTAATAATGTAAACATCTTATAATGGTTCGATATGGTTCATTGTGAATATCATAAAATGTTTTATTTAATATTGTAAGAATTATACAATATAGACATTAAATGGAAACATTTAACATGACCTACAATGGAGAAGATATCAAAGAATCAATAATTTTATGGGGAAATAATATACCACCTACCATTAGCCTATAGAACTCTACTCATCCAATGTCAGGATTTGAATTATGGATGAAAGAGAGGAATCAAAAGAATGTACTAACACTTTTAAAATAGGCCACATGATCTCACACCAAAAAAGCACAAGATATACAAAGATAAACAATGAATAGAAGGAAGGGAATTAAGGATATTAAGATTATAGAAAAAACTCAACCAATAATAATGAATATGATTATCATATTAGAGAGTAATCAAAATCACTACATATAGAAAAAAGGATAGTTTCCTGTAATGTATGATCCACCAGAAATCAAGTGGGAGATGGAATGTAAATAAGGTTTCAATAATTTAATGGGGAAATTATAATTTCACACCTTTTTAAATGTTTTTATGGGGTTTCCACATGATTGGAAAAACAATTCACCACCAATGCCCCAAACACTGCCCTGGGAAACCCCTTACACGTGCTAAGAGCACGATTTGATTAACCATGCACTTCCCATATGAAATGACTCTATAATTTGAATAATAAGAATAGTATGGTCATGTAGTATGTATCACATGGTTAGGTAACACTTTGTATCCTCCTTCCATGAAATTAGTTCCCCACATGGTTGAGTTACACAACTAGATGTAGCCATGAACAAACACTATATCCCAACATATATCACAAATTTCGTGATCTTCAGGCTCTGAACATTCGTCAGATTCTCCCAAGATCTTTCTAGGTTTGTAAGTCACCCTCAATATGATGAATAAATGAATTAAAATATAAACCAAATGATAAATACCTTTGTGTAATGTTGGGTAAATACATATTTATTTAATAAACCCCTTATTCCTAATTTCTATGACTTCATCAAAGGAGAGTTTAGTAGGATTATCTTGTGATACTTATCTCCTAAACGTATAATGATTAATTAGTCTTTTAATTTTGTTGATATATTCAAAATATTTTTCCAAAATGGATTTCATATTAACAAACGTTTTTCAATACTTCTCATTATTTTGAAAAAAACGTGAGTATGATACTCCCAGAAAAGCATTCATGTCTGGATATAAACAAGTGGAAGTGGTTCTAGTGCAAATTATTCTAGGGATTTATCCTGAAAAGTGTTAATTTTTTTTCTAATACATTTAGTATCTCTATCTTGATGGGCATGCCATATCTATAAACCTGGTTCAATCAACATGGGGAATTTTATATGGTTTATTAATATAATATTTACTAAATATTAATGATGTTTTTTTTTCAAAATATTTACTTCTCTATGTCATTAATTTATTTATTTTATTATTTCATTTATGGATGTAATACCTTTAACTATACTGATACATTATTTTAGGGGGGATAATTTTTTATATTTCTAAGATTATCTTTGAAGAGTAATTTTCTTTTTTGAAATAAATTTTCAAAATAACATTTTTTTATCTTTTCTTTATGTTTTATTTCATTCTTGAACTCTTTTTTAAAATATATTTTTTATTTTATAATTATATTTATAAAAAATATATCATTCAAATATTTTATATTTTTTCAAACTAATTTAATGACTTTGAATATCACTCTACAATGATCATTAATAATGATAAATATAGTTTTTATCTACTTTTTTGTTTTATAACCATGTTTTAATCATTCATTTGATAATCCCAATGTTTTATAAGTATTAAGTCTTATAAAAGATAATATATTTTTCTAAAAAGTGGATAATTTTTATTTTTATGATAAAATTCTATGATTTGGAAAAATATGGGAGAAAATATCAATATCAAAGTAATTCATTTTTCATGAAAATAATTTCCCTTTAACTAGTTATATTCCAATTTAATTAAATTTTTATTCAAGTGTTTCTTATCAAAAAAATATGGATATTTTTATTTAGTTGACTATAATTTTTTTAATGATCATAAACAATGAAAAAAGTGAAAAATATTTTCATTTAGGTGATGTGAAACCCACACTGATTAAATCATTCATTATGTCTTATTATAATTTGAAATCCTTAAAATATGGAAAAAATCATGGTGTTCATAGAAGTAATTTACGAATCCAATTCATGTATCCAAAGATTAAATAAAGCATTTTTCAACTCGTATAGAGGCACTGGCTAAATGGTGGCATGACAATGAATTTCCCTAGCCACCAGGATCCTGAGAATTACATGGTGGAGGAGTACTGTCTATCTAGTTCTAATAAAAATAACTAGTGATGTCTCCAAGAGACTACAACCCAATAATTAGTGGTGTAGAAACACGCCCATTGTAACATGTAGTTAGGATCAACTAGTAAAAACCTTATTTGATATTCAGCAGAGGCTACTATATACACGTTGATGTTTGAACATCAGCACTAACATCAAAATTAATGGTGGTAAAAATAAATCGAATGTGGTCTTCAATGTGTTAATGATCAATGATGAATTTTACATAATTACTGAATATTTTAAATTCTATAAATAGGGATGTTAGTGGACATGGAAGCTCCTATGATCATCTAATCTCATATTCCAAAACTCTTCAATCATAAATTTCACTCCCATTGGTTTTTTTCTAAATTATATTTCTCCATTCTAGAGTGTGTGAAAAAATTTATATTTTATTACTATTTTCATTTATTATAATTTTTTCCTAGTCGTATTAATATTATTTGAGATAATTGAGACCATGTGATTACTTAAATTCTTCCCAACAATTCCCCCACATTCATCAGTCTTCAAATTTTGGATTTCAGTACCGTTAAAGTAATGAACTTGATTTATTACCATTTCCATTTTAAGGAAATGTAATTCTCTTCTCAAGGTTTCTATAATTTCATTTAAATAGTTAATGTCTACTATATTTTTGATTTTCTATTATATCCTAAAAACAAAGGCAATGTTATGGTATCTTGGAATCCATTATATGCAAGGGTATAATACATTAAATTCTCAAGTGATTGAGGTGGTAGACATAGGAAATCATTTTTAAAAACATCCTTACTAAATTGTGTCTATTATGAACAATTGAAAATTTATTTTATTTATCAATTTGAATTGATTAATTATTAAATTTTTATTCCATCAACCACGTTTAATAAATTTATTCATGAATTTACCATTATTTTATTATAAATCTTATATTATTATATTTAATTATTTTTACAATTTCAAACATTTATTCATTTGTTTTTTTAACTTTAAATGGTTTTATTTTTTTCGTTATTTTATAAATATGTTTTTAATTCGTGTGTTTTATCTTTTATTTTTTAATTGGAAATTCACCATCTTATTTCCATTTTACTCCACTCCAATCTATTTCCTCATATATTATATGAATTGGGTAAAAGTAAAAAATTCCATTAAATAGATTCCAAATGTTCCAAACACACATGTTACCCTATGAGAGAGAGAGAGAATCCTACAAATTTACTGCCTAAATAATTGATGAATATATCTATAAAAAGATATATTCTTGTATTCATCTATATATATTTATGACTCTTTCCACACTACGTGAAATAATCCACCCCCAGGGTGTAGATACTATCATCTTACTAATAGTCAATGGGGCCTTATTTTTTCCCCTATCATAAATCAAAATGAACTTCGTATCTAGATCCACCAACAATTTGTTTATCCATGGACTCGAGTCAATCCCCTTATACTTCTTCCAATACAGATGTTCGAACTCATGAACCTCTATCCTTAATCACTCATCTCTATTAGAGGTTTCAACCATCCAATGATCAAAAATTTCATCCTACTAAACCTCACTAATTATTCCCACAAAAATAGGATGAAAAATAAACATTTCTCTAAGAACTAATAAAAAATATTATTCGAGATATAATGAAATTTATTAGGAATTATATACATAAATTCATTTCACAATCTCCAAAATCAACCCAATTCAAACACAATTCCAAATAAACATGATTCAAGTACTTATACAAGGTCTTTAAAATATAATCATCATTACCTCATTTATGGTGTTTAATAAGATTGTGGTGTTGGAATTTGATCATAGGGGTCCATAATTGCATATGACCTAAACAACCCACTTACTAAATCACACACTAAATTCAACTAATACTATTTCCTTACAAAACCCATAAAATAATCAACAATTAAAATGTAACACCCAAAGCTTCCAAAATACATTTATCTTTGAATAATATGATAGCTTGTGCTGTACGCAACTTCGAGTTCTAGCACACCCTGACCAATTAAACTACCTATTATGAATAGTAATAATGAATTTTTGAAATTTTATATATTTTATTTGACAAAATGGACATCATTTTTGGATTTGGAATAACAAAATTAAGTTATGGTGATTTTTTTGTATTTTTCTGGATGTTATAAATATTTTATGAATAGTGAAAAACACTATGTGACTGTTTAAAGCTTATGTTTTTTTTCAAAAATTATTTATTTTATTTATATATATTTTAGGTCAATGTAGATACCTAATAACTATATAATATCAATGCAATTCATTGGAGTAATTTTATAATAAAATTAAATTCATAAAGTTTTATTGAAAATTTATAAGTATTTTACCCACCTTCATGGCACATTTGCAAATTTTCCAAGAACATAATTATAACACTTCTATGAATTGAATAAAAAACTCTGAGACACACGGATGAAATTAGTATGTAAAATGGGTTTAAATATGATGAAAATATTTTTTGGTGAATAATAACATTTGAATTTTATTTACAACGAGAAAAATTAAATAGGGTAGTTAAAGTTAAAAATGATTTTATAATTACCCTAAAACATGTCCTAAATCTATTACATAAGTTTATTTCGGCCAAATCATTCTTAAGAATAAAATATGACCCTATTTGTTCCACATGGATTAGATTAGGAAATTTATTATTATTTTATTTAAAGAAGAGTTAAAAGTGTTAAATTAAAATTTTCATAAACTAAAACATATTTAATAAAGGGATATACATTAGAGAAATTCGAATATAAATATTAATTATAAATATAAAAATATTTCCAACATAATCTTATTTTATTTTTAATTTTTACATATTAAATAAATAAAAAAATTTATGACACTATGATGATGCAGTAATTACCGTATTAATGAAAGGACAAAATAATTTGACATTATAAATATATAAATAAAGCTCAATTGAGACTTTTTATGCATTATGTAAATTTTCTTGGTCAATATTAAATTTCAGGATTAAATAAAAAAATTCAAAGTGATATTGTTATCACGAATTTCACAAAAACAAAATGCCAAATAGTGTCAAAATGGACATAAATGAGTTTCTAAAACCAATAATACATTATTAAATGATATAATATTCCATAAATTATAGGGTTCATACAAATTAAATATATATGATATGATATATAAATAATTAACCACTTGGGGTTCTCATAGATTTTTAAATTATGTTTATTAACCATTTATTAAAATAATACTAGAATTCAAGGTAAAAGATAAACTATTTAACTAAGAGTTAAATTTAAATGATAAGGTTAATATGATAACCCAAACCTCTCTAAAACTTATTGTTTGAGAGGTTTTCCACCCAGCACCACCATATCTTTAAAATAAACCATTTTGATGCCATTATATAATGAATATTATTATATACTAAAATAATTTCTCAATCTTTCCCAAAAGTGACCCAAACCTCTCTTATAAAATGGTACTTCCACTTCTCTTAAAATCACACCTCCAAAGACATATGGATTGTCCAAACCCTACTCAAATATCCTCCCAAATCCCTTTAATTCATTATGGAGGCCTTAATTTGACAATAATCCAACCTAAGGAAATCTTTGGATCAAATCAAAAGGAAGCACCAGAAGAAGATGTAATAATTTCATCACCCCTTTCAAAGTACTTTTCTTATTCCACTTCCACATTCTTTGTTGTTTCCATACCAAAATAATATATACATTAACATATAAATATATTTATGTTATTGAATATATTGTTCAACCATATTCATTATTCTATCCATAATTTCAATGACGAAGTCACCATACATGTGTACGCATGACTTACTGTATCCACATCGTGGTGTAGTTTGTTATTCAACACGTCATCATTTGGATGGGTACAAAAATAAGTATAATTGATTTAAATAATAAATCTAACATGTTGATGGATATTTATATATGATATAAAATTCAATTATATATGAGGTCACCATTAATAGAATGATATTATCGCTCATGCGTATGTACGGATTACACTCTCCATGAACGCGATAAGATTCATTTCCCCTTGTAACCATTCAAAAATAATATTTATTTTATGAATAAATAATTTTTTTATGAAAATAATACCATTCTAGATATGAATCAAGTATATCCTATCCATAAATAACCTGACTTACATAACTAAACATATAAAGGAAAATGAATTAGTTGTCACCAGAAACAATGATACTACTGAAATATTATTAACAAAGCAATATTAGAAGATCATGTATGATATAATATTTACGTATGTTGTTATTTTTTAATATAATAAAAACTATTTGACAATTTTATATGAGTTTAACTTACCCTTGATCAATGAAAAGTATAAGGTAAGGGTTAATTCTACAATATCTTCATCATCTGAAGTTGTTTATACGTGAATATCTACTGGGACCTCTTTATCATCCACATCCGTGATTCTTAAAAATATATTTCAATACAAATTTAATATTTTCTAGACTATGAGTTAATGTTATTTATAATTGTTTTGGACTTTTTATAGAATGTTTATAAATTAATCCTTCCATAATTTTCCAAACAATTCATTTACGAAATTTTTGACAAAATTTATGAACGAATTCTTATTAACTTATACGGAGAGTGCGGCTCTTTTCCGCCATTATAAAATCTTCAAAACATCCCTTACATGTTTATAGAAACGTTTTCAAAATAAATTTTTTCTTTTATAATTATGTATCTTTTAAATGATTTCAAATTAGAAAG
This sequence comes from Viscum album, assembly GCA_963277665.1. Classification (NCBI taxonomy): domain Eukaryota; kingdom Viridiplantae; phylum Streptophyta; class Magnoliopsida; order Santalales; family Viscaceae; genus Viscum; species Viscum album. The sequence continues at coordinate 220,732 of CAUJRU010000811.1, forward strand.
ATATATTTCTCTCATATAGTTTTGATTTCATCTATATCAACATCCATTGATGGATTTTACACTTGTTTGATGTTGATTTATTAGGATACAATCTTCAATATTGTATTAAAGGTTTTGTGAAATGATTGATTGTGTATGTGTTCTTTTTATTCCATCATGGTTTATGGTTACAGTATTAACATTTCTTAGGCAGGTTTTAATAAGTACATTAATTTTATGTTTCAATCTTTTCATATGAGAAATAAATTGGACTTAGTAAGTGATCAGTGGAGCCTGCTATAGCTCCTCGATGCATCATTATGTCTTTTGAGACAAAAAACTGTCTTAGAACAAGGCCTTGAAAAAAAATATTATTTCTAGTATTGGCACGATGCCTTGACTATGTGGTTACTATGTTCGGCATTATGCATTCCATCATTATTAAATTGGATATTGAATATTACATGTGATTATTCGACTTGTATAATATCCACGTGAATAATTAAATGGAATTATTTGATTTATATTATCCATATTATAATTAATTTTATGTTTAAATGTCATGTGTTTTAGACTTACCAATTTCATAAAATGTTTATGCTTATTTATGATATTTTATGATATATTGTAATCCTTACCGAGTATCTGAGCTCACCCCATTCTATGTTTTATTTTTTCTAAATGCAAAGAAGTATATTATGAATGATGTGCTGGGATAATCTAAGGGATATGAATGTGTTCAATGAACACACTATGTTGTTTTTTTTCATTTCATAATGTAATGTAAAATATATTTATTTATCTAGTAATTCAAAGGCTACTAAACTGATCGGCCTTTCGGGATATGATCCCTTGTGATCATGCTAATGTTATAGAATATTGCATAGAATCTGGGTATCTAGGGTCGGGGAACTATATATTTTTTTGGAGAATGTTTATTATAATCCATGGATGCTATATTTAGAAGAACCCTGATTAGAAAACATTACCCTAAGATAGGATTTGAGGATTTTTATATAAGAACATCCTATAATTTTATTAATGTAGTGATTTTGTGTGTTTTCTAAAAATATATCCCTGTCTGGATAAGAGATGGTATAGGCTGCTCTGGCACAAAAGTACCTAGGAGTGAAAACTATGACAATGAGTGTTGTGCTTGACTTAGGGTTTCCTGGTACATGACAATAGGCATTGCTGCACTCTTGGTTATGACACTCCTTGGGGATATTCATAGGATAATTCACATTTTCCTTACAAAATTTTTTGAAGAATTTACGAGTAAATAACTCCTAAAAAACATTTTTTTATGATTATGGATTATAGGCATAAACTGTTCAATTTATGTTAGGTATTTTACTAGTTTGGAATTATATATTTCGATATATAAACTAATCTAGTGTATGCCATTGTTTAGAAATGGGACCTAGTGGAAGGAATGAAAACCATATCAACACACGTAATCCATATAGTGATTTCACTCCTACTCAAGATAATTATAGTGGAGTCAGTGATGAAATAGATGTTGAAAAAATTATTACCATACTGACAAAACTCACTCAGGTTATGAATAACAACCGTACTATTATGGAGCACCATGACCCAAAACGCGAGGGATCAATGTTTTACCTCTTCAAGAGGTAACAACCACCAACATTCAATGAGACTAAAAACCATTTTTAGCTGAGTAAAAGAAAAATTCCTTAGACACAATATTTCATGCATTGGGGAGTAGCAAAAGAGAAAAGATTTTCATGGTAGTTCATCGCCTCATAGGAGATGCAGATCAATGGTGTCACTAATTCAAAACAAAATGGTGGAAGAATTAGTAAAAAATATGGAATGGGAGGAGTTTAAAGATCTTTTCTTTAAAAAAATAATTTCCTCATGACCATCAAGAAAATATGGAATGAAAATTTCTGACATTGAGTCAAATGAGGAAGAGAATGTAACAATGTATAAGACTAACATTACAAGGTTTTCAAGGCATGCAACAAATTATATATGTAACCCAAGGTTTATGATTGATCGATTATTTGATGGGTTAAAACCATTTCCCCGTCAATAAGTCATCTCACATTCCTTCTCATCTTACGAAGATATTTTTTCAATTTCTATCAAGACAAAAAAGAAATTTTCTATGTCTTACGACTTTAAAGAAAAGAAAGAGAAGAATAGATCTGTTGAAAACTCTAGAACTGGAAATAAGGGGAAGAAGAGAAAAGTTGAATTTCTATCTTGCAGGAAATGTTGGATGAAACACCCTAGTACATACCTGAAGGGAATGTGAGTCTGTTACAAGTGTGGTGAAAAAGGCCACCAAGCTCGTTATTTTAAGGAAAGGAAAGAGTCTATCAATATTTAATGCTATAATTTTAAAAAATTGTGGAATTATGAAAATGAATGTCCTAATACCCAAGGAATATTATCTCAGAAAAAGTCAAGGGAGTAAGGCCAATATTATGTGATCACTACTAATGATTTTGAATCTTTGAAAGATGTGGTGGTAGGTAATTTAATGGTTTCATCAAATTTAGCCAATTCTTTGTTTGACTCTGGATCATTGAATTATTTTATATCTTCCCAGTATTCTATGAAAATTAGATATTTCCAATTTGATTTAGAAATGGAGTTTTCAGTCAAAACTCCTAAGGGATGTATTATTTCAATATTGTTTGGTGAATCTGTTTCCATTAGAGAATATAATCATGCTTTATTTTCTAATCTCCTCATCATACCCATGATTAATTTGATATAATCATCATAATTGAATCGATTTCAGACCACAATGGGAAAATTTATTGTAAGATAAAGGAGGTCACAATTTTTTATGATGATAAGTAGTACCTTTTCCTTATAGAAAAAACGTCACCATATAATTATTATCCAGATCCACCCCTAGTAACTCTACTAAATTTAATTTTCGTGTAGGAAGAGAGAGGAATAACTGTGGGTGATGAAAGGGATGTTCAAAATGAGTATTTAACTATTGCGCAATAATATGTTGATGTGATTCCATAGGATTTACCTAGACACCCTCTAGAATGATAAATTGAGTTGTCCATTTATTTAATTCCTTGTTGAAGGCCCATATCGAAGGCCCCTTATAGAATGGGAACTATAGAATTAGTGTAACTAAAGAAAAAACTTAAGGAATTGAGTAATAAAGGATTTATTCATCATACTATTTCACCATGGGGATCCCCTATTCATTTTGTTTAGAATAAAGATGGATCTATGAGGTTTTCCATTGACTACAGAGAGATCAATGATATAATAATAAATAACAAGTATCCCTTACATCACATTTATGATTTCTTCGCTCAACATCATAGAGTTCAATATCATTCACGAATTGAAATTTTATATGGATATCATTAGTTGTGTGTGAAGAAGGAAGTCATTCTGAAGACAACATTTCATACTAGGTATGGGCATTAAGAGTTTACAGTAATGCCTTTTGGACTGACTAATTCACCCTATGTTTTCATAGATCTCATGAATAGAGTGTTCAAGGAATATCTTGGTGACTTTTTAGTGGTATTTATTGATGATATCTTTGTGTACTCTGAATTCCTTTATGATCCTGAAAATCACTTGTGCACTTTTCTAATGAATCTTAGAAGGAATTAATTATATGGGATGTTTAGAAAGTGTGAATTATGGCATTATGAAATATCTTTTCTTGGTCATATTATCTCTAAGGAAGGAATCTATTTCGATCCTTCAAAAACCAAGGAAATCCAAGAATGGATAGCATCGTCAAGTATAACTGAGCTATGTTGTTTTATTGGTTTAACCTCTTATTTATAGCATTTTGCCCCAGATTTTTCTAATTTGGAAAACCCATTATCCAATATCACACGTAAAAGGGTTAAATTTATTTTCACACAAGAGTGTCAATAATGTTTTTAAGAACTTAAGTGAATATTAGTCAATGCTCTTATCGTGACTCTACCATAAGATAAATAAGGGGTTTATTATTTATAGTGAAGATTCAAAGAATGGACTTGGTTGTGTCCTTATAGAGAATGATAGAGTAATTTCATATGCATCACGATAGCTATTAATTCATAAAGAAAATTTTCCCACTCATGATCTTGAATTAGAATATGTAATATTTGATTTCAAGATATAATGACACCATCTCAATGCTGAAAATTGTGAGACATATACTGATCACAAGAGTTTGAAGTATATTTTCTCACAGAATAAACTCAATATGGGACAAATATAATGGCTTAAACTACTCAAAGATTATGATTGCACTATAAACTACCACCCGGGGATGGCAAATAAGGTGGAAGATGATTTGAGAAGAAGAGACCACAATGTTTTAAATAATATGAGAGATGAAAGGGATCCTATGTTCATGGTTTTATTAAGGATGGATATGGGAATAATCATGGAAGGTGAAATCTCAATAATTATTCAAATGGTTGCCAAAACTACATTAATAGAAAAGAAATTATGTTCTCAGACTGATGATGTGGAGTTTTAAATGACAATTAATGTTGTGAATGATGAGAGATTGATAGACTTCATATATGAAGATAGGGTTGAGAATTCTGGGAAGAGACTATGTGTTCCTGAAATTCCTGTACTATGAATGGAATTGTGGGATGATGCTCATATATCCAATTTCTCAATACACCCTCGTAGCACTATGATGTATAGATATTAACAGGAACATTTTTGGTGGGACAACATGAAGAGGGTGATTTCAGATTATGTGTCGAAAATTATGGCTTATCAACACGTCAAGGATGGAAGAAAACATCCTAGAGAAGTCATGAAAACTCTTCACATACCTAAGTAGAAGTGGGATGATATTACGATAAACTTTTTCATGGGGCTACCAAAGGTTCCTAGAAGGAATGAGGCAATAAGGGTCATTGTTGATTGTCTTACCTAGTCAGCACATTTTCTTGCTATAAGAGAAGATTTACCACTTGAACGTTTTGTAAGACTATATATTAATTATGTTATAAGAATTTATAGAGTACCCCTATAGATTGTTTCTGATCATGATCCCCATTTTACGTCATGATTCTGGAAAAGTCTTCAGAAGGCCCTGGATATTGGAATTCATTTGAGCACTGCATACCACCCTCAAAATGATAGACAATCAGAACGGACTACAGTAACCTTAGAAGACATGTTGATATCTTTCTCACTTTGCATTCAAGGTATATGGGATAAATATTTACCTTTGGTATAATTTTCCTATAACAAACATTCAATTATTCAGATGGCACCATATGAAGGGTTATATGGAAAGAGATTTCTAACACCAAATTTTTGGGATGGTGTTGGTTAAAAAAAAATGTAGGCCTTGAACATGTTTAGGAAACAATAAAAAATATGAAGATTATCCAAACCCTCATCAAAGACGCTCAAAGTAGGAAACAGAGCTATAATGATAACCGATGGAAGGATTTGTAATTTCATGTAGGAGATCACGTTTCCTTGAAGGTACCTCCATAGAAGGGTGTTATACAATTTTGTAATAAAGGTAAATTATGTCCTAGGTACATCAGACCTTTAGAAATTATTGAACGAATTAGAGTTCTAGCTTACCGTTTGGCAATGCCACCAAGTCTCTCCAAAGTTCATGATGTGTTCTACATATCAATAATGAGAAAATACATGCTTGACCCAACACATGTACTCACCCATGATTCCATTGAACTATAACCCGATCTGTCTTATTATGAAGAGCCTATTAAGATAATTGATACCAGAGAACAAGTGTTGAGAAACCGGAAAACTTTTCTTGTAAAAGTTATATGGAGAAACCGTAAGATGGAAGTGGTAACGTGGGAACCCAAGGAACTTATGATGAAGAACCACCCAAATCATTTTACAGAGTAATATTCATGAAATTTCAATGATGAAATTATTTGAAGGAGAGAAGAATGTAACACCCCACGATTCCATGGTATGTTTTCTCTTTGAATAAAAAAATAGCTTGCATTGTATGCAACTTCGAGATCCAGAACACCATGACCAATCAAACTAGTAGTTATTAAGAGTAATACCTAATTTTATAAATTTTATAAATTTTATTTTTCTAAATTTACTTCTTTTTTGGATTTGGATTATCAAAATTACCTTATTGTGATTTGTTTCTATTTTTCTGAAAATATTCACTTCCCGATGAATAGTAAAAAACACCACGTTATTGATTAAAACCTACTATTATTTAAATAATTATTCATTTTCTACATATATTTTAGGCCAAAATATATACAAAATACCTATATAAGTTCAATGTAATTCATTGGTGTCATTTTATAAAAAAATTTGATGTATACAATTTTATCCAATATTTTAACGCCTTTTACCCACCTTCTAGGCATATTTTCAAATTTTCATAAAATGTAATTTTACCACATCTGTAAATTAAATTACAAAATATCTAAAGAAATGGTTGACATTAGTATTTAAAAAGTTTTTCAATAAGATGAAAATAATTTTTTTTGTGAATAGTAACTTTTGAATTTTATTTACCACAGTTAAAAAAAAATTGGGTAATTAAAGATAAAAATGCTATTATAATTTTCCTAACACATGTCCTAATTCTACTGGATAAATTTATTTTGACCAAAATCAACATTTGTAAAAAAATATGATCCTCTTTGATCCACTTGAATTAGATTAGCAGATTTATTATTATTTTATTTAAACAAGAGTTAAAAGTGTTAAATTGAAATTTTCATAAACTAAAACATTTTTAATAAAGGGTTATACATAATATAAATTAGAATATAAATATTCATTATAGATATAATTTTTTTTCAAAATAATGGTATTTTATTTATAATTTTTAAACATTAAATAATTAAATTTATTTATGACCCAATTAATATGCATTAATTACCTTATTAATGAAAGATTAAAATAATTGATATTATAAATATCCAAATAAATCTAAATTGTGAATTTTTATGCATTCCACAAATTTTTTCAGTAAATATGTCATGTTAGTATTGATTAAATATTTTTTAAAGTGATAAAGTTGTTTTCACATTCAAAAAAATACCAAATAGTGCAAAAATTTACATAAATGAGTTTTTAAAACAAATAATATATTATTAAATGATATAATATTCTTAAAAATCTAAGGTTTGGAAAAAATACTTAGATAAGGTTATATGTTTCAATAAATACCACTTGTGGGTCTCTTGGAATTTTATATTATGTTTTTTAACCATTTATTATAATAATATAAGAATACATTGTAAAAGTTAAACTATTTAAATAAGTGTTAAATCTAAAATATATGGCTAATATGGTGACCTAAATCTATCTAAAACATATTGGATGAGAGTTTTTCAAACAATACCCACCACAACCTATAAATAAATTCTTTTGTAGTAATTATAAATAGAATATGATTGTATAATAAAATAATATTTCAATCATTTCATAAAGTGACCAACATCTCTCTTATAAAAGGGTACTTATGCTTCTCTCAAAATCTCACCTCTAAAGCCATTTGGATTGGACAAAACCTACTTAAATATCCTCCCATGTACCATAAAAGAAACATATAGGCCTTACTTTTATCAGAAGACAATCTAAGGAACCCTTTTAATAAAATCAAAAGGAAGCACCCGAAGAAGAGGTGATGATTTAATCACCTCTTTCAAAGTACATTTCTTCTTCCGCTTCCTATTTCTTTTTTTTCATAAAAAAATAATAAAAACAGTAACTTATAAATACTATGATGTTATATAAATATGGTAAAACCTTATTAATTATTATATAAATCCTATGAATGACAAAAGCCACCATACGTGCGTACGTACTGTTCACCGTCCCCATGTCTTGATGTAGTTTGTTATTCAACACTTCATCATTTTGATGGGTATAACAAAAATTAATATAATTGATGAAAATAAAAAATATAACATGTCATTTATTTTATATATATGATATAACATCCAATTGTATATTATTTCACAATCAATAGAATTATATTATTACTTGTGCATACACACAGATTATTGTCTCCATGAACGCAATAAGATTAATTTCTCCATCATAACCATTCAAGAATAATTTTTATTTTATGATTAAAAATATTCTTTAAAAACATAGTATCATTCTAGATATGATTCAAATAAATCATATCCATAAAAAATTACTTACTTAATAAAATATATAATAGAAAATGAATCAGTTATCACCTGAAAAATTGATACTTCTGAAATATTATTAACATTGAAATATTAGAAGATCATATATGGTATCATATTTATGTATGTGGTTCTTTTATAATTTAATAAAAATAATTCAACTATTATAGACAAGTTTAACTTACTCTTGATCAAGGGAAAGTACAAGGTAAGGGATAATTCTACATTCTCTTCATTATCCGAGGTTGTTTTTACATGATAATCTACTGGGAATTTTTTATTATCAACTTCCATGTTTCATAAAAATGTATTTCAATATTTTTTTACTATTTCATAGTCTATGGGTTAATGAAATTTATACCCTTGTTTGACTTTTTATAGAATTTTTATAAATAAATCATTTCTTCATTTTCCAAACAAGGTCCTTTAGGGCCCTTTCTACAAAATTAAGGAAAGAATGTTTTTAACATATACAATGAGTGAAACTATTTTCAATTGTAATAACATCTTCCAAGAATCCCTTACATGTTTATAAAAATATTGTCAAAATAAATGATTCCTTTTGTAATTATGTTTCTTTTGAATGATTTTATAATAAAATGGTATATTTCTATCAAATAGTTTATATTTCATCTATATCAACATCATTTGATGGATTTTACACTTACCTGATGTTGATTTATTAAGATAAAATTTTCCATATTTTATAGATGGTTTTGTGATATGTTTGAATGTGGATGTGTTACTTGTATACCATTCATCGTTTCCGGTTAATGAATTAACATTTCAAATGCTTTTTCTAATAAGAATGTTTGTGTAATTTTTAATCTTTTTAATATGAGGAATTCTTTGGACATAGTATGTGATGTGTGGAGCCCACTATAGATCCTCGATTCATCGGTAGGTCTAATGAGGAAAAATAGTGTCTTGGCATAAGGCCTTGACAAAATCTTATTTTTAGTCTTGGAATGAGGAATTCACTATGTGGTTATGATGTCATATATTATGCATTCCATCATTATGAAATTAGCTATTGATATTACATGTGATTATTTGACTAGTAGAATATCCATGTGAATAATTAAATGCATTATTTTATTTATCTTTTCCATATTATGCTGAATTTTATGTTTAAATTTGTATTTAGTCTTACACATTTTCTTAAATGTTTATGATTATTTATGATAGTTTTCTCTATGTTGTTAACCATACTGAGCATCTAAGCTCACCACTTTCAATGTTATATTTTTCTCATGATGTGAAGAATTGCATTATGAATGACCTGTAGGGATAGTCTAAGAGATATTAATGTGTTCAAAGGATACACTATGTTGTTATTTTTATTTCATAATGAAATGTACAACTTATGTATGTATTTAGTACTTCAAAAGTTACTAAACTGATCGGTCTTTTGGGATTTTATCCCTTGTGATAATTCCAATGTTATATAATATTGAACTGAATATGGGTAACATGGGTCGGGGCATTACATACTACCTCTAAATTACATCCTAACTCATATCCATATCTCTGCATCACCCTATCCTGAACCATCCCTATTTGGAATCCCCATTGAGAGAGTAGTGAAGATGTGTATGAACCTGAAGTTATCCTCTCACAGGCCACATGTTTACAACTAGTATACAGTATTTGAAATATATTAATTGGAATAATTACCAAAATAATCCTAAGAACCTTTAATGAAACACAAAAAAATATAAAATAAAATTCAATATTCCATAAGACATATATATTTAACACATTTCTAAAGACTCTAAAAATGAAAAAGTCAAATAGAAACTCCTATGATAGTGACTCAAGATATAATCTTGAAGACTCAATATAGTAACTTCCATATCTATTAATGAATCCCTCATTGAAACATGAAAAAAAAATTTAATATAAGGTTGAAATTATAATATTTCAGTTTGATCCTTTGGAAAACCTCTCATTCAATGTTCAAAAATAATAATAATGCCTCTATTAATAAATAGTGGGACCAAGATTCACCCATGTCAGGTCAACTATCTATAAACCTCACCAAGTCACACTCTTTGAATATTAAATCTAGTTATAAAAACATTGTATTGAAATAATATAGTAAGAAGATACCATATAACCACTTCCCCACTAGTTTTTCAGTCACACATACCCAAAAAAATACTAGGGATTATATACATTCATTATACACATATCCACATAAATGTATATAGAATATTATATATATAAAAATATCTATAGCCACATGTCACATCACAACATCACAACTATATCACACTTCCTCATTATAGTAGGGTACCATGAACATTAAGGACATCAACTTTATCCCCTCCTACCACTATTTATAACCCCTACAATGTATTAAATCATAACATAAATCATCCTCATTTAAATATATAATCATCATTAATTCTAATGAATTATTTCAATAAGATATTATAACTCATGCATTATGATCTTAGGCCCTTATATCTTTTATTGAGTCTGAATGACAGATCATTTAATAGTGAATAGCCAACCATCTCTTACCGTGCTAACCTGGATATTGGGGAGAAAACATAAATCCTAACACATTTCAGCATATGAACGGTTAACGGACGTAGGTGGTTGTTTGTAAGAAATCATTATAATGTAAAACATATACTATGCTCACATATAATCCCAATACAGAAGTTCAAACCAAAAAACACTATTGATTCCAAACATAGTTACTATACTACCACTACCATAATTAACCAGAACTGGAATCACTATACAACTAATTATCCTTTTTTTCAAATAAGAAAACAATGGTAAAATCAATAAATATTTATTAAATAATGTCTTATAAGTATTTAAATATTATCATTTACTAAACATAATTAATTAGTTATAAATTTAATTTAGCCATATTTAATTTCAAACCATTCGTTATATTTTCACTACATTTATCTCATCCATTACCCATTCATTTCATCAATTACCAGTTCATTTAAAACCCAATTCTTATTAAATACAATCCCACGACCCATTATCACATTCCTTAATCTCTATATTATTACATTAATCTTGGAAACTCTAATAGAGCCTACATCATCAAATTATTGTGGCCACATTAACCACCACAAAAATACATACCAACAGAAATCACACCATCTTAATCCATCAAGTACTACATAATTTCACCTTCCACACATAAGGAACAACATATTTTCATGTTATCATTGTAAAACTAGTCACAACAACAACTAAAGCACAGATTCAAAATCCCATAATCTATCTAGAACAATAAAATTCTCGGGCCATTTTAACCACCTCAAGGGCAGAGTAATCACATTAAAAAAAATGAAAAATCACATAGATCAATATCTCTTTAATCCTTCAATTTTCATCAATAAATACAGTCCAACATGTATATAATTACCAAAATTCCATATTCCCAAGAAACTATTTTTTCATAATCATTAAATGATTATCCTTTTTAAGAGAGGAAATTTGTAACATCCCAAGGAAATGAAGAATAAGACAAATGTAAAATTTATTAATATTTGGAAATTAAATATTAAATTTTATTTAAAAGGGTTGCTATGTTTGATATCGTACCCAATACACAACAATGTGTTTCTTTGAAATCATACGTGGCACACTAATAATATAATATTATTATTTTAAATGGTAGTTAACTCTTAGCCATTGTATTATAGAGAGTGAAAAAAACTAACTAAAATATGATTATACATGATTGTTAAATGTACTTACATTATCTAATAAAAGTTAGACGCTTAAATTGTGAATTAATCTAATTTTAAGTATAATTTACATTAAAAGGTCGATTTACCGCCTTTTAATGGAGAACCCTATGTAAATATAGTTTTGGTCACTTTAACACATTCTAATTGACCAAATAAAATCCTTATTTAGAATGAGGACATCAAATTTTACTTTGGGTCATTATTTTGGAATTTTTCCGATAAAGATCATTTTTTAATGAATAGTGAAAAATATTGTATTTCAATCAAGAAGTGCCTTTTAATCTAATTTATTTATATGGTTAGATTATCTTTTTAATTGATTTTAAAGTGAAATTAAAATATACTTTTTCCATTAAATCTAATTTTGGTCATTGGAATTAATTTCACTTTAAAATTGCACATAAATAGGTATCAATCTTTTGATAGTTATTGTTTCTTAAAAACACGCTATTTGTTTTGATAACGGGAATTAATTTCAAAATTAATTAATTCCACTTCTATGTTTTGAATTTGAAAAAATAGATAAAAGTTTTGAATTCACAATATCAAATATAGTTTAGGCTGAAGTTTTGGTATTTTTCTGAAAAACTTAAATATTTGGTGAATAGTGAAACCACTTAGTGGTAGATAAAAAACAGACTTTATCATTTAAATGAAATTTTACCACTTCTGTGCATCGAATTTCAAAAATCTGACATACATGTTTGTTATCAAGGAGTAAAATATGGTTCACTAAGATGAAAATAATTCTTGGTGAATAGTAACTTTTGACTTATTTACCGCGGTTAAAGGTAAATAGGGTAATTCAAGGTTAAAAGAATATTATAATAATTTAAAATTACCTTAACACATGTCCAAACCTTATTAGTTGAGTCATTTACTACCATGGTCATATTTGGGTCAATTTTGGGACCCCGTTGAGCCACTTGGGAGTGAAAATGCGATTTAGATTAATTAACATAAAGTAAAGACAAAAATGACAAAACAAATATCTTTTAGTAAATTAATTTTGATAAGGGGTTGTATAAATTATATTTTCAACTATAAATATTTATTAGAAAGATAATATTATTTCCTATATCATGGTATATTTTAATAATTTTTAGACATTAAATAAATTAAATTATTTATGAAACAACAATGATACTGTATTTACCTCATTAATGAATGATTTTAACAAATAAGATTATAATGATTAAATATATTATCTAAAACATGTCCAATTCTGATTGGATGAATTTATTTAGAATATCAGTCATCTTAACTTCGACCATAATGATTTTTGGACCTTTAGAAACCGAATATCATATTATAATAAAATAATATTTTCATACTTTCCTAAAGAGCCCCACCTCTCCCTTATTAAAGGAGACCATTTATATCCAATTATTCACACCTCTCAAGCCATTTAGAAAGTCCAAAATCTGACCAATTAAGCTTCCTACATCCCTCTACCCCCCCTAGAAGCCTTACCTATGGCAGTAGGAACTTCAAGAAGTTAGTTGGTTCAAACCAAAGGGAGTTACCCAAATTAAAGGTAACCATTTCTCTTAAATTGTTTTCTTTTAGTTTACTTCTCCAACCCCTAAAATATTTTTGTTTCTTTATTTTGTAACACTACAATATCCAAAATATACTAGGATGTTGTTATGATATGTATTCTAACTACAATTACACACACCTCCATCTAATGGATGAAGAACCTAATGTTTCTGTGGATGGAAAACTAACGCCTCACGAAATGATGATTGTTCGATCATTTCCTACCACCTATCATGGTGGAAATTATGATGGAATTGTATTTATATATGATATATATTATGTTTATTATTTCATTATTCTTCTGTAATTTCCATTTAAAGCAATCCTTTATGGTTTCCATTATGGGTATACACGATAATCTCATTAGAGGAAGTGCGGACTACCGCCCCCTCAAAGTGATATGACTCATTCATACCATATGTTGTACGTATAGAGAATATATTTAATGATATTATATATGATAAAATACTGGAATTATAAAACTACTATGTATCATTATGTTTTAATTCCATTAAATATGAAATAGAAATGGAATTAGCGTTCATGCGTACGTACGATTTACCATCTCCATGAACGGTGCATTTCATTTCTTACCTCTAAATGTTATGTACTATTATAAATACAAGTATATGATAGATATATATGATATATATGATATCCAAATCATGAATATAATTCTGTATATAATGAACCTTTGACCACATGAAAAACATGTAATTATAAGAAGTCCATTTTTGACTCAAGTACCAAATATCGACCAAACAAACATTATTAACTCAAATGATTACATAATGTGTATAACATGGTAATAAGTGATATTAAAAGGAATAATAAACTTGAAAATGGTTATTAAGCAATTATAAATTATATTTAGTTTATTATTCAGGATATTAAAGAATGATCCATTCAAGTCGGACACGAGGTAAGGGATTTTCTTATCTCAATTTTAATTCTGTGAGATTTCCATTATTCTCCACATATTTGTTGAATGTGGGGTATTATGTACTGTAGTTTGATATATATTATCATGATTATATTTATATTCCTGGTATTATATTATTCATTTCATGGTTATTAACATTTGATCAAATGACTCAGTTGATTACAACGAGGTAAAGATTTTCATCTCACTTTTATACCCCTAAGATTCATGCTATATTTCCCACTATTTCCTTTTGTGTGGTGTATCTACTGCCCATGATTCTACTCTTTTTGTAATAAACATTCATTTATGGGTATTTAAATCTTCATTATATGATCCTTATTTCATGTGGTGTATGTTTTGTAAGTTACCAAATCGGTAAGGGAACCTTTCACCCTCCCCTTTTTAAAAGACTTCATTTTGTTAAGTCGTTTAATTTACATCTTATTATGTTTGGATATGTTCTTCTAAATCCTTACTGATGTAAATTTTATGTCCAAGTGATTAGATACCCTTTTTATCTCATCAACACATTTTCTTAATTATAAAGTGACGCCGTTAGGCTGTCCAATTTTTACAAGGGAACTTCTTAACCCAATTTCAATTCTTTGGGTTCAACTTGTACTTCATGAAAATGTTTCCATATGAACATGTGTGAATGAACTATGATTGTTTTAAACTAAATATCCTCTTATATTTTGTGTATTATTATTTTTCACACATAATTATGTAATTGATTTATCCTTAAACAAAGGATAACATCTTTATAAGGGATTTCATCTCAATTTACATTGCCATTGAGAATTCATTGTTGTAATGCACCAATTTACTCATATATGGGGTATATAATATCCTTTTTCATATTATATCATGAATCACCTTATTCTCATGATATTATAATATTCTTAATAAATGCGATTCCACAATTATTTGTATTCAAGAGTCTCTCATTTTGATAAAAACTCTTTAACAAAAATATGATTTTTAAATGTTTAATGATTTATTATTATAAATATTTATCTTTAATGTCCACATTTTAAAAATGATTTTGAGTATTTATTTATATAAATATTAATGTTTTAAAATTATAATTCCATTAAAAGATTCAAATTTATATGGGAAACTTTGATTCAAAAATATATTTTTAAATGGTTTTTGAAAATGGATTGATTATTTCAATATCTAGAAATTACTTCTTGTGATTGAAAAGGAAATGTTATTAGTGTATTGTTTTTATTTGAAATATTTTATGTGTTATAATGGTACTTGGACATTTGAAGGGTGGTTATGTGATAAACCATATGACGGGTGGTGCTGTGAATACTAGGACGGGTGGTTACACTATAACCTCCAATGCATTGGGTTTAGAAGTCGACCGTATGGCTATTCTATTTAGTGATATGTGTGGAAGTCGACCGTATGGTTATTCCATTTAACTATGTTTATGTCCCAAGTTACCCTAATATGTTATGTGTTCTTTATATGGGTTTTATGGTAATCTTTTGGTTACAAAAGGGTATGTAATGATCTTCTATATAGTGAAGAGTATTTACTACTTCATAAAGGTTAAAAGTATTACTCATGATATTCATGGTTTACTTGTTGTTTTGAAAAACTAACAGCTTCCATATTTTTGTATCCTTTAAAAAGATATTTATGCACATCCCATGTTTTTGAAATGTTTTCCTCTGGACATAAATATTAATAGGGTCATGGATGGGATCAAGGAAAATTCATGCTGTCTAAAACATGGAACCAGTCATGTTTGTTTTTAAGAGTTTTTATTTTATGAAAAAATAGATACTAAGTTGTAGTGTCTACTAGTAATCTTCATGTTGTTATGGCCTAATTATCTAATACTCTAAACATGAAAAGATCATCACTGTGAATTATTCCTTTAAATCATGATTACGTAATGTTTAAGGACGGGTCCTTACAGTTGGTATCAGAGGTCAGTTTAGACAACTTTAGGGATTGAGAATTATTTTTTAGACATATGGTTATCACATATCTATTATTTCAGTTAAATACTTATTTTATAACTTTTTTAGATCAAGGAATGTCAGTTACAAATGGATGTAGGAGGATCTCAAATGACATTCTTATCTCTTCCTGGTGACATGCTTGCAATAATTATTGCAATGTCATGTTCAGATGATTGTGAAACTTTCTCAAGCATACAACTCACTTGAAAGAAGACACCCCCACTATACCTCTTTATCATCGTGGATCATGGGTTGTATTTAGAAAAATCCTATTTTCACAATATTCTCATATTTTCAAGAAAGGTATATATTATCAAGGAATTTTAAAATATTTTACCTTATCTCCAGATTTTGAAGCATATGATGATTTTAAAAAAGGTGTTGAAGAAGGAGACCCTTGCGCAACCTATTTATATTTGAATTTAAAATATAGTCTCTTGGAACATACCTATGGTATTTTAAAAGGATCATTAATTGCTTGTTTCAACTAAAATTCAGTTTGACTGTTTTATAGAAATCATGTTTTATCAGATGTTTTGAAATTATATGTCATATATGATTATTTTCCAAATTTGTTTTTCTATGAACACCCATATGACCCATGTCATACATGGTGTATTTGGATGGAGGAAGAAAATTATTTTGAAGGATCTCTAAATCAGTGTTGAGACGCATGTACCTTCTACCTATGTGAACAAGATGACGATGAAATCAAATGGAAACCATGATCAAGGTATGATGTTCTTTATTTCGGGGATCATTTTATTTTATCATATGGTGGGGAAATAAGACCTCAAGAATTAAGATATTGTGATGACAATGAATTTGGATGAAAATTAGTGGTATAAGGAAACCATTGAGGATAAAACATGTTAGGGTTATTTTTGAGTTTTATAAATATGACAACCGATAGGATGGGTGATACCCCATCAGATCTGGCAAGGCTGCAGGAATTGAACCCCCAACAGAAGGGTGATGAGGGTGCATTGCCTACCACTAGCCTACTTGAAGTCCCTGGTTATTATGAATTATAATGTTTTTATAGAACCCGAATAAGTTGATTTTTAGAACTTAGGTTCTATCAAATGGATATACTTAGTATTGAAAAATGATTTCGTTATTAAGTTATAAAGGCTGTTGTGGAAGACGTTCTATCTTTTTTGAGGAAACACTATATGCCTAAGGAAGATAGAATTCTATGGATTTCAATTTTGGATTGAGGGTTGAAATTTTAGTTTGGAAGAATCTAGGTTTTTATTGTGGACATATGAAAATTTGGTTTATTTATGAAAATGATTAACCTATCATGGGGAACATGTGATTTGGTTAATTACTTTTCAATATGGGACTTTAAGAGTTACTAATGTTATTTGGAGATAAATGTTAAGATTTATCTTGGAAGAGTATTTGATTAGATCCTTTTGAGATTTTGGTTTCAATATGAGATGGGATTACTTTTGAAAAATTTTAGGGACAATTGTTTATTTAATGGTCTTTTTTGATCTTTGGGTTTTTTTAAACAAATTTTAGAGATTAAGAGTAGTTTTTTATAAGTCAAAGTTTATACTTTTGGGGGATTATCTGATCTTGTACTAAACGTATTTGTTTTAGTTAACATCTAAAGACATGGGAAATATATAGTTCATATTTTTTGAATTACTTGATTCTATCGATGCTGATAATAGCGCTCTTAATGTGAAAAAAATTCATCCTGAATACTCATCGTTTGGAGAAAATATGAGTTTGTGTTAGAAATCTAGTAAAAGATGAATGTCTACATGACATGTAAGTATATTTACTTATGTTTTTAGTTAATCTCATAAATAAATTCCTCAACGAAAAGTAACTTTAAACAAAAAACATGTCTGTTAACTTTTCCTACTGGGGAATCAAAGACTATTTAACCCATCACAATTTTGTGATTTTCTGGTGGGTAACATTCCCCTAAACATGTTTTCTATCACTCTACATCAGAAAATGATGGTCTGTTTTCTCCTCCATATCCCTATTTTCATGGAGTCCTAGTATATGTTGTCTCGAGTAACCTTTGTACATCTCTTCCTTTATTTTAATGTGATAGTTTTATAGACTCTTTTTTTGATGTGGGGCTTTCAATGACGTTCCTGAGCACAATTTTAAAATTGCGAGGACGCAATTCCCAAAAGAGAAGAAGGATGTAACATCCCTGGTAAATGAAGAATAAGAAATATTTCATATTTATTAATATTGTTGAATTAAATATTAATTTTTCTTTAAAAGGGTTTCTATGTTCGATAGCGTACCCGATACGCAACAATGAGTTTCTTTGAAATCTTACGTGGCAAACTAATAATATAATAATATTATTTTAAATGGTATTTAACAACTAGAAGTTGTATTGGTAGTAATGAACAAAAATAACAACAATATGATTATACATGATTATTAACTGTATTTACATTATCCAATAAAAGTTAGACACTTAAATTGTGAATAAATCTAATTTTAAGCATAATTTATATTAAAAGGTTGATTTGCCTTTTAATGGAGAACCATATTTAAATATAGTTTTGGTCACTTTAAAATAGTCAAATTGACCAAATAAAATCCTTTTTTAGAATGGGGACATCAAATTTTACTTCGGGTAATTATTTTGGAATTTTTCTTATAATGTTCATTTTTTAATGAATAGTGAAATTTTTTGTATTTTAATTCAAAAGTGCCTTTAAATATAACTTATTTATATGGTTAGATTATCTTTTAAACTGATTATAAAGTTAAATTATAATATATTTCTTCCATTTAATCCAATTTTGGTCATTTGAATTAATTTCACATTGAAATTGGATTTAAACAATTATCAATCTTTTGATAGTTATTGTTTCTTAAAAACACGCTATTTGTTTTGTTAACATGAATTAATTTTAAATTTAATTAATTCCACTTCTATGTTTTGAATTTGGAAAAATAGACATCATTTTTTAATTCATAATATCAAATATAGCTTAGGCTTAATTTTTGGTACTTTTCTGAAAAACATAAATATTTGATGAATAGTGAAACCACTTACTTGTAGTTAAAAATACTGACTTTTTAATTTAAATGAAATTTTACCACTTATGTGAATTGAATTTCAAAAATCTGACATAAATGGTTGTCATCAAGAAGTAAAATGTGGTTCATTAAGATGAAAATAATTTTTGATGAATAGTAACTTTTGACTTTTATTTACCGCTGTTAAAGGTAAATAGGGTAATTCAAGGTTAAAAGAATATTATAATAATTTAAAATTACCTTAACACATGTCCAAAACTTATTGGTTGTGTAATTTAAGACCATTGGCATCTTTGGGTAAATTTTGGGACCCCTTTGAGCCACATTGGAGTGAAAAATGACAATTTAGATTAATTAACTTAAAGTAAAGACAAAAATTACAAAAGAAAATATCTTTTAGTAAATTAATTTTTTGAAGTGGTTATATAAATTATATTTTCAACTATAAATATTCATCATAAATATAAAAAAATATCTATATCATGGAATTTTTTCATAATCTTTAGACATCAAATAAAGTAAATTATTTATGACACAAGAATGATGCACAATTTACCTCATTAATGAATGATTTAAATAAATACGATTATAATGATTCAAATATTATCCAAAACGTCCCCAATTCTGATTTGATAAATTTATTTCGAATCTAAGTCATTGTATATTTGACCTTAATGATTTTTTGACCATTAGAAACTGAATATCATTATATAACACAATAATATTTTCACACTTTTCTAAAAGGCCCCTCATCTCCCTTATAAAAGGAGACCATTTTTATCCAATTCCTCACACCTCTCAAGACATTTGGATCATCCAAACTCTACCAAATTAATCTCCCTAAATCCCTATCCTCCACCTAGAAGCACTCTGTTAGGCATAAGGCACTTCAAGAAGTACTTTGTTTAAAACCAAAGGGAGTTACCCAAATTAAAGGTAAGAGTTTCTCTTATTTTATTTTCAATTATTTTACTTCTCTAAACCCTAAACACTTTTTATTCATTTCTTTTGTAACAACTCCAATATCCCCAATATACGAGGATGTTGTTATGGTAAGTATTCGAACTACACTTACACACATCTCCATCTAATGAATGAAGAACATAATGTTTCTGTGGATGGAAAACCAATGCCTCACGAAACGATGATTGTTTGATTATCTTTTACCGCCTATCATGGTGGCCATTATGATAGCACTATATTTATATATGATATATATTTTGTTTATATTTTCATTATTCTTATGTAATTTCCATTTATAGCATGCCTTTATGGCTTCCATTATGGGTAAACAAGATAATCTCATTAGAGGAAGTGCTGACTCCCGCCCCCTCAAAGTGATTTTAATCGTTCATACCATATGTGGTACGTATAATGTATAGATTTAATTATATTATATATGATAAAATACTATAATTATAATAATTCAATGTATCATTATGTTTTAATTCCATTAAATATGAAATAAAAATGGAAGTAGCGTTCATGTGTACGTACGGCTTACCGTCTCCATGAACGGTGCATTTCATTTCTTACCTCTATGTGTTATGTACTATTATAAATACATGAATATTCTGGATATATATGATATATATGATATCCAAATCATGACTATAATTTTGTATATAATGAACCTTTGACCACATGAACAACATGTAATTATAAGAATTCCATTTTTGACTCAAGTACCAAATATCGACAAAAGGAACATTATTAACTTAAATGATTACATAATGTTTATAACATGGTAATAAGTGATATAAAAAGGAATAATAAAATTTAAAAAGGATCTTAAGAAAGTATAAATTAACTTTAGTTTATTATTCAGGAGATTAAAGAATGACCGAGGCATGTCAGACACGAGGTAAGGGATTTTCTTATCTCACATTTAATTCTGTGAGATTTCCATTGTTCGTAACTTATTTATTTCATGTCGTGTATTATGTACATCCGTTTGATATATATTATCATGATTATATTTATATTCATGGTATTCTGGGATTCATTTGATGGTTATTAACTTTTGATCAAATGACTCAGTTGATTACAACGAGGTAAAGGTATTCATCTCACATTTATTCTCGTGAGATTCATGCTATATTTGCCACTATTTCCTTTTGTTTGGTGTATGTACTACCCATGATTATAATCTTTTTGTAATAAACAATCATTTAAGGTTATTTAAATCTTCATTATATGACCCTTATTTCATGTGGTGTACATTTTGTAAGTTACCAAATCGGTAAGGGAACCTTTCACCCTCCTCTTTTTTAAAAGACGTCTTTTTTTATGTCTTTTAATTTACATCTTATTATGGTGGGATATGTTCTTATGAATTCTTATTGAGGTAAATTTTATGTCCAAGTTATGGGATACCCTTTTTATCTCATAAACATTTTTTCTGAATTTTAAAGTGATGCTGTTAGGATGTCGAATTTTTACAAGGGAACTTCTTAACCCAATTTCAATTGTTTGGGTTCAACTTTTACTTCTTGAATATGTTGTCATTTGAATATGTGTGAATGAAATTTTATTTTTTTTATACTTAATATCCTCTTATATTGGGTGTATTCTTATTTTTCACACATAATTATGTAATTGTGTTATCCTTAGTCAAAGGATACCATCTTTATAAGGGATTTCATCTCAATTTAAATTGTCATTGAGAATTCATTATTGTTATGCACCAATTCACTCTTATATGGTGTATATAATGTCCTTTTTCATATTATATCATGAATCCCTTTATTATCATGATATTATAAACTTATGATTAAATTTTATTCCTCAATAATTTGTATTCAAGATTCTCTAATTTTGTTAAAACCACTTTAACAAAAATATCATTTTTAAATGTTTTAAAGATTTATTATTCTAAATATTTATATTTAATTTCAATGTTTTAAAAATGGTTTTGAGTATTTATTTATACAGTATTTAATTTTTTAAAATTATAATTCCATTAAAAGCTTCAAAGTGGTATGGGACACTTTTATTCAAAAATCATTTTTTAAATGGTTTTTGAAAATGGATTGATTATTTCAATATCGTGAACTTACTTCTTGTGATTTCAAATGAAATGTTATTCATGTAATGTTTATATTTGTAATATTTTATGTTTTATGATGGTAATTAGACATTTTATGGGTGGTTACATGATAAACCATATGATGGGTGGTGTCGTGAATACCATGAGGTTGATTACGTTATAACCTCAAATGCATTGGGTATGGAAGTCAGTTGTATGGCTATTTCATTTAGTGATATGTGTGGAAGTTGACCGTATGGTTATTCAATTTAAGTATGTTTATGTCCAAAGTTACATTTATATGTTATGTGTTTATTATATGTGTTTTATGTTAATATTTTGTTTATAGAAGGGTATGTAATGATCTTTTATATAGTGAAGAGTCTTTACTACTTCATACAGGTTAAAAGTATTACTCATGATATTCAAGGTTTACTTGTTGTTTTGAATAACTAAGAGTTTCCTTATTTGTGTAACCCTTACTGAGATTTTTATGCTCATACAGTGTTTTTGAAATGTTTTCCAGAGGACTTAAAGATGAATAGGGTCGTGGATGAGATAATGGAAAAGTCATGTTGTCTAAAACATGGAACTAGTTAGGTTTCTTTTTAAGAGTTTTTATTTTATAGAAAAAATAGATATAGAGTAGTAGTGTCTACTTGTAATATTCAAGTTGTTATGGCCTAATTCTCTAGAACTCGAAACCAGAAAAGATCCTCATTGTGAATTATTCATTTAATTCAAGATTATGTAAGGTTTAAGGCCGGGTCCTTACAAAATTAAATAAAAAATAATCATAGTAAAAATGCCCTTACAGAATCACCACATATAGTGAGGTTGACGAACATATACGAATAACAAGAAATAATATAAATCTCATTATATTCAACACATCTCCCTTAAATTGTGTGAGTCTAGTTATTATCATTCTCGGGATAATTCCTAATATAAAACCTCTAAAAGTAAGAGTAAGAATGTTCCATAATTTCACATAAAATAAAGAAAAATAATACTTCAATCACCTACCTGAAACGCAGATTCAACAATAACTATGAAAGAATGAGGAGAGGGAGATAATGAAAAATACAAGAACATGTGAGGAAAATATAGAAACAAAAACCACAAAAACCACTATACACTCCATAACCCTATATCAATAAATCCAATGAAATACTACTAAAACAACCTCTCT
This sequence comes from Viscum album, assembly GCA_963277665.1. Classification (NCBI taxonomy): domain Eukaryota; kingdom Viridiplantae; phylum Streptophyta; class Magnoliopsida; order Santalales; family Viscaceae; genus Viscum; species Viscum album. The sequence continues at coordinate 244,285 of CAUJRU010000811.1, forward strand.
AAGAAAAATTTTAGGGAGAGAACTAACAAGAAGATAATATGACTGTGTCTTGGTTCAAAAAGATCTTGATCTCTTGAAAATATGGGTCATGGCCAAGAAAAAGGGATCTAAATGATCTCAAAGGATAATATCTTGGTTTCCTAGGGATTTGAGGATGTTAGTGGTTTCAAAGTAATTAAAATAGGATCCCAAATTTAAAAAAAATACATTTAAGGACTCAAAATGTGATTGGTCAAAGTCACCCCAAAATGTTTCTATTCCATACTCAATTATTAAAATCAGAAGATGAAATCTTTTATCTTCGATTGAATATTTTACTAGAAATATATTTATCCCAGTGCATCAAAATGAAGGTCAAAATGTTACCAAATGGGTCACAACCTTGTGAACAAACAACTGAAAAAACATGATGTAATAATACCCAAAAATTATGAACCATGAAATCAACAACTTAGGGTTACACACAACAACATCATTGAATTTTCAAAAACTGTCCACTAACAAAATATTAAATCAACTCTCCAAGACCATTCAGACCATGATTGAGGATGATCATGTTATTAGGGAATCGTATGTAAGGAAAAATTTAACACCCCATAAACCCTTATATATCATAATTTTCAAAGTCGTAACAATGTAATGAATAAAATATAAAAGTGGTTGTACCCTCAAACATCAGCTTATATCCCATACATATGCATTTCAGAATAATCAATAAATAACCAACACACTTCATAGCATAAAAAAGATTCCAAATCAAGACTGAAAAACACTAAACTCTCACAATTCTCATATGACACTATAGAATAAGAACTAAAACATGAATCAACAACCTTATGGTATGATATAATAAATTATAGATCTATTATCTCCCAGGTAACTCTTCCCAGTTGAACTCCCAAGAGCACATCTTTATTCTTCCCTTCAAACTGAAATCTTAGCTCCAACAACACCTTCCATAGAATAACCTAGGTGATGTTATAATAATTAATTTTTCTTTCTTATTAATATTCATCAATTATATTTTATATATTTATATAAACTATAATAATATTAATAAATTTTCCAATAAAAAGGGAACTACCTTTATTTTTACAAAATATGTTTAAATATATTATATAGTTTTATTTAAAATGTAAATTTAAAACATTAAAATTTTATTTGTAAAAAATAATGTATTTTTTTAATTAAAAATTTAATAATATTCTTTGGATGTTTTTTTAAAATTTTCATAAATGTTTTGTTTTTTTGGAATGAATAGTTGAAAATACAGATTTTTATTGAAAAATGAAATTAAATTTTGAGAATCTACAATGTAACAATATGGTTTTAAAATGTATAAAATGTAAAATTAGTAAAAATATATTATTAATTATCTAATTAATATCCTTGTACTCAAATTTATTCATTATTTTGATATAATAGCTTTTTTTCTTTAGAATATTTTTTTGGAAAACTATTTTTCATTGCATTTTTTTGGGTATACATTTCTATTAAACATAAAATTAATATTAATTAATTTTGATAAAATAGATTAAATATTTTTAAATATAATGATTAATATTATGTAAATTGGTCAACATATTTTTTGGTTATAAATAATAGTAAAAATATTCAAAATCTTGTAACATGCTTAAGGTTAAATTATATTTTCAAATGTGTTTAACTAATGTGATATGGGTTAAAATAAATTTAAAACATATATAAATTTTATTTGGTGGATATATTCCAACCCTATATAACATATTATGCAGTAATGGTCCATTTTGGATCCATTTTAAATGACAAATACTGTAATATATTTTAATATTTTAAAAAATTCCATGTATGTCCTCTCCCCCACTTATAAAAGGAAACACCACACCATCACCTCTATGTACATAAAAATAAATTTTCAGGCCAATACATAACCAATTACCTTATTATCATCCCATAACACAGATTATAAGTATAATTTTTCAAATAATACCAACATTAAAGGGATTAAGGTGTTATGAAAAGGTGGTTGTCTGAATATGATATGTAACTTTTACCTAAATGTTTTAGTTCTATTTCTTCTTCTACCATCGAAAATTTTATAAACACTATGATTGAATAATATAAGTATCTAACACATACCAATATATTAATATGATTATATCTTAACATAAATTCATCTCATTTTCTATCTAATTGGAATGAAAACCATCATTTATGGGTATGAAAGACTACCACCTTTTGAACTGATGTAACTCAATTTCCATCACATCCTCTCTCATATGGTTATAATGATATATTTAATATATATATAAATATATTATAGTTATTAAATTATTATCATTCTAAAAATATAATATATCAACCAATTTTCATCCATTATACCCATTAAAAAAGGATATTGCCATCCGTGTGTACGTGTGGTTTATCACCTCCGTGAAGCTATGTGATATTTTTCACCACTCACTCAATTGGATGGTATATATATGTTTATTTTAATAGGTATAATTATATTTATGAAACAATAATTATTCCAGTAATATTAAACTATAGTTTCTTTCTTTCCCTCACGTTCATTGAAAAATTGTATCATTACTCATGTTTACGTATGACCAGCCATGTACTTGATTATATCATTATTAATTCTACATAAAAATCCTACACAATTGGTTTTAAAAGTAAAAATATTATATAAAGAATAAATAAATATATCATGTTTGAAACATATACCAATGACATGAATTAACATAATGATCATGCGATTTATCACTCCACCCTTCATTTCTATCAGTAAGGATATTATGTTTCTTAGGGAAATTCACAATATACATCATCCATAACTAAGAGCATTATAGTTACAAAAAGTATCATAAATAAAATTAATAAAATTATTTAACCCCTACTTTAAATAAATATATAAAAATAACAATGCATTAATAAAGATAGGGATGGGATAAAAAATCATTGTTCACATGTGGAAAACCTCAAAAACCTAAGAAACAATATCTTATAAAAAAATAATCCAATGATAAATAACATCAAAGAAAAAATATCACCACAACATCTCAACGAATAAATAGAGGGGTTTAACTAATAATAATGAAATATAAATACTTATTGTATTAAAAATATCATGATCTCATGAATCTAAGCATCAAAGACAATCGTTGGTGTGATCAATGATCTTGAAGGATGTACATCACATTGCCTAGTATTCTATAGATGTTGAAGGTTTCAAATTAATTCAAAAGTAATTTAAAATTTATACTAAAATTTAAAATTTAATGAATCAAAATATGAATGGTAATGGACTCGGTAAAATGTTTATCTACCTAACTCATATATGAAAATTCCACTATGATCTCCCTCATAATCTCCAATATAATGTATTCAAAATAATTTTATCCCAATGAATCCAATAAAGGAAACAATGTAACCAAAGAAAAATGATAATGATTTAAAAAATATTAATTTTAAATTTCTTTGAAAATATATAAATAAAAATTTAAAATAATTGTAATAATTTTCATTGAAAGTTTATTTTTAGAATTTAATAATGGATTTTTTAAAAATAATATAATAAATGTTTTTAATGATTATTATTTTTAAATATTTTTCGTTGAAAACAACGTTAAGACAAATTTTTTTAAAAATTTTAGGATAATATTTTTAACAATTAAATATTAAATATTTTAATGGAAGATTCAATGGAATGTCAATCATCACATCTGGTAAATCCATCCATGTTAAACACTCTTTTTTTCACTGTAAATTGATTAGAAAACTACATCGATCGAGAAATGGCAATAATATTAATTTTTAAAATCTATTTAGTTTTAAAAGAATAAAATGGGTGAATTTTTGTTTTAATGATCATATGAGAGTAGTATGAGTTTTTTGAAAACCTTTTAATGAACGTTTTTTGATGGAACTCAAATTTCCAATCGAAGAGAGAGGTAAAGTCAGATATTCTTAAAAAAAGGATTCATGGTCATATTATGTACCAATGACTGATAAAATTGAAACATAAATTTTATATAACATTAATAATCATAAAATAATAGTAACCATGCTTTTTATTTTTATTTGGATCATAAAATTTTTTTAGTGGGAGTATAATCATAAACCATCCTGATAAATGGTGAGATTGTAGCTATAAACCGTTACCAATTTGGTAACATTAAATCATAAAATAATGGAACGAATAAAATTAACTGATTCTAAAAAAATCATTTAATGAATTATAACCATGATAAAGAATATAAAATATGGTATATACACCACATTGAAAAATATAGGTGCACAACATGGCATGTGTACCAAAGAAATAAAATTTAGACAAAATTGCCTAATCAATTTTGTAACTTCCTCAACATAATCCCAATGAAAGAAAATAATAAAATGGGTATATAAAATAATAATAAATTTGGATATAATATTCTTATAACACATTCATGGGTAGTATATACACCGCAAAGGAGAAATGATTAGTCAATAAGGCTTTATCTCAACAAAATAACATGTAAGATGTAGTTCTATAACCTTATGTCATGACTTTCATCATACTCTAAAAAGCCTCCCCCAAAACAAATACAGGGTTATTATGGTTATTTTTTAGAATCATATTATTATACCTAAAAATATATATGAATTTTTTATGTATATAAATTAACAACTTACTAATAATTTGATGTTAAGGTTTGATTTTGGGTAATATCCTCTATGTTCTTCATAGACGTTTTTACATATTACTATTGATTTTCATACATATTTCATGATTTAATTACATATAAAATATAAAAAATTATATAAATATATTATATATTCAATATATATATATATAGATATTTAATTATCTATAAAATATTGAAATATGAAATAGATTACACCGTTCATGTAGATGGTAGGTTGTACATATGCATGATTGTTCTTTCTGTTTTGTTGTCGTATTAAAATAAAGTATGTAAATGAAATATAGGTATATTTGTATATAATATAATTATTTAAGATTTTTCCATTATATATTTCATTTATTTTTACTAAAACCATCTATAATACATTTCATGTAATGGGTGAATGATTCACAAAGCATTATGGAGGTTGTTGTCTACACGTCCACAAACGATGTTGTCATATTTACAAATGATGGAATATATAATGGTATGTGATATAGAAGAATTATATAAGCATAATGAAATAATAAATATCACATTATAAATATATAAAACAAATTTCCATCATAATTATCAAGCATTCAATGAGGTAAAGGAAAAATGAACCAAATAGTTTCATGAGGTGATAATTCATGGAAGTAAAGAATGATATGTTCGTTACCCATTAAATGGTTTTTTATTAAAAGTTGGGGTAAATATTAATATATATATATATATGATGCATTTTTTATTATATAATCATGGAATAAATAGATTTTCTAGACTGTGTAAAGGAAATTAAACTAATGTGTTGAGGAAAGATGTTATCTATTCTTTGAGTATCTTCTTTTGGTTTCCCGAAATGGGATTACTTTGATAGATTTCTGCCAAATGTGATTATTATAGGTCGATTTAAGTGATTTTGAGGATATAATCTAGGATATATTGTTCTACAAAAAGTCTCTTGATATGTGCGAGTAATTGGGAAGAGTGGAGGAATCTTTATAGTTGAAGAGGAGTGAAACACTTGTAAATTTATCGAAAGGGAATTATTCAAAACGTTTTCTCTTTATTAGTAGATCCAATTATGGTCTTGATTAGATTAGAGTTACTATAGGGTCCATATATGGCTATAAAATGGAATTTTTCCATGTTTATAAGTAATTAGGGCCCTTAATTTTATCGTACGGTCCCTTATTAAGCTAATTTTTCTCTTAATTGTTATAATAAATTTAAATTAATTCCACTAATAATTTTCGTCTAAAACAATGTTAAAATTTATATAAATTTTAAATTATTCAAAATAAAAATATAGAATCTATTTTCCTAATTTCCAATCAAATATTTGGTATAAATTAAATTATGTTTAATCCTATAGATGGGATGAAACAACCAATTTCTAATATACAAATGTTCAAACGTGTTCTATGTTTTATAGATAGTTATAAAGAGAAAATGTTGCAAATGAGATAAAATGGAGTAATTTATAAAACAGTTACCAAGTTGAACATTAAGATAATTTAAAATATAAATTAACTTTATAAAAAAATTAAAGGACAATGTAGTTTTGAATTAATATTCAATATGTTTCACTATTCAAAAAAAATGAAACATCAATGAAATATAACAAAAATTTACCCTTACATAATTTTTATTTATCACTATATAAGATAATTTGTTTTCATTTTAAATTTATAAATGTTCAGAAAAATAAATTATTAATTAGTTTCTCCATTAAAAGGAGGTAAATCATCATTTATAACAATATTGATTATTTTGATAAATAATTACTTGGATTTTATTTTAGTTTTATCATATATATTGGATGAATATATATTTTATTATTGAATTTATAATATATTTATGACATTAATATTTATGTCCAATTTTAAATTCTTTGATTTATTAGGATAAAAAAACATTTTCAGCAAAAAAAATATTTACTATATACTCACTTAGTTTTAATTTTTCTTTCAATTTAATTAGTAACCATTGAACTCATATTATATTTTTAAAAACCACATATTTTTCATAAGTTAGTTAATACTATATGTAATATATATTTTAATAGATAGTTTATATCATTGTATCATAAATAATAATGTGTTAATAATATTTTATTGTTCGGTTAAACTCGGTAAGGCGTGTAATGATAGTCATCAGAAAAACATGTTTTTTCATGTGATGAAAACTAACTCCATACAATGTGAATTTCATAATATATATATATAATATATAAAATATATTTTAATCTTAAAATATATGTAATGTATCTAGTTATTATATTCTTTATGCACATGGTGTTGTGTGTAGCACAAGTTTGACTCGGTGTTCCGTATAACGCAATCCAAACATATATATTTATATAAACTATCTGTGATTCAATAAATCGTGAATTTAAAAAATATTAAAAAAAAATTAAATTAATCTGAAAAATAAATATTTCAAAATATATCAGGATGTTACATTCAACAACTTTAAAATTAATTTCTCCAATGAAATTTATCTAGGTTACTAAAGGGTTAATACTTGAAGGTTCCATTCATTGAAACCCATGCCATAAAAAATGATAACCAGAATTTCTTTTAAAAAATAAAATTAAATACACAATGGTTACCCAAATTTAATGATCAATGAAAATATTAGGGCCTAAAAATCATAAATCTGTGATAATTCAAACACCCCTCAGTCCAAAAAAATACGTATTAGGGATTTTTTTTTTCATTTTTCTAAAATTGAGTAATTATTTTATTGACCAATAACATAAGGAAATATACTGACATGATATATTCCTAAAAACATAATTACATTATTTTTTTTATTTGATCAATTCTTAATTCATCCATTACATCATGAAATGGATATCTGGAAATTATCTTCGATGCCCAAATCGCTGAAATAGACTTTTAACCAATGTTAATGCCTATAAATGAATGTTATGTCTAACTATTTTTCTCTAACAATACTTCAAAATTGATATGGGTAATCACTAAACATAAAAATTAACACTACTAGTCCATCATTAATATTTATTCATCAAATTGTTTAACAAAAAAAATTACACATTATCTAGGACATCACGTAGGTTGGTGGTTGGCCAGAAACCCTTATCGTCCTTCGGTAAGAGGTTAATGACATGTACCCTTTCCGGTCTGGATGAGTTTCCACATGACACATAGGTTTTCCTTTTCTAAAACCACATCAATATAATTTCCAAAATAATTTTTATGGTTATCCATAAAATGGGATTAATAGTTAAATAGCCTTTTAATAATGGTTTTCAATATGAACTGAATTAATAATTACATACTCCAATGTTTAACTAATTTTTTTAATAAATTGTTTACCCTATAACCATTTTGAAAGATGAAAAAAAATAAACTTTATAAATAATTTTGTTAAATCATCCAAATAATGACCTACATATATTACAAATTATATCCTCAGTGTCACATTCCAAACAAGTGAATACCCCTAATGTATGTTCTCTTAAAACATGATAATAATTTAACTTACCATAATGATTATTCAAAAATAGACATGATTTATATTCCAAATATTAATATATATACTCCATTAACACAAGACGATTACAACATCAGATACAAGTTTTTTCAAAAAATCATTAATCAGTTCTATAGTAATATATAATATCAACTTGAACTATTCATATCCAACATATATTTTTCAAAACATTATTATTTCAAAATCTATAATAAATTAAGTGTTTCCTTACCTTAATTTGGATGTGACATTTCATGAAATCAATTTTCTAGTCTTTCTGAACCATTCAAAAATTTATTTTCAATCATTTGAAAAAGCATAAAATGATAAATCAATATATAGTACACCATTAATAAATTTGGAGTCAAAATACATAAATACCTCAATCCTTCCACATTAATTATTTTCATTGAATATGTCCCTCCATTGGTTATAAGTAAATTATTATTTCATGACACCGTGTTATGTAATTCATTTTTCTTCTATAGATATGTCCTTGAACACTATGAGAATTCATCACTCTATGACACTTTCCCCTGCAGAAATAACATCTTACCCACCATTTTCTAGTATTCATAAATATTCTTCTTCCATTTTTCATAACATGAAGGAAGCGGAATCTTAATTACACTATGTTACTCACTATGTGAACATTTATAAAAGTACATCTTCCAATTATTTGAAGTGTTAAGAATAACATAAAAGCTAACATTGCTAATCATATATCGTGATATATGATTTAGCATAATCACAATATCATTCCCTCTGGTGATCATCCCATTTGACAGCTCATGATTGAATTGTCTATCACATTCAATTTTAACCAAATTCCTTTTTTTCCCTCCAATGACTATAACAAAAAATCATAATGTGAGGAATGTTTTTCCTAGTCTAAGGCCTCATAATAATGAAAAATACCTTTTAGATGTCCTAAATCATGAAAGTTACTTATTTAATCTATGAAACCATAGGCTTATCATAAGTTATTCATAGAGTTATTCTATTTACATTCATCAAGGGGGTTAAAAATTAATTTGTTAATTATTAACACATATCCCATTGGAGTGCCAAACTAGGTGTGCAGTATGGACCATTATCATGTACTGGAATACACCAAGTCAGTCCCAACACACCTTGTAAGAGTTGTTACCACTATATACATATATTCCAGATCTATATCCATTTGTAGTACCCAAACAGGTTTCTATTGATAGGAATCAACTCTCCATATCTTTTACCAATACACGAGAACATTTTCTATAATTTTCCTCATCCTTAAAGTTATCCACAGAGACATCCCTACATATATCTTTAAAAATAATCCATGGGATATCACTAAATTATACTCATACTCATTTTGAATGTTTGACTAAAACATATCTATAATACAAAATAAATATTCCCACACTTTTCATATTTTAAAATTGTATAGTTTCTATGGAATAATCAAAACATTATATAAACAGATGCCCCGATACTATATTAGTCTATTACCTTTGGAATAATCCAATCATAAACACTGGTAAATATGTGAAATTCATTATATTCATAGAGGTTCTTGATGACTATAATACATATTATAAACATCATACTTAATAAGTATCATCCTATGCTAGGAAAGGAAGCATTAAAAGGTTGACATCATATGCTTAGTAAGCGTAAATAGGTGTTACATTCAAGTATAAACATGTGTATGTAGGTATGAGATGGAGATCATAAATTTAAAAGATTATACCCATCATATCATAATATCATAAATATATATCATTTAATTATTCAAGGAAGTTCATCAAATTGTAATCATAAGTAAACAAAGATCACAATCCATGAAAACATTGCATAGGGATAATACATGGAATTATGGAGAACATACAATATTATATATTGATTTCCATAATTTTCAATTAATCAGTTTCAAATCCATCTTAGTAGTATGGTTTTACTCCCCATATCATATTGTTAGTCATGTTTTACTCCCATTCAATCTTCATAGTATGTGGTCACTCCCAATACTGTCCTGGTAGTCATGGTTCACTCCCATGACCATATTAGTGGCCAATGTTCACTCCCATGACCATCATAGTATATCACATAAGATATTAATCATTACATAATGAATTATGGGTATATATAGATACGACCCTTATCGTAATTAAATCATACATATGTGTGCCACAACATCATAAATAATCATATCATAACCCAAAAAATGCATTGGGTGTCATAAAAATGTTATCATCTCATAACCTGTAAATAAAATACATGTTTCATAATAATTTAATCAAATCCTAACCCATAAATATTAGAGGGTTTCATTATCATAAAACCCCTGGAAGAGTAATGGTTTATATAATTATATAACCTATGAAAGAGGAACATGTTTAATTAACACATCAAATGTGAAAGAGAAACGAGGTTCATAAAAATAAAGCTATCAAAACATACATCATTAAGAGAATAAATATGAATGGAACATTAATATTATTTTTTAAAAGGCATGAGTAACACCAATTTGTGTAATCTTATTTAGAAAATTATTTCGACAAATATTTTAAAACGTATCATGAAGAAATTATCATCTCTTCTTTGAAAAATAATTTTTAAACAAATAAAACTTTTTGAAGACCATTTTCTATAATATATACTTTAAAAAAATGTATCAAGGAAGCATAGATAATATTTGGAAATTCTTATTATTTGAAAATATATAAAGAATGATTAAAAACATTAGGAAACCATGTTACTTGAAAACATATTATAGAATATTGAAAAATACTTAAAAACCAATTCATTTAAAATTATTTTAAAATTTTTAAAAGAATATTCAAAATTATTAAAATAATTTTCATTGAAAACAACATTTTGAAAACATATAAAGGTCATTTAGAAAATCATTTAAATGCTATTTTTAAACATAAATCATTTTATTACAAAAAAATAATTGAAAACCAATTCAAGGTAAAGATTTTCAATAATATTAGTACGACCATTTATTTTTCAGAAAATAAATTACTTTTTAATCTTATAAAGGACGCTTCTTGAGAATTTCAGTCACGATGGATGGTAAAACCATACATTCCCAAAATTTATTTTTTCCCCCATAAAAAAATTTAGAAAATAAAATCGACTAGAAAAAGACAAGAATATAAATTTTTTTAAACACATTTTTTAAAAGGTAAATAGTGGGTACACATATTTTTTTTATCATTGTTGAATTGTATAATATTATTTGAAACATTTTAAAAAAATGGTTTTGACGGAATATTGATTTCTAGAACAAAAATATAGGAAAATATAGACTTTCTTATAAAACATTGTTGGTCATTTTATGTACCGAATAGTAGAGAAATGATACCTTTACATCGACATAAAATGAATAAAAAGAGGTTAAAAAATATTTTGAGAGTTCTTGAGATATAGATCATAATATTTCATGAATAAGAGAATAATCATAAACAATCTCTATAAACATTGATATTGTAGATATAAACTATTAGTAATTTTGTAAGATTGAATCATAACATAATGTAAATAATAATATTAAATGAATATTAACATTTATTTAAAATAATAACAATCATGAGATAAAATTTCAAAGGACTTATATACAGCTCATGATAAAATAGGTGTGTAACATTGTATTTGACTCAAGTAAATAAAATTTAAAAAAATATATTTTATCGATTATGTACCTTTAGGAACACAGAACCCAATAGGGAAAGATATATAATGGATATGTAAAATACCAATATATGTTTTAATAAGATTAATTTAATACATTAATGAGTAGTATATACACCACATGGATGAAATTAGTGTTGAATGTGGCATGCATCTCACTAAAATAGAATATGAGATAAAATAACCTAACATGTATCTTGAATCTCATCGTACACATAAAAACCTCCTACATTATAACTATAATATTATAAACTTTTTTTATAGAATTAAATTATTAAATATCATATCATATGTTATTTGATTATGAAATTATATGAATCTCTTATTAAAAATTCTATTTTATGGTTTCACTTGAGATAATATTCTCTGTGTTCAGCATAAATGTTTTCACTTTTTATTCATGATATTAATATTTTGATCAAGAATTACTTACTTTATTAATGTGAAACATTATATAAATATTTTAGATATTTAGTCTATATTTATTTATAATAATCAATAAAATATAGAATGATGAAATGGAATACATCGTTCATGAAGACAGTAGGCCATATGTATGTATGAATGTTGTTTCAATTTTCTCAATTTTATTGAATGAAAGTATGTAAATTACATATATGAATATAAATGATGTCTCAGACCTAGCCACCAGATAACCGATGCCCCACTCATGGTTGGGAACACGACCCTCAACACTGCTCCCCTTAATCCTGGGGTTACTGACTAGTAGCGATGGTGTAAAGGTAGAAAAAAGGGGAGACTATTCATCTATGTCATAGTACACATGGGATATAACATATAATATGTATTATCCAAAGCATAATAAAACACAAAAATAATTTTAACCACGTAATCATAATAAATACAATAGAAAATTAAATAATATAACAAATTCCTCATAGGCAGTATATGATATATCATGTTTTCATGGAAAGCGAGTACATTAGGAAAATATGAATTATGCAATAAGTATTCTAAAAAAAGTAAAAAGTGAACAATAACATAAGTTTATCTATATTATCTTTAGCCTATTCCAGATCCTCTTATCCTTTATTACAACTATTCAATATGAATCAACATCTAGAAGAGTGGGGATTTCCCCTTATCCATACCTGTAAGAAAATAGACTTCTCAGGTGAAAAATTCATACTGAGTAGGGTATGAAATAAATCACCATAGGTCACCACCAATGGTGTCTATGTGCAATCCTTGTAGTCACCATAAGTAAAAAAGGGTGAAGATGACAACATATTATTAAAACAGAATAAACATTTATCCCCCTGCTCAGGTTCTTAAAGGATACCTAGTTGGTCTACCCACATCAGCTCAATGATGGCATGTCCGAGAAAGTCACAATATATTTATAAAGGTTATCATTTTCTTTACGTAAGCATGATTCTCATCAATAGGAGTATATATAAAGGTTATTACTATCATGAAGTAATCATGCCTCTCTTTCATAAGAGTATATATATAGGTTATTAGTGGAACGAGGTATGCATACATCACATCTATAAGAGTATATATATAGGATATCATTGGAATGAGGAAATGGGGTAAGCATACCACCCACCTATAAATTGAATAGGGTAAGCATGCTTCCCATCCATACAAAACTGGAGGTTATTATTAGCATGGCGTAAGAATACCACCCACCCATACATATCATTAGTGTATTGGGGTATGAATGATTACAATCCACCCATTTACATTTTATTTCATAAGAATAGTAATTGGATAAGCATTGACATTGCACAATGTATGGAGAACCATATCTCATCATTCCAATTAACATATATCATTTATTAGATTCATAGGCCTAAGGAATTGGTTCAACCATGAAATAATGTCAATTAATTTTTCCCATTTGAAGAAAAATAATTCATTACATGTGATCCAATTAATCAAAACCGTACATTCACTTTTACTAATAAAGAAAACCCAATTGCAAGAGCAGAAGCCTTCACACGGGTCAAATAAAATACTTACTAGGTCAAATATGAAATTCCAAGCCTAAGAGGTCCAAGAACCTGTGGTTTGTCTCGGTTTTATAAAAATACACATGAGACATGATTTAATTCAATTTAAACCCAAGCAAATAGATATGAACCATAATGTGAAATTTTGGGAAAAATGGCCTAAAATGGCCAATTTGGATCGAACACCCCTTAGGTGTCCATGTAAATAATGGGTGATCATTAAACCCAAAACCCATCTCCAATTACATAGTATCAATGATCTAGGGTCCTTTATACCTGGAGGAACATACACAATAATGGTGATAGGTGAAGGCCCACCCGCAACACAATGAGATTAAATAAGAAATGGCCAAAGCTCAAATGGAAAACTATGTGACCACCTTCCACTGTGATGTAGAAGAATACTTTATTGATATAGAACTCATATTTTATGCAAGATAGAATAGATCAAAGTTCAATTCTAATCCCCTATATATATGGAAAATGAGATTTTATGTAAATAGATAAGAAGATGAAAAACCTACCAAGGAAGGAGGATCACGCGAGGTTAACCTTACCTCAAGGGTTCCAATTATTATCTTGAAACAAAAATTTGTGTCCATATAAAAGATATATGAAGAATTCAAGGAGGTGGAGCTTTGAACATAAAAGGGAAGGAAAACATTAGGTTCTATCTGCATGAGGATAGAAAAAAAGTTATAACATAAAAGAAGTGTGGGTGAAATGGTAATTTGGCCTCAAATCTAGGCTGGCATGGTTTTACACACAGTTTTCTAAACGATGCACAAAATGTGTTATAATACTCTTCCTCCTTTTACAAGTCTACATTGTTTATGTTCATGGTTTACTATACCATGTAAAAAATGTGCGTAAAGAATCGAAAACATTTTATAGAAAGACGCATGGTCGTGTGACTGGGTGCCCATAGTTTACACTAACAATGTGACCATCCTTCAACACATTTTTCAGACATACAAGATCTGAACCCACCCTGGCCACTGATTATGAGTTCCCTAGGTTGTAAAACACCTTTACCAATGTTAAAGGAAATATATAAATGAAGAGACCTATGATCTGTACCATGGTAAAATGTTGGTTAGTTACAACCTCCACACTTTATAGAAAATCATCCTCGAATTTTACTTCTGATTATAATGTGGTACTGTCTGCAAGGATATCCATACAATACAATTATATATCAACTTCTTGTTCCCAGATCTCATCTTGTACCCCTCCATGCAACCATATCACATGTACAAGAGGAATGGACCTACCTCTGAGTGTTTTCATGCTACGATCAAAAATACACTCTAGGTACTCCTTGAAGGAAGAATCTGTATCCAGCTCAACCTCATCCAGCAGAAAGTCATGAGATGGTTCTAGATAATATCGGGGAATTTGATATAAGAAAAATACAACTTTCATGGACTGGTATATCTATGGATGTTCTAACTGGTATGTCAATGGTCCGATCCACTTCTTATCCTCGAATGGCCCATGGAATCTTGGTGATAGCTTACCCTGTAAACAAATATTCCAATTCCCTATCCTAGGCAATACATTCATGACAAATTGGTATGTTAACTCAAACTCAAGAGGTCATTGACGTATGTTGGCACATGACTACTATCAATAATGAGCTGTCAACATATTCTTCTTGATCAGTTGGACTAGTTGTGTCTTTTACATGAGTCAGTGCCCAAGAACAGCTTCACCTACCTCTATCCAACACAAAGGCTAGTTACAAGGCTGACCATACAATGATTCACAGGGTGAAATCTCAATGGTATCCTGAGATTTCTAATTATTAACAAAATCGATGAAGAAAATGTTTTTCTCATAGGAAACCCTAATGTTAATAATGCATGAAATTAACAAATCCTCTATCACATAAATTGTGTGCTACGTCATTACATTTGTATATGGGTGATATCAAATTATCAAAAGTAAGTACGTACTCATGGACTTCTATAACCCATGCCATAATCGTGATGTTAAATGAGCGTCTATGTCAGAAATGATAGAATGAGGTTCTCCATAGAGGAGAACCAACATCATGACATACAACCTTCCTGTATCATTTATTTAGATGGTCTCTCTCATAGGTATGAAGTGTGCGTCCTTTATCAGAATATCAATGGAAACCCACACTATAGGGTATCGATTTTCTCATCTGGGTAAACTAGTCATGAATTCCATCGAAACATAGTCCCATTTCTAATCTGGTATAGAAAGTGGTTAAATAATTCATTCCAGACACTGATTTTCATCCCTCGCCTATTGACAAGTTGGAAATCGTGTAATGACACCGTCTATCTCATGCATCATACTTTGAAACCAATATTCATTTAGTGGATCAAGAAATATTTTGGTTACAACATTGTGAACCACCCATGTTTTTTCATGGAAATCCCTAATCATCTCATCTCTAATGTCTTCTAGGACCCTTATACACCCATGGAGAAAAGATTCCCATATGCATCGATCATCCAACAAGAGGATTCTTTGTCTACTGAAACAATTTTCCATAGGACAGGGACTTCTGGATCAGATAACGGTATTGACTTTACTCATTCCAAAGGAGTATATTTCACCACTAAGGATAATAGAATGGTCTGACAATGATCCTCTTGAACCTTAATGTGCATCGTTGATAATAATTCCATAAAATTTCATTCTTCACTAGACTGCTGAACCACATGGGCTTGATTCTTCCAGATCAGAGCATCAGATACTGAATTTCCATTAATGGGAATGTAGGCATGTATGAAATAAAATTATTTTAGGTAGTCAACTCTCCAAAACTTCCTAATATTGAGATCCTACTTATTGAAGATGTATTAGAGTATTTTTTTGGTCTGTGAATTCCACGAAATTCTCTCCCAAGAGAATGTTTTTCTAAGATCCTAAGGCATTAACCGCCATGGTGAGATCTAAGTCATGTTTCTTGTAATTATACTCGTGAGGCCTCAACTAATGAGAAACATTCAAAAAAAATCACCCATATTAGATCATAAAAACTCCATCCTGGACACATAATGCTTTATAGTAGACTGTATAAGCCCTACATAGCTCTTGATGAATTAGTATCAGCAACAAATATGTTTTTCATTTAGATCCAGATAGGCTGATTCACTTGATTATGAACATTCTAATTTGACACCCTTCGTTGTAAAGCCTATGAGAATTGTTTCAGGTCATGAGAAATCCTAAATGAAACATATATCATATTCTGTAAGTCCCATGAATGATTGAATATCATAAAAGTTATTAGAATACATTCAAGAAACTACATACCTAACTTTATCGGGGTAAACATAAACTCTTCTCTCTGAAATGATATGGCCCAAGAATTAAATTTTATCAATATTGATGTTTCATTTAATAATCTTAGCATGGAGTTGATTGTCTCTTAGTATATTCAGCATTATCTTAAGATGTGTATTTTGGTTATTTTTGAAGCATTAATACTCTGTGATATCATCCACAAAGACAACCCAAAAAATATAGATAAGGGTGGAAGACATGGTTCATTAGAGCCATGAATAAATCAATTGTGTTAGTGATCCCAAACAGTATATCCAGGTAGTCATATAAACCATACGTGATCTTGAATGCTACGAAAGGTATGTTTGAATTCATGACATGCACCTGACGATATCTTGACCTCATATATATGTTTTAAAACAACTTTTTATCCTCCAATCTGATCATATATGACATCTATTATAGGAAATGGATACTGGTTCTTAATATTCTTCTAATTTAATCGATGGTAATTCACATAATTTCAAAGTTTACCATCCATCTTCATAAAAAAGATGATAGGTTAACCCTAGTGAGAATTGTTTTAGTGTATAAATACTTTTATATCCATATCCTCACAATGATTTTTTTTCTTCCAGAAGATCATTAGGATCCATCCTATAAGGATAAATAGTAACCAATGCTGCTCTTTATATAATCTCAATAGTAAAATCTACCTCTCAAACTAAAGTTTGACCGAAGAATCCATTAGGAAAAAATATCTCTAATTCATTACACTATATGAGGAAAGATAGTGGGTTGTAAACCATGATAATTGATGAAAATATCAGTGATTTGTGATGTACCACTACCTAGCCTTGAGTGCTAGGTTCCTAGCCATGTCTCACAAAGATCACATTCTCCCTTATGCTTGTTCCTAATTCCCATGGTAATGTAAACATCACAATTTGAC
Source organism: Viscum album (assembly GCA_963277665.1). NCBI lineage: Eukaryota > Viridiplantae > Streptophyta > Magnoliopsida > Santalales > Viscaceae > Viscum > Viscum album. Next base: position 262,296 of record CAUJRU010000811.1, read on the forward strand.
AATAGCAGTCAATACACACTCTACAGGTAACTATAAAATCCATACCAATGATTACATCAAATCCTATCACGTTAATACCTAATGGTCCCATTTGAATAGGTTACCACATATCTGGAGGGGATAATTCTTACACTGGAAAAAACCCTTAGAACGGATACCTAAGGGTGTCTATAGTGTCATGAAACCATGATAGAACTCAATTTCAAGGACTATACATTCAGTGATTGCTTCATATTTGAACGTGTGAGATGCACCATTATGAAACAATTAAGACCACAAAGTGGTGGCTTCTAGAATAGTACCTTATATTCTAGATGGTGTGACGCTATGACCATACGCTATAGGAAGGATTGCATGTAAGTAATATGTACCACAACCCTATGTTATTGACTAAATACCCTATGTATGCCCACTATGCTATAATTTAGAATCATACAACTAGGTACCTCTACCTCGACCATCACCTCAGTCAGATAAACAGATGGTATTCCATCCGCCTAACTATCATGATCTAGCTTACCCTACTCCTGATCAAATAGTAGTTGTTGAATAGTAATCATTATGAACTTGTAGTAATGTCCTAGAAAAGCAGTGTAGATGGAAATCCTTTTCACACCACTAGATTTTTCATACACTATCTCTGGATGTGTCCTGCAAACCCACACTAATGATAGATATGATAGTTTCTATGAAAGGATCCTGACCACTACTACCTCCTTGAGACTATCTATAGTTTCTTTTTCACTAAAATGAATATACATTGGATGACTTAGGTTTCGAACCTCCTTGGATCACACCTTCATCAATTCTAAAATTTATCTTTATAATTAGGGGCCGAATGATGATCTCCAAAATCATCATTAGCCTAAAAACAATGACTTATGATCGGATGGTGTACCATAATCCGTCCTCAAATCTCATAGTAGCCATCATATCATTAGATTGTAGTGAATGAGTGAAACTATGAATCTCATTAAAATGGGATAGTTAATTCTTAACTGAAATGGTCTCCTTCTGCAAATTCATAAACTCTCTAGCTCTGTTAACACTCAAATTCTGGGGAAATAAGTTTTCATAGAAGACAACTGGAAGTCATCCCAAACCATCTCTCTATGGTGGCATGATTGGTTGATGAAATCTCACCACATACTTGATAAATCGTGTATCCTGTATGTGTATAGCCTAATACTCCACTTCGGTTGTTCCTCTAGGTTCTCAATGATAGAAAGGTTTACCATGATCCAAGACACCACAACATGTTTCCCTTTCATAACTCGATAATGTAGGGGGATTCTTCAGCTGATACTCATGATTAATCCCTGCCATGCTTAGGGTAGGTAACACTCCTTGCATGTTCTGCATCATACACAAGAATCCCTCTCAAAACTAGTCATCATCCCAAAACTAAAGTATCTGAGGAAGAGAAACATGTGGCATGACTAGAAGAGAAACTATAAGTACAAGTCATTCATATAAAGGAACATGATATTCACTTCATTCATATGTGGTGTCTGATACATCATGTTTTCACGGAATTTCTTTACAATAGGAATACATTAATTATAAAATAGGAATTCTAATCAAAAGTACAAAATTGAACAAAATCATAAGCTTCCCTATAAGAACTAGTGCCTATTCTTGATCCTTGGCTCCTCAACTCCCACTAAACAGTATGTATCAATAGTTTAAAGAGGAATGTTTTCCCCTATACTTAAATAAGAGAAAATAATCTTATAGGGTTCCAAAGGTGGCCTGATTAGGGAGTCAGATAAATCCTAGTAGGCCACCACAAATGGTATCCATGTGTAATCCAAGTTTCACTTATATGTAAATATTGTGAAGCTAAAAACAGATAAGAAAATCAAAATAAACATTTAACCTCTTTCTCTGGTTTCTAAAGGATACCTGGAGGGTCTACCTACATTAGATCAATGTTGGAATATCTAAACAAGTAACATGTATATATATATATAGGTTTTCATTGTCAAGAGGTAAGCATGCCTCTCCCCTAGAGGATTATATATATAGAGGTCATCATTGGCATGAGGTAAGCATGCATCTCATCCATAGAAAAATAAATCGAGGTTATCACTAACATGGGGTAAGCATGCCTATTGTCCATATGAGTATAAATAGAGTTTAAAACTAGCACGAGGTAAGAATTCCTCTCGTATAGTAGAATATATATACCTAGCATGGGCTGAGAATGGATCCCATCCATAAATAGAAGATAATTGGCATGGGGTAAAAATGTCTACCATCCATACATAATTAGAGGTTATCATTAGTGTGGGATAAATATGCATCCCACCCATGCATACCATAATTTTCATGTGATATTTATTCCTCCCAAACACACATTTACATTATAATTCATACAAATAGTAATGAAATTATTATTCACCTTACACAATGTAAGGAAAACCAACTTGTATCATTCCAATTAACACATATCATTTTCGAGAAGTATAACAACAAGGCATGGGTTCAACCATCTAACAAAATCAATTTGATTTTTTCATTTCAAGTGAAATCATTAAATATATGTAAACCAGTTAATAATGAACTCTTATTCACTTCTCCTAACATGGAAAATACAATATCAAGATCACAATGCTTCATAAGGATCATATCACATAGTTACATGGACAATTTGGAAATTTTAGGCCTAAGTGGTCAATGAACCCATGGGTTGTCTTGGGTTCATCAAAACACCCATGATACATGGGAAAATTCAATTTCAACTCTATCCACGATAAATGAAACATAATGTGTCATATTTAGAAAATTGTTCTAATATGGACAATTTTGATGGAAGACCCCTTGGGTGTCTATATAAATAAAGTATGATCTCTAAACCATAACCCAACCCAAATTTACCTATATCAAGTCTCAATTGTCATTTAGACATGATAAAACCAAAACTAAAAAGGATGTGATCAATGTTTGGCCCACGACACAATGAGATTAAATAAAAAATGACCAAAACACAAATTTAAGAATACATGAAAATATAAGTAAGAAACATATATAAAATTTCTCTTGATATTGAAATTAGATTCAAATCAGTTCAGATGATATCTAAGTGTTAGTTAAATGACCTTAAAACAGGGAAAATTTGTCTTCATCCAAATAGCACAATAGATAGAAAAACTATCCTAGGAAAGAGGATAATGCATGGTTAGCCTTAAATAAAGGGTTAAAATGATTCTATTGCATCAAAAAACATTTAGTGGTTGAAAGAGATATCAAAAATCCAATGACAAGGACATCTGATCCTCAAAGGGAATGAAAACATTAGTTTTTGTCTGTAGGAGAAGATAAAAAAAGAATGAAAAGATAGAAAAAATGGAGGTGAAAATGGACATTTTTCCTCAAAATGAGGCTCACATGGTTCTAGGGGAAAATTTTAGAAACCATGTTTACATTTTGATATAATACTATTCAATCCTCTACATTTCCACATAGTTTATGCACAAGGTTTACCATACCGTGCGCTAACCATACATGAAGGCTATGCAACATTCTGCAGTATGATTCACGACTGTGCACCGTGATATGAAATCTTTACACTAACCATGTAACCCATCCTGTATCCTATTTTTTGGACCTTTAAGCTACAAGCCATCCCTGTACTCCCCTTAGGCCTTCCCCAGGCCATAGAATACCTCTACCAAGAATAAATGAAATATCCATAGCAAAAAAACGATGATCCATACCTTGGTGAATGGGAATGTCATTAAAATATATTTGTTTAATATCATTATAGTATAATTAATATAAATATATATATATCATATATGTTAACAAAAAAATTCCTTAATAGATTCATTGTAATGTGTGAACGAATTATATCGCTTTGCAGAGGTGATAGTCCATATGTCCAAGAATTACATTATTGTATATACAAAAAATGGAAATTAAAAATATATGGGATATAAAATAAATATAAAAGAATAAATACATAAAAAAATATTATAAATATCATATATAAATATATTTTCTATCATAATTCCAATCAATTAATGGTGGTAATGGAAAAATGAACAACATTGTTATGTGAGGCGGTAGTTCCCCGTACACAAGAACGGTATGTTCGTTACATATAAGATATAATTATGCATATTTTTAAGGAGAAACATTAATATAAAAACATCTAAGTATATTTATTATACTAGTTTTATTATATATTAATTGAGTAATGGGAATTTAGTGGGTGTAGAACGAAAATAAAACTAATCAGATTGAGGAAATATGTTACCTCTTCTTTGGGTACCTCATTTTGGTTTTCACCAAAAAGATTCCATAGATATCATTATACACAAGGTGAGGCTTCTAGAATTATTTAAGGGATTTTTAAGATCTATTTTTGAAGATATTTATCAATTCCAAATAAATTGATATGTGTGAGAATGTGAGGGGAGAGAAGGCCATTTTATAGTGGAGGTGGAGTGACACTCTGGTAATTTTTGGAACGAGAATTCCACCAACATTTTTATCCTTTTAAATTGGATCCAGTAACAATCCAATGATTATCCAAGTGAGTATTGGGTAGAAATATGGATAGAAAATGAATTTTGGATAGGTTTATAGGTCATTTAGGACTGTAGTTTTAATATTTTTTCCATTATAAACAAATTTACTTTTCTTAATTGCTATAATTAATTTTAATCACATTCTCAAATATTTTCGCTAAAAAATTAAGTTCACCTTATTATAATTTATAAATTATGTTTATTAAAAATATGGAATCCATTTTTTTAAATTAAAATAAAACATGTGGAATAAATTAATTTAAATTTAATCATGAATGAAGGATGATAATGTATTTTTTAGTGTAAAATCATTCAAAGGTTATGTTTTTTATTATCAATTTCAATGTGAAATTGAATCCAATGAAATAAATTAGATTATATGATAAATAAATTATCTATTCAAAAGTTAAAACCTATTTCAAATATAATTTTTCCTGATAAATAAACTAGTTGAAAATTCATTTTTCCATTAAAAGTTAGTGTTTTTCACTATTAATCAAAATTGAAACATTTGAGAAAAATACAAAAAATTCACAGAATATAATATTTATATTTATATTTAAAATTTGAAGTTTATTTTTACATATTAAATTGATAAATGTTCAAAAAAATTACTTCAAATAGGTTTTCCATTAAATGAAAGTAAAACATCCATTATAAAAAAAATTATTTTTATGGGATATATTCGATTTTTTTTACTTATACTTATCAATTATATTTGATCAACCTAAGAATTGTTTTTGAATATAATATATATATATTTATTTCATTAACATAACTCCCAAATTTTGATTTCTTAAATTTATTATGAAAAAACGGCTTTGGGAGCATAAAAATAAAAATATTTTCATTATATTCAATTTGTTTACATTACATTTTCTAGTTAATTGTTACCAATTAACTCATATTATATTTTTTTAAAATAAATTTCTATAATTTAGTGATTATTCATCATAACTGGTAATTTAACATCACAGTTATATATTATTATATTAAATATTATTTATCTAATAATATATTTTTAGTTTAACACTATAATTTGTGTAGAAAAAAATCATCAAAGAAACTCTTCATTGCATGAAACACACACTATATCTATATCAAGTCTATTACAAGATATAAAATATATATCAAAGCTATTTTAAATAGTACATTTAATTCAATGGTTCATAATATTATATTCCATTATTCACTTGGTGTTGCATCTAGTAGAAGCTTAATTTGGTGTTCCTTATAACGTAATCCAATCATAAAACTTTTTGATAAAAAAATGCAGATTTAGTTTTTCTTAAAGATCAAAATATTGAAAAATTAATAAATTCATAAAAAAAATATATTTCACAAAACCTCACCACATTACACTCCATATTACATAGCCCTCTATTTTTTAATATAATAATACCAAAAAAATAAAAACTATGAAATAAAACACTCATGGTTTGGCACCGTAGCAAAATTAACTATGCCAAAATGGCCACTCATGAATGATTAAACCCACTCCCCAATGCAATTCACTCCACGAACAAACCCCCTCATGATGTATGGGAATGATATTTATGGAAAAAATTAAAACCAGATGTACCCATACATATAAAAATTTATAGATTTGGGAAAATGTAAAACAAAAGGATTTTCAGTTCTCTAACACTCAAAAATCATCCCAGATTCCTTACATTTCGGTTTGGGAGCTACCAAACAGATGCAAATCCCCTAACACCCTAAAGAAAATTCAAAATCAAGACTAAATATCACTGAACTATAAGGGACATTACCCCACACTACAACACAATAACAACACAATGACATAAAACTCATGGTGCGGCACATTAAACTAAAATATTACCCTCTCCCAGAAAACTCTTCCTAGTACAACTCTTAAGTCTATGGCCCAATGCTTCCATTCACGAAAAAAATTTCAAATCATAAAACAAATTCCAAGTAACAACACATATAATATAAAAATAATGTATTATCATTTTTAATTAATAATCATAAGTTAGATTTTTTGATTCATATTCACTATTATAATATTAACTAATTTTCTAATAAAAATTTTAATTTTATTCTTACTAAAATTGTGTACATATTTCTTATTGTTTTATACGGAAGAATATTTTGAATTTTGTTGAAATCTAATCTGAAAAGTTTTATAATTTATGAATTCATCATATAAAAATTATATTAGGATGTGTATTTTTTGATTTTTTACGATTTTTTATTTTTTGAATGAATATGGAATATTTAAATTTTCACTGAAATTTGTATTTTTGAATAAGTAATTTAAAAAATTCTATTTTATTTTAAAATTTATTTTATTTCTCATTATTTAATTTATATTTGAAATAATCTATTTGTGTTAATTGGAATAAATATTATTTATGATTTTGGTACATGGACATTTTTACATAATAAGAAATTATTTCTAGAAAATTGAATTTCATCATTGTTTTCAGGATTAATAATACAATTAAATTATTCTAATTTTATGAATTTATTTTTTTAAATGGATTCCATATTTTAATTCATCATAATTAATATTTTGTAATAAGTTTAAATTAATATTTTTAATAATGACTAGAAAATGTTTTAAAAATTTAATACCACACATAAGGTAAAAATTGAATTATTTGAGGGGGGTTAAACTAATGTTATAAGGATTAAAATGACCTATAAACCTAACTAAATCCTATATTAGGGCCATATTGAAACCCTGTATCATATTATCTTCAGAAATGGTCTGTTTTTTAATTTATTTTACTTGAGTAATATTTTTATATATTTTAATCATTTGAAAAATTATAAGTGTGACCTCTCCCCAAATATAGAAGGACACCCTATATAAGCTCTTACACACACATAGAAACACAATTATTTTACAAAAAAAATTGAAAATTGTTTTAATAAATATTTCCCCACTTCCTGTACGTCTTATTTTGGGAAGAATAAAATCCTCATAGTTCTGAAGGTGTTAAGAAAAAGTGGTTGTCACAAAAATAGTCATAAATATAAATGTAATGTATTTTTTTTGTTTCTTCTTATACATGGGAGTTTCCCTATGACTATTTGGGTTAGGTTTGGTGATATTTTTGGACTTGACTTGGAAAAAAATGGTTTGTTTGGGTAGGGTTAGGGTAGAGTGGTTTTTAGATTGTACCTGACAAGACGAAACCCATATTAATTATGGTTGGGTATGGTCACATAAAATGGTTGTGAAAAAAAAAGTTCACTCCCAAAATAAGAAATGTGAACCTTGTGTGACTATATATCATTCCCCCTCTTCTCTTTGGTGCTTCATTTTCCTCATCATTCCATGAGAAACCCGAAGCCTGGTAAAATAATAACCCCAAACGAAGTGGCCGATGACATGATATGGGATCCAAGAGGTCTCTATAGAGAAAGATGTGGATTTGAACGTGATTTGTATCATGTATAGACCAGTGTATATGGAATTTTAGAAACCTTGGTGGAGATACAGGTGGAGATGAAGGAAGAAGGGGTGGCATCTACTAGATCTGAGATCACGTCAATCATTATAGATATAGAGGTATATGATGAATGAAATATTAGGCGTCTCAATGGTTTTGGTGTAGAAAGGAAATGAGTCAATGTAATAGTGGTAATTTTATAGTAGATTTGGGGTCATGATGGTCATAGTGGAGATAATGGTAATGGCCAATTCCAAAGGAGTAATTTCTGGTGAATCTGGTGTCCCAGAGTTCCCACCATGTAGTAGATGTGGTAGAGGATGATGTGGATGGTGATGATGATTAGATATGTGTCAGTGATGGAATGATAGGTTGTGTGATTTCATGTATGACTTGGGATACGAGGATGACCGACATGATAGAGTAGATGATGGGTTTCCATCCATGGTGACCCACACAAGAGTTTCTGGAGTAGACATTAGGGTTTAGTGGATCGGGTTGGGTTATTTTTTACCTACATGTGACCCAACCAAACATAAACATTGGTCTAACTGATGAAACCCAACCCAAGTATATGGAATTTGAACTGTATCTAACCTAATATAACCTAGTTAGGTGAGGTCAGGTCAATAGGGTCAGGTCAACTTTGGACACCCCTACTTATACCTCTTTAAAAACACTTCTAACAACCATGATATAATAAAATAAGTATATAAAATATACTGAGATTTAATTATTATTATTTCATAAATATAAACCATCTCGATTTTTATCTAATATAAAATGAAACCATCATTTTTGTTTTTGGCAGACTGATGCTTTATAAAATGATGTAATTCATTTTCCATCACCACCTCTTTTAAATTTTTATAATGATGGATTTAAATTATATGTTTGATATTAATTACATAATTAACATTATTTGATGAAAATATTGAATCTATTTTATTATAATTCCATCAATTTAGAAATGATGATGTCATTATTGAATATGTATGAATTACCACCACCACGAAGCGATGATTTTCTATTTTTTTCACCACCTCACATGGATTATATTTAAAAGTGTATTTAAATATATAATATGATATAATAATATTTTTTAACTAAAAAATCATAATTACCTTCTTTCCCTCATGTTCCTTGAAAATTTTAAATGTTTCTCATGTGTATGTACAACCTACCATATCTTTGCTTGTGGTGTAAATCTCATTCCCTAACCATCGTACATAGTAGCTTAAAAAATTATAATCAATTTATATAAATTATAATTATGTCATTATTATTAATCATGATATTATTTAATAATGAAATCCTTCACCAGGGTCAACATAAAAAAATTCATTTTGAAATTATTGATTGAACATGCTCAAAACACCCGACATGGACTGAACGACATATGTAAGTAAATAGTTGATTAAAATAAATTAGATAAATGTTTTAATTATATGGAAGAAAACCAATAAAATTGTCTTAAAAAAGTAAAAAATTTATTAAATTTAATTATACGGGAGATAATGATTTTTGAGAAAAATATGACTCAAGTTGAGATACACTTTCCTTAAAAACCTCATTTTAAATATTTTAATGATTTATATTCTAAATATTTTTCTTCATTGAAAATATTCTTAAATTTAAGTTATGAATCCATTTATCTGGTCATAAATAAATTATAATTATTTTTTTGCCTCATGCCACTTCTTTTTGAAGGATTTTAAATAGAATATTTTAACATATTTTCAATTAAATGTTTTTAATTTATTCACAAAAAAGTAAAAAATAATATTATATTATAATATAGATTGTACCAGTAGCAATACCCAACACTATAATCATTATTTTATTTTTCAATTACTTTATAACATTTTTTTTAAACCCCATACTTCTATTTGTTCTAGGTATCCTCAAAAACGGATTTTAAATTGAAGGAATATTTTGATATTTATAAAACAATTTATGGGTGAAATAATATATTTTTGATTATCAGGATTAAAATACAATATTTCATGTATTTTTGAGAAATTATGGTTATTCGGTATTAAATTTGATGTTGGGTGAACCTGATATAGTTCTCTAAAGCATTGGGTAAAAAAACAAAATTTTTCCATTTATAAATTTCTCATATGATATTATTGTAAGTTATAGTGTAGTTTATTCTACTTATTTGAGTGAATTTAAGAGTGAAATGGAAATGAATTCTCATGTTTCCAATATGATTTATCTTGGATTTTAATTAGTTTTTATATAAATATTATGATTCATAATGTAATATAACATGACTATGCTAAAAAGACTTTTTATGCTACATCTTAAGGGTGAAATGATTATCTTCTTGAAAAATATTTCTTGAGTTTTTTAATGATTTAAAATAGAAATAAATGGTATTTATTTTTTCATTAATATTTATCATGAAATATTTTTTGAAAATAATTGTGTAGTAAGGTTGATTTCATGTGTAATAAATATTTTATTTTGATTGTAAGGTTTATTATCAATAAGGAAAATTTTTATAATGACTATAAATAGACTGAAATGTTTTTTTATTTCTTCATATATGTCCCTTATGAATAATTTTTTGTCATCCCATTTTTTCAAATTCTTTTAAAAGGGTTTAAGGATGAGTAGGGAAAATGATGTTGTCAATTTAAACATTATGAAGATATTTCATTAAAAGAAAACATAGTTTATCATAAACAATATTTATTATGGAAAAATGGATACTGAGTTGATGATTACTCTTTTTGATGAAATAATTTTTACGTATATGTAATGAACTAAATATCATCAAATATAAACCTAAAAGTTCTTTAGGAAATTATATATCTTAATTATAGCCTACAGATTTAATTTATGCATTGTTTAAGGTTGGGATACTATATTATGTATAAAATTGAATGTTTATATAATTTTTGATGTTTGAATAATGTAAGAAAATACTATTCAGAGATTTTAATTTATGGTTATTATGATATATAATTGTAGGATTACCATATATTGTCATCTATACTATGTCTGTTGAAAATGGATTCCACATAGGGAATAAAAAATCTGAAGTGAGAATGCACCAAGAGGATAACATCCTTCCATATTATTTTTATTGAATGGGATGAATTGGTACTTGTTAATTTTCTACTATGATGACTTAGTTGATGAAATCTATAAATGGTGGTTGAATCCATTCCATATAAAAACTAGATCTACCATAGATGGACAAAATGGTTGTAGGGAATTTTATGAGAAGCCACCCTACAACATTCAATGGATCTTCTAACCTCATGGTAGATGAAGGATGGACTAAATACCTAGAATATAATTTGAACTAATGGGTTTATGGTGAATCATAAAGAAAATCCTTATATCAATCATTTTAATAGTGAACCCAATCTGTCAGAGTTAAGGTTAAAGAATATCAATGAATATAAATATATTAATGCCCTGGAATGTGTTGGATTTAAATATAATTTTCCTTATGAAGTATTTTCTATTGTTTTTTGACTTATATGGAAAACAATAGGTGGAATTGTGGTAGAGAGATGATGATTCAGTAGCTTTGTATGGAGAAAACTTCATCTATTTTCCAAGGAATACACTAAATTGTATCCAGGATCCAAATTGTAAAATTATTCAATTTTACTCAGTTTTAATTCCAATATACCAAATATAACATTCCTCTCATGAATTTAAAATTTATGAGAAAATTTTTCACTGTATTGAGAGGGTAGAAATGGATTTTGTCGATGATCATTTTTCATATATCAACAAGAATAAAAATGGTATAGGAGTTTGGAAAATTGGAAGAATCCATCAAATAAAATTGAAGGCAAGATAAACTATTTTCAATATTTTTATAGCTGTGGTAAAAAGAACCCTTGGAAAAACCATATAAAATTTGGTAAGTTCTTATTAAAAGATATGTTTAGGAATATGTGACATGACTACAATGAAAAATATCTTATTACTTGTAAGACAACTTTTTATATGCTTGAAGTAAAGAGTTTTAAATGTAATGAGATATTTAATTATAAAGATTCATTTTAAATGAAGAGAATGTATGATGGGAATAAAAAATATTATGTATAAGGGTATTGAGAAATGATTATGAACTACATCCACACACGTTTTCCCATTTAATTATGTTGTAAAATGTTCATTACTTGGTTAATTATATTATTAAAATGACTTTTTTATTTTAGACATATAAATCTTTTCAATTCTAATAAATTTGTTCATTAAATGAAAATTTAACCTAAATAAATAAATTCAATAATTCTGGTAAGAAGAAATGGGGGTATTATTAATTTAATAATAATTTAAATAAATTTTCATATTATCATTTGTGAATGGTTTTTCTATGAAGAAATTATTATCGAGCCCACTATAGAATTTGCTGTTATTCTAGGTATATTTGAAATTTAGTTTATTATTCTAAGATAGATTTTAGATATAAAGAATATATTTTCTAAAATGGGTTTTAAATTTTATATATTATTGAATTATTACATTTGATAACATATCATGAAGCTAGAATATTATTAAAAGATATAAATACAATTTATCTTGTTCATAATGTTAAAAATGTAATGGTTCAGATTAATGATGTAGTTGTCATTAAATAAGATCTTGATGTTTTTTTGATGATATAACTAGTATTTTACATGATCGAGAAGACAAATTTAATATTTAATTATTGATTAATTATACTACTGTTTGAAAACACCCTTATCTAATGGCCCAAGTAGGCATTCTATAATTGAAAATGTTGTTACTATATTTTCATCATAAATGATTCATTCATACAAAGACATTGCCATGGGTTAGTATTATTTTATTTTTAAGAAGGAAATATAATTCTTTGAGTCTTTTCATAGATTATAGTGCAATGAAGAAAATAACTATTTAAAATATTTATCAATTTCCTCAAATTGATAAATTATTTTGTCAGTTTAATGGTGATAAATAATTTTTGAATGTTGATCTTATGGCCAGGTACTATCACCTGAAGATAAAAGATGTTGAAATATCTAAGACATTTTTTCATATTATATATTATTATTATGAGTCTATGGTTATGGAATATGGGTTTTTGAATTATATTGTTATAATAAGTTATCTTATAAATATATTTTTCTATTAATATTTGGATAAGTTTGTGATTTTTTTATTAAAAACATTTTGGTTTATTCAAAAGTTTATGAGGATGATGAATAATATATATGTTTTTTCATACAAAATATAAATGAACATAACTTATATAGAAAATTTATTAAATGAGATTTTTTTTGTTAAAAGAGATTTCATTACTTGGACATATGAAAAATAAATAGAGCATAACTGTTGATCCAGTTTAAAATAAACTGGTTGATTGATTTCAAAAACTAAAAAATGTTACCATGATTTACAATTTCTAGGATTAGCAGTATATTAATAGTGTTTTTTTAAACTATTAATGTTTATCTAGCCCAATACCCATGATAACACAGAAAATGAGTAAGGATAATAGCAAAAAAATGTATGTGATGATGTATTCAATGAATTGAAAAAAAAATGAGTGAATGCTCTAGTTTTGGATCTTCCATATGGAAATGGTGACATGTTATCTACAATAATGTTTCTTTGAAGGGAATGAGTTTGGGTTTAATATTTAATTATTTGGTAATTTCATATGATTCATGTTAATAATAACCTTATAAGAAAAATTATTTTACACATGACCTTTAACAAGTGGTTGTTGTGTTTGCTTCAAAAATATGTAGACATCATTTATATGGTGTACAGTCTAAAAAATGTATTAATCCTTAAATTTTGATGTATATATTCATTGTAAAGGAGTTAAAAATGAGATAGAGGATATAGATGTAATTGATTAAGTATTTATACTTCATTATTCATTTCCATCCATGTAAATAGAAATGTGTAGCTTATTCATTGATTTAGAATGATAATGTTACATTAACCATTTTATATTTGGTATATGAATATTTTTTTAATAATTTTATTAATATTGTCTTACAAATTCATATGTTTAGGAAAACCCTCAACATGTTTTTATGTTTTAGTAAAATCATCATTGATAAGAAAAATATGAAATCATATATGGAGGATAAGGATTTATATAAAAATGTAAAATCTTTCAGGAAGGGTACGTTTCTAGAATTTAATGATGAAAAAAGGTTTTTTTGGATTATCAAAAATGTTATATAATTCATGTGACCCTAGATAAATAATGAAATTTTGATTTAATATTATAACACTTCAATTTATATTCATCCCAGCATGAAAATCATAGAGATCGTTGAAAAAAATTATTTTGGAAAGAAATAAATAAATGTATAGTTGATTTTACAATGAAATGGCTGACTTCTCAACAAGTTAAATGCAAAATAAAATCACAAAAGGGTGTGATTCAGTATTTTTTAGTTCTATAATATAAATTGTAAATTATATCCATGGATTTCATGGTATTATTACTAAATAAATTTCAAGATAATATTGTCATTTGGGTGATTTTTTATTGATTAACAAAATATTATCATGTTTTACCATTTGAGAAAATATGAATTTGGATTAACACTCATGAAATTATGTTAAATACATAAATGGATTACATGGATTCTATCTTTCCATTGTATCTTAACATGGATCCATAGTCACCTTAATTTCTGGAAATGACTCCAGATCTCATTGGGTACTACATAAAATTTTAGTTGATGATTTCATCATCAATATAATATAAATTCAGTGAAAATGATTAAAACAATTTACAGTATATGATTTAATAATGTATAATGGATTAATAGGAAAGTTTGGATCAATATATTACTTATCTTTTGTATACTTATAATTATAGTTGTAATTATAGTATAAAGATGGAACCTTTTGATTAATTATATTGAATGTGTTGTTAAAATCTACCTTAATGGGAAAATTTTGGGAACAAAATATTTTGGTTATATAATTAATTAATGAAATGGATGATACAGTGAATATAATTCAAAAAGATATTAGGATGACTCAAATTAAGTAGTAAATAAATCTATATAATTATAGGAATTCTATTTCATATGATGTAGGTGATATTATTATTATTCATGCATCTCCATGGAAAAGAATTAGGAATTTTGGTAAAAAAATGTTATCTAACTTCCTAGATTATTTTACCATATCAATTTATTATTAATTATACATGCTTCAATTTTATCTCCATTACATGGAACATTACATTTTAGTTGTTAAAAAAATATACAGTAGATGCATCTCATGTTTTGATTCCTCTAGTAGTTTGGTTAGACGAAACCTTTTCTTATGATGAGAAAACAATATAGAATCTCGATCACATCAATCCACTGTTTAGGAATAAATTCATATACCACATTATGTTTTTGTGGAAAAACCTTATGATTAAAGAAGAATACTGGTAATTTAAAAACAATTAGGGAGAATGTGGACTGAATGACCCCTGGAGGATTTTCTATTCTTATCAATGAAAAGATGTTTTTGTGGATAATGATTTTAAGAATCAGTGCTGTTATTTTTTTTATAGAATATTGAGCTAATATTTCTTGGAGTCCTCTTCTCATTGCTTCATACTAGTATTTTTTTCCTATTTTTTTTGGTGAGACTTGGGGAGAGTTGATGAAGATTAGGCTGGATGCTTCTTCTTGACATTCATGAAACATCACATTATGGAGGAGGTCATTAACAAGTTGGTGATTCAAAGTTTCGATCATGTTTCATGTGTATTGATTTTTGGTATGTTTTCCATTGAAATCCCAGCTTTTGTTCCACGTAATCCATTATTAGTGTAATATCTTTACACCTCATATTTTTATTATAATATTTTCTTTTAATAAATTTTTTTAGTGCATGAATTGGCTGACTAATTCATTTAAATAATTTTATAAAAAAAACCATCCCCACTTGTTTTAAATGTAAATAAAATTTTGAGGAAACAATTTCATAAGGGGTGAGGAATTTAACAACCCAAATATTTTCAAATAAGTCATATTAAAATATTATTAATATTCATAGATTATATTTTATAGATTTATATTCACTGTAAGAGTATTAGGTAATATTCTAATGAAAAAAGAAAAAGTTTTATTACTAATAAAATATTTTAAATATAATTTTAAGAGTTATTTATTATATAAATTATAAAATTTTAGAATTTGAATTTGAAAAATGTATATCATTTCATAATTTAATATATCAAAAATATATTAGTTTTTTTGTGAATTTTCTAAATAGAATGATTATTGTAATGAATAGGTAAAATAGTGATTTTTTTTAAATATGCCTTTATTTTTTAAGAAGTTTCAAAGTACCAATTTATTTTGAAATTTTTAAAAGGATAATTAGTTTATTTATATTATTAATAATTTAAATTGTTTAATTTTGATCCGTATTATACTTTTTTTTGGAATGAAAACTTTTTATACTTTAGAAGATGTTTTTTCTAGAAAACTACATTTCATCAAATTTAATAGGTTTAATTCAAAATAACAATTTTAAAATTATATAAATTTAATTTGGTAAAATAATTTAAATATTTAAAAATATAATAATCAATGTTATTTAATATAGTCAATATATTTTTTCATATTTAATTGATAAAACAGTAGAAATTTATTACCACAGTTAAGGGGAAAACATATTTACCAAGTGTTAAAGTAATGTGACATGGGTTAAAATATAAATTTTTTTCTAAATAAAATTGAATTACATTATTTAAATCATACATAATCTAATATTTTAAAATATTCCATTTTTTCTTTTTTACATTGATAATACATCAATATTTTTTAATATTTTAATAAACTTTAAGTGTGTCCTCTCCCCATTTATAAAACAAAAACCCATCTCCTCTTCTATACTCAATTAAAATGACAGTTATTTCCACTTATTTATCATGAAATACAATCCTAAATTCCCTTAACTTGTAATATAGGACTTATTTTGTGTATAATACCAACCTTAGATGGCTTAAGGTGTCACGAAAATGAGGTTGTTCGAAGATGAGGCATATCTTTTCATCGAATGTTTTAGTTTTATTTATTCTTCTGTCCACATTCAGAAAACATATAAACATTATGGCATAAAAGCATAAATATATCCCATATAATTATATGTTATTATTATGAGGCCTTAAATTTAATACATCTCCTTTTTCATCAATGAGAAATCAATCCGTCGTTCATGTGTCTGGAGGACTACCATATCATGAATTGATAAATATTGTTTAATGTAACAGCCTCTCATAGATTTCTGGAGTAATTTATATAAATAACATATATGGTATTAGTGATAGAATTATGTTCCTTTAATGATAATATATAATCTAATTTATAACCATTTTATCCATTTAAAAATGAAAATGTCGTTAGTTCTCATGTCTGGATTACCACCTCAATGAAGCGACGTGATTCATTTATTGCCACTGCCTCACGTGGATGTTATATATAAATATATATAAATGGATAATATTATTGTTAATATATAATTAACATTATTTAAAGATAAAATTATACTTATCTTATTCCCCTCACATTGATTGAAAAATGGAAATATTACTCATGCTTACATATGAAATACCGTTTCCATGATGGTAATATAATTTTCACAAACATCATGACAAGTTGGATCCAAAATTATAATTAATATATAATAATTATAATTATTTTATTATTATTATTATTATTTAGATATTTAAACAATGTTCAATTTTACTATATTCAACATACTAATGTAATTTTAAAATTATTAATCGAACATCCTCAAAACACCGAACTTCTACATGTCCAACAATGTAATTAAATGTCATTAAAATAAAAAAATTAATAGTTTAATGATACAATTTAGACCTATAATATGTTATTAATAATTTAATAAAAACTAATATTATATTATACTGTATACAAATAATTAATGGGATAAGTCAGACTAAATGTATGAGACACTTTAAATTAAAAACCATTTTTAAAATATTTATTTGATTTATTTTCTAAATATTTTTCTTCAAAGAACATATTCAATAAATTATTTAATCGATGAATATATGTAAACATAAATTAACTATAAATTAAATTATTAATATCTTTTTTTATATAAATGTTTTCAAAATGAATCTAGGAATATATTTTTTACAGAATGTTTAGAATTTCATTAAAAAAATGGAATGATTTAATTTAATGTGTACTACATCAGTGAATTAACCTATCAATGAATATATTATTTTATGTTTAGATAAATTAATAAATTTTCATTATTTATTAAAAGAAAAAACCCCTCCCTTTTATTTTGGTATTTTCAAATAGGGTATTTAAATTTAACTAATATTTTGATAAATGGAAATATTTTTTATGTATACAAAGAATATTTTTTAAGTATGATTATTAAAATAAGTTGTTATGATTATTTTATAGTTTTTGTGAATTTTTATGATGATGGGTGTTCCCGATACAAATCATGATGATCGGTGAGCCCGATATAGATTCTGATGATAAGTGAGCCCAATATAGTTGATGATGACAGGTCAATAAGATATATCTCATGAACATAGGTGAGCACAAGATAAAATTTCAATTCATTGGGTAAAGGGATGGAGTTGTCAGTTATAGGTTTCTCTTAATAGATTATTTTAATTTTCCATTTAGTTTATTCTATTTTTAATATTGATATGAACATGATATGCTATGTCACCAAAATTATTTCTCTATGATTTATATGTGTTTTATGAAAATATTTTTATTTAAAAATAAAATATAATGTAATTAAGTTTAAAGTAAATTTTACGATATTTATTAATGGTGAAATGCATGACTTGGTGAAATAGTTTTAATGATTTTAAATAAAACATAATGATATTTTTTTCCTTTATATTTTCTTATGAATTTTTTTTGTGAAAATATTTACATAGTAATGTTTATTTCTTGTGTTATGATCTTTTTTTATAGTTTAATGTTTATTATGAAAAATGAAAAATTATATAATGAGTATTCATGGTCTAATGAGTTTATTTATTGATTTTATTAATCCCATTACTGGGCCTTTTGTGCTTATCCCTTATTTTCATAATTTTTTCATTGGGTTTCATGGATGATTAGGGATAAAGATCAAGTAAATATGAAATCATTGAATATATTTTAGGGGAAATAAATTAACATAATTTGTTATATTATGGAAGAAATTTAAAATTAGTCGATGTTTTCACATTGTTATAAAATTTTTATTTTGTAATGGTGATAAACTAATTATATAAAAATCTAAACCAAAAAGGTTTCTAGGAATTCAAAAATTGAATACTTTCTTAGAGATTCTGATTTATAGATTATATTATGCTAACTGCTTATATTCCGTCCTCAAACATCCTCCCACTACCACAAGTACTCAAAATATAAAATGTAATAATTTAAGGAGGTTAACACCATAAAAAAATATTTTATGTTATAACCATAAAAATAAAAAATTTAAATTATAATATATCGAGATTTTAAAAATAATGACTATATTGATAGTGTAAAAGATATGCAACACCGAGCTTAAACAAACACGAAATTATTATTATTTAAATGTGGTTATTATAACATAGTCATTAAATTGGATAAAATTAATAGAATTAAATAAATTATGAAATACATAATGGTCCTTAAATTTTATAATTTACTAATAAATAATTTTTAAATAAGCACTAATTTCTCAGTAAAATTAGTTTATATAATAAAAATGCATCTTCTTCAAAAATTATCTTTATTTCATTTTATGAGTCAATATTATAATTATGTTTTATAAATTTTATATAATTTATTTCAAAATATGAATTGAATATTTTTTCTTTTAAAATTTATACAAGTATAATTATTTGAAAATATTCTGAAAGGATTTATTTCTCAATGAAAAGTGACAATACCAAATTTTATCGAAATTAATATTATTTTATGTATCCAAAAGTAAAAGTAATTTTTTTTAAAAAAATTAATTAGTTCAATTATTATTTACAATATTATATTTAAGGAGCAAATATTTTATTTTCTACATGAATTTACCATAAACAAAATTTATTTTATGAGATTATTTTTCTAAAAACCCTGTTTTTCATTTCATTTTTCTTATTGATATTAAAATAAATTAGAAAATAAATTATTTTTTATTTTTTATATTTTGATTCCATCATTTTAAGAATAAGTACGAAATTTTATAGATAAGATATATTAATTTTAGTCAAAATGAATAGAAATCATACTAATTTTTGTCACATTTCTTAATGGTAAATCGTGTCATTAAGGGTAACAAATAAAATGATAAAAACAATAAAATGACCCCAAAACCAGAATAAATTTTATTTGATGATTATTTTTTTTCCGATAATTGTCCAATATTAGGTTTTACATCCTTTTTTATATTCTGTAATGATTATTCGCATTATAATATATTATGTCAATTGAAAAATATCCCAGTCATATTTTTAATTAATTATAATACTTTTATCATTGGTATTTACAAATGTTAATTTAGTTATAAAAATTCATTTGAAATATAAATTATTTTTTTCATCAAGGTAACTTTTTTTTAAAATTTTTAGTGAATAAATTTTTACCTTAACTTCTTACAGAACACTAGTGTAATAATAATTCAACTAATGGACAAATAAAATAAATGAATTTAAAAATAGTAAATTTATTTCAATATTGGATAATTTATTGATATAAAAAACTATATATTAAAATGACATGATATAGATGTATTGAAATATTTAGTTCAAATTTCATTAATTTTAATGACGTTATTAAATTTAATGTAATGAATAGTTATAGAAATTGACATTTTAGATATTTTATAATAATTTTTATTTTTAAAATTATATAAAATTACTAAAATTATTATATTTAAAAAAATAATTATGATATGTTTTATAATTTCTATCAATCTACATGTATATGCCTTTTTTCCAATTATAGTAACTATCATGGACCTCAAAGAGTAAAAATATTTGATGTCACGGTAAGTGTGAAGGAGGATAGCCATGGATTAAAAATAAAAAAAATATACGGGTAAAGAAATAGTCAAATAAATTTTTTAATGTGATTAATTCAACAAATAATCATATAAACCTTGAATTAAATCTATCTTGATCAATTTTTTACTGAAAATCAATTTATTTTAATTTAATATTTTCGAAAATTCCGAGAAGTGCCCATCCATTTACTTATAAAAGGACAAATGTTAATCACTTTGTTTCACACAGAAAAACAATTTTGTTCTTTAATATCTACCCAAATACTATACTTGAATTCCTCCCAAGTTATATGGGTCTCTATTTATTTAAAATACCAACCTTATAGCGCATAAGGAGTTAAATAGAGTAAAATTTCCAAAGAGGATTTATAGTTCTAACTGCATGTTTTTGTTTTATTTATTCATCCAGCTTCATCAAATAATCCTCAACTATTATAAAATAATAAATCACCTATAATCAATATAATGAGAATATATTATGTCAGTTTAATATATATATATATATATCAATCTACATCCTCCATAAAATTGGATCAGAATTCGTCTTTTGCGTGTATTGTGGACTACCAGATCAAAAACCAATGTAGTTTGTATTCAATCATCATCTATTAAAACTAATAATAATTATTAAATAAATTTATATATATTATATTCACCATATATTTATAATTATAAAAATATAAAATATCATTTTACTTATTACCTTTATATTCATTGAACATTATTATGTCAATCATAAGTATTTATGGACTACCACGTCCACGAAGAGATGCGATTCATTTTTCATCACCGCATAACATGGTCACTATATGTATTAATATTTTATAAATTTATATTATATTAATTATATTATTATCATTTTATAAGGATAAAATAATATTTCCAAGTTTTCATGATGATCATTGAAAAATGGAAACGCTAATCATGTGTACGAACAACATACCCTGTCCATGATTGAGATCTAGTTAATTTTTTATAAACGTATTTAATGGTTATATATAAAGGAATTATCGATTTATAAATACATAAATATGTGATGATTATTATGCTAGATATTCTAGAGTATTTACCACATTCACTATAATTAACATTCTCATTTCATTTGGTACATATAAAAAAATATCAGTAAAATGGCCCACACAAATTTAACTGATTATGTAAATATATAAAAAATGAAATGATATAAAATTGTAAATTCTATTCATGGAAGCTAAAAAAATGGTTTCCCATGCCAGTGGATCACATTAATGCAAGTGTTCCTTTGCGTACACTAGAGGCTAGCGACTAGCCGCAAGGGTCCGAGGTGGTACAACAGGGAGACTATACCCTCATATCCATTTAGCACAATGGTAAAAAAGTTATATAAGTAGGATTATATACATGATATTATAGTGTAAAAAATACAATAAATAAGATCAGTGAAATAGAAAAAAAAATTCAAGGATTAACAATAAATAAAATTCACAGGATGAGTTTGTTACAAAATGATGTTATCGTATGTTCATATAAAAAATGGGGATATGAGAGAGAGGATATATAAAATATTATATACAAAAAAGTTAAAAAAGATAATTCATATATATAATATATTCGTGAACATTTTATTGGTCCTCTACTCCCATGCTATATTCTAATGTAAAATAAAAAAAGCATATGTGACAGGGCAATTTCCCTTATCCAAAATTTCAATCAGGATGTCTACTCAGGTACCATGGGTGTCCAAAGTAGAGTCTGAGATAAAAATAATAGGTCACCAAAAATGGTGTCAAGAATAATCCAATTTGTGTATTTAGTTTATCAATTTGTAGGATAATGAATAATAAACAATGTTGGAAAAATAAATACTAGTCAACTACGATTTCTTTGTGAAACTTGGCAAGCTTTACCAACATCAATATAGGTTGAAATGTGTTTTATCATTTTACCATATATAATTAGTCATATATATTTTTAATATCGATAAATTTAAATATAATCTATATATACATACTTTTAGATGAATATACATGGATACTAGTTTCTATCTATACGCTCAGTGTATCTCAAGCATCCATTACTATTCTAACAAGCTGTAGTCAATAGTAAGGGTACAATCCCAAAATCGTATATGAATGCAATACGTTAGGCACATCACATAATATGTTGGAAAGATTCATCATACCCAATAAATAATCATGGGAACATGGATCATCATGGACATATTCCATTAGAAGATCAATAGAGTGAGACATCATTCCCATCATCCAACGTAAAGGATAATGGAATTCCATGTTCAATAAATCCCTTAACCATTGTCTATTGACGAATTACAATGATCTAATCATAATAAATATAAATTGTTACCTCTAAATAATGTATAAAAACATAACCCATTCTACCCATGTTTTTCATAATTTATATATGTCATAATTGAAAAATATACATTTTATGTAGCCTTTCCACTCACTTTCATTTAAAAAATTTAATCCATATGATTTAGGAAATATGGAAAACAATTAATGATCAAGAAAAACCACATAGATGGTGTTTGTGTCATCCAACAATTATATAATGTTGAAATTTAACTGAACACACCCAAATGATTATCATCAATCTATTTAAATATCCTATATTGGTTCGACACGTTTCAATGGGTTTATCATAACATGGTATAATTAATTCTTTAAATTAAGATACATTATATGGAATTAAGTGGAAATATATGACATGTGGAACAATGAAAAAGTTATATAAACATCAATAATTTAAGGGAAATTTACTAGACCGCCCAGCATAGGCTTGTAACAGTCTCCTCATCAAGTGCCGACCATTGAATTGAGTTAGAACATGATAAATTGGAAGAATAGTCAAATTCCTTGAAAATAAGGAATATAATCTCACACCAAAATAGAATTGAATATGAGAAGATAAACGATGAATATAATAATGATTATTAGAGACATTACCATTTTATATCCAACGACCCCAACAATGATAAAAAATAGATCATAAGTGTAATAAATAAGGAATCCAAGCATATGATTATGAGAACTCCATTGAAGATGAAATGATTTTCATCTAGAATTCAAAATAATGAGAAGAAGAAAATTAAAAAAATGTGGGATAAATGGAACATTATCCATCACATAATGGGTTACATGGTTTAGTCACATGGTTATCCATATTATGCACCCACCCTTTTTCCAACACTACTTATGAACCCCCATCACACAGGATAAGAACATGGTTTGACAAGGCATGCGTGTCCAATGAAAAATCATATCCAATTTAACGTTGAAAAATCACATGGTCATGTAGATTGGATCAAAATATTAGGGAAAATTTTTCATTACCCCTAGAGTGCACCACTTGATTGAGTCAGACGGTCAGCAGTAGCCACCTGATAATTATAAGACATAGAGGGTTTCTCTATTTTTTGGAGCTCAAGGTACGGAAAAAGCACCAGATGCTATTGAGACCTTCTTAATACAATTTTACACCTTCAATAGGATGAAGAAACTAATTGAAACTGAATAAAAATGATCCCAACCTTAATGAGATGTCTTCAAATTACATCCTCATCTTTTTAAAGCAACTCATTCCCAAGTTGACCTTCTGAGGGTACTAAGGAATCATCTTTGAAAATATCCAACCCATGTATATGTATATCATCCTCCCATCCCCATGTCTCTTCCTACACTCGGTTTTATTTCCACAACACATGTATTAGTGGTACATGAAATCCTTGGAGAGTATTCATTCTCAGATCCTTGATATACACTAGGTTCTCCTAAAAAATGTGCATCTACATATTAACCATCCTCCTCTGGATGTAAAAGATGGGTCGACTCTAGATAATACTGATCAAGATAATACACATGAAAAATTTCATCTATATATTGGTATATCTGAGGATGTTCTATTATACAATCCACTGGCCTGATCCTCTTTAATATATAAAATGGTCAGACATATCGAGGCCAAATCATACCCTGCTTCCAAATATGTTGATCACCCAACCTGGGTGAAACAAGAATGAAGTCTGAATCCATGCCCATGAACCCAAGTGGTCTTCGACATTTATTTTCAAATGAATGATTTTTAGACTGAGATTTTAATATACACCGCTTTATTAACTAAACCTTCTCAAATATCCCCTTAATAAGACATGGTCTTAGAAATGCTGCCTCCCCTTCCTGTAAACATCATAGTGGTGATCGACATTTCCTTCCATATAATGCTTCATAAGGATCCATATGAATGGTATATTAAAATATATTATTATAAGTGAACCAAAAAAGGGTTATGTGTTTCTCTCAAGAACCCCCAAATTCAAGGAAGCATAAATGGAGCATGTCCTCTAACACCTGAATCGTATATTGTGTCAGTCTAGTCTTTGGGTGATAAAGCATGATCAAAAGAAAATATGTACCCAATTCATTCTAAAACCCCTTACATAATCATAACATTAAATAAACTAACCTTTTATAAATTAAATAACACATATATATTAAAAGATATTAGACCTTCCTAATGAATAGACTCCCAAGATCATCTTTTCCAAAGGTTTCTCAAATAGGTATGTAGTGTGATACATTCATCAACATATCAATAACTAACCATACTATATAATTTCATTATAGTGATCTCGGAAAAACATTCATGAATTATTTAGAGAAAAAATCTCATTTCCACTTTGGAATGGATAAAAATGTAATGGTCATGTCATATGATGAAATTTTCCATTCACCAGCTGACACATTGGACACCAAGTAGTAAAGACGGGTATCTTCCATCTCATACCAGGACACCTATACAAGATATGTACATATCAATACATATTAGTTACATCAGGATATACTGTACCAACTTAGGAATAATGTTACCACATCATATCCTCTTAGATTTCTACTTGTACTCATACACACCCATTTATGTGTAAGACTTCATCAACATCCTTATTCCAACCATAATACAAATCCTTATCTAAGAGACTATTGCATAAGAATAATCCCTCAGGTTTTCAAAGATTCCTCATCCCTGCCCGTTTCATATGTGTAGTAGTCATTGTTAAATATGAGAGGATTGTCTTCACATGTTCCTCCTAAACCATGACCTGCAAATATGTGAACTAGTCCATAAACTGGAACACCCCACCGACCTATTGAATTGCTTGTGACTATGTCTTCTAGATCAACGAATCATCTAAAACATTTCCATTTCCGTGAACATTGGTGATCTAAAATTCAAAAAAAAATGTGCATTCAACCTATATAAACTACATAGGATTCAGATCATGTAACATAAAGATGTAATTGAGGCATTGTGATTAGTGAATAACACAGAATGTTACCCAATAAAATAATCTCTATATTAATAATAAACATGAATAAAATATTCTAACTAAAAATCTAGCATCTTCAAATTATTCATAGAGGCCTCAACTAATGATACCCATAAGATATGACCCACTCATCCTATATAAAAACTACCCCTTCCAATATTTGATTCATAACAATAAACATAAAAGATTTTTCCTGGATCATAAAGAATTAGGATCAGTGAAAATGTTAATCATCTTATCAATTCCAGAAAGGATATTTCACAAAATTCTGATCACGTGAATTTCGCACCCTTATTAGCCATGTCCATAAGAGAAGATACTATGTGTGACAAACCCAAGATGACACATCTATATTACCTAGTTCTCCCTAAGAATGATTGTATAACAAATACCATCTTGGGATACTATTAATAAAAAAATAATTGTCACTTTATTTTTTTATGATGATACACTAGATTTGGAGATTATGTGATCAAGGATGTGGACATTGTCATTCCAATAGTTTAATTGTTTTATGATTTTCACAAATATGGTTCTCTATCAGTTTATTTGACATGGTCTGATGAATTTTTGAAAAGTAAAGATGACTTGATGAATACACTATGATTTCATCCAAAAATAATACAATGAATGAATCTAGATATAGATGGAAAACATCATTTATCAGATCCATGACCACTACATCAATGTTCATCAGAACTAATGATATTACCCAGTACTTCTAAAGACCATACCTCTTTTAAAACATTGTATTAGGTATCCCTAATGGTTTGAATAGAAGCTGATGATAGCTCGACCTCAAATCGATATTTGAGAACACCCTCCCTCGATGGAGGTAATCAGAAGTGATATCCTATTTGAGTTAGTGGGTAGTGATTATTTACCATTATATAGGTTGACCACGTATAATTTAGCCAAACCTTGAGGGTTACACTTTTCTTCATGGAAGAAATTAATAGTGAACCACATTGTGAGGTACTAGATTGAGTAAAACCTTCATTTTTTGGTCCCCTAACTATATATTGATCTTAAGAAGCTCCATATGATCCATCTTATAAGGATTAGTTGACATTATTGTCTCTAATATCACTAAATTGATAGTAAATTCTACCTCTATCACTAGATTGTTACATAAATGTTAGGAGGGAATAAATCCCTAAAATGATCTACCATAGGAGGGAAAGATCATGTTGTATCTTCATGTATACTGATATGATACTGGAAATATTATATCTCACTCCACCCATCCACTAATTATTATATCTTGTTATAGATGCATAAACATCCCATTCCACCTTTTTCACATGCATATATCTCTCTTGGGATTAATACATCATTGTATGGTGATAAAAATTGACAAGAGTTAGATAGGGAACAAACCACTGAATTATACGAAATAAATAAAACCCTATATTATTGTGGATTTAAAGGATACACATGAATATATAGTTTCTCATATCAAATGGACACTCTTTACATCAATGAACACACATTTATCAAATACCTAATGGGTTACCGAGTGTCATCATGCCATATAAATAGTTTATCATGAGGCCCATACTCTCTAGAATTCATATAGAGAAATTTTTTTTATTGAAAATATGTAATATGAACTAGTAACATGATTTGAGGATACTTGAATTTTTTATAAAATATTACAAGGTTTGATGTAATTCCCCACTAGGATAGGGTTTACTATATGTAACTATCCCACATCACAACCTAGAGTCCCAAATTGAAAACCCTGAGTAATCCCACTCTGTTTTCTCTACGAGTACAGAGTCTGAGTTCTTCGGCCTTAACCCCTCCTTTTTCTTAGATATTGGTTCTATTCTAGCTACCTTCTTGGTGACATACTACTGGCCGCGATCAATAATATTGGTTCATTTTAGATCATCTCTCATTAGGAACTGATGAAAAATTCATGTTGAAGCATTGGATATTCCCCATCCTACCACAACCTCCAAACTCAACTAGATCTCTCATGAACTGGGGTTTCATGTTTACATGATTCCCAAAATAGTGACATATAAAGAATCTATTAGTATGAGTTGTCTTAATTCCAAAATAAATGTGAGAAACCTGAATGTGATGATTATTTCTACTAGAATAACTACTGGAAGTTCTTGGTGATTAATCATCCTAACTCACCCCAAATAATTCCATCAAGTTACTCCTATTAATGAGTACCTAATTTACTATCTGAAATGTAATAGAAAATTAGAAAACATTAACCAACAGTCAGATGGTGTATACCATCCTATCCTATAATCATCTCACAGTCATGTTCTCATCACCCACTAAGCCAATTTGTATTTCTATAGTTTGTTAAAATGGGTAGAATATTCCATTACATACATGGATCCCAACATCAAGTTAATTAAATATGTATCAGGGTCATCCATAAATGTATGCGGAATGATTTGATCTTAGAAGGATATTTGGAAGCCCCTCTGGATTATATCTAGATGGCAGTCAACATCGGTAACGACATCCCACCATTTCAATGAAGAACTGTGTATCATATAATCATCAATCTTGGAACTCCCCTTTATAGTCATTTCTAATAGCTCAAATATTGATAACATAACCTCCATACATGATTCTTCTACATGATGTTCACCATCACCCAAAAAAGGATGTAGGATGCTACGTCTATATTTACAGCATCAACTCTACAATTTTTGTGGAAGGATGGGTGACTACATGTATTGAATGAAAAATATAGAAGAATCCCTCTCGAAACATGGTGTCAGTACCCTAGATAGGTATAATAGGTTGTTTGACTGGTTTCACTAATGGAGGTAATATTGGTGGCTCAAGGACCACCTCATCTGTAGCATTATCATCGCCTCCTTCAAGGAGTTCAACTCAAGGCCATCATGGTGGAATGATTCTATAATTCAAAACACACACCTCTAAAAATAATTTATTGGTACAAAGGATTATTTATAGATAACAGAATAGGTACATAGCCTACATATTTAGATGGTCACACCTCTCCAACTAGCCCAAAATCTAGTACTAGGTTGTAAGGGAATACCATAACAGGCTATAGGGAATGTAAGAGACAGTCTTAATTAACCACTACTAAGGCCATGTATTGGTATAGGTCACATAAAACAAAGTAGATGTTCTGATATATGGAGTTTGAATCACAAGAGTTAGAGAAGAACGCCCATACATTGCAATTCTCATTACTTTTTAATGGAAACTGTTTCATTTGAATGTTTTAATTAAGTAGATTTCGTAATCATATATATATATATATATAAATATCTATGTCACAGTAAAATTAATTATTTCACCATTCCCAACTTATACGAGTCATAATACAAAGTAGAGGTTCTGATATATGGAGTTTCAATTGGCACCTCATATAACTGTGACCCATTCCATACATCTTGTAGTTGTATGTATATGGTCAAATGAAATGGTTTGATCACATTAATCACCATTCATGATTTATAGAGGTATATTGCTTATAGATTACCATTGGAATTCATTTATTCCTATCAACTAAAATTATTTTGGTCGATGGAAATAGTAGGTTCAGAACCCAGAACATAGAATAATTTTCCAATTAAGGATTCATCATCAATATATATAGTAAATACCCATTTAAATTGATTCTTGAACATTAAAATAAATCCATTTACCCAAATAATGCAAATATAAATTTTCACATATTTATATATAATAGTAAAGAACTCAATGAAATAACATGAATACTAGTATATTAAAGAAACTAAATCCACCAATAAGATATGTGATAATTCACGACATGTGAGTATTTATATTCCAACAATAAGGCATGCTCAAGTATCTCTACCGCAAATTAGGAAAATGATACTATAAAAGATAATAATAATAATAATAACAACATAACATATCATGTGAATCACCCAATATTGAAATAAATTCATTTATAATAGGAAAATACTGGAATAAAATATCCCATTCTAGGTAATATGGATTTTCCCCAATATGTGGTTCAGATACTCTATGGGACATGCTCATTACAAAACTCTGACACAATATTAATAATCTATATATGATTTATAAATTTTAAGATAAAATAATTTAAAACCCATGGATACTAAATTGTAGTGTCACATCCCAAAATTCACCAATATAGAGCCTTGTGTTAGTGGGTCACATGACCTCAACCGTAACTCTCCAAATGCTTGTGGCTGCCGATTAGTAGTGAGGGTCCATGGTGGTACATTGGTGAGAGTATAATCTCAAATCAATGTAGCACAGTGGTAAAAATAAATAAATGTAAATAGTGGATGAATAATATAACAGACAACACAATGGAAAAAATACCACAAATAAGAAAAAGAAATAGGAAAAAATCTAAGAAGTAACAATAAAAAATCTATTGGATTAGTTAGATAAAAAATGAAATTATGGTGTTCTATTATAAAAAATGGGGATACATATGATATTGGACCACATTCATATATAACATCATATAAAAAATTATAAAATAATAAAATATAGCTCCACTAGCATCATGATCATATTATTAGTCTTATGTACCCAAGACCCCATTATAAAAGTAAAACAGATACAGAATCTTTGATAGAGAACTTCCCCATCTTCACCCTTATAATTATGATGTCTAAATAGGTTCCAATGGCAGCCTAAGTAGAGATTGAGATAAACTCAATAGGCCACCAAAAAAAATGTCATGAATAATATAAATGGTGTGTATATCATAGTAGTGTGAATGATAATTAAATATTAAAAATACTAGAAATAAATACAATTCTGTTTAGGTTCTGAAATGACACGTGGAATACTTTACCTACTTTGGAATATGAGGGAATGAGTTTGATCAGTTTGACATATAAAATTAATCATATATATATATATATATTATGTATAAAATTATATACACTCATATGTAAAAACATTTAGATGAATATAAATGGATACTAGGTGCTAGTTGGACCTTGTCCATAACATAGGTATCAATGACATGTATTAAAATCTATAGGATACAACAAGGGCTCTATCCTGCAATCTCATATGAATACAAGACATTATGATAATCACATCAGATGATTGGGTGAGTTGTCATTTCCCACACCATATGTAGTGAATCATGGAAAATCATTCCCTAAATCCATGTGATGATTAAAAGTGTGATACATCATTCCCATCACCCATTTTAAAGAAGTGTGAAATGAAATTCTCACAAAATCTCTCAACCATTGTCAAACAACCAATAACCATGATATAATAATATTCATCATGAGGGATTACCTCTAAAGTATTTATAAACATTAAACCCATTATTACCTTGGGAGTCACAATTTTTATATTTCATAATAAATTTATAATAATGTAATGGGGAATTCCCACTCAGTTTAATTTAACTAATTTTTTCCAATTCATTTAGGAAGCAAAAAACATTAAGGGTAAATCCAACCCACATAAATGGTGTTTGGGTCATAATAAATTTACATATAGAAGGAATTTAATTTACCACAACCAAAAAAGTTCAATCCAATTAGGTACACATAATCTAATAATTCAACATGGGTATATGGGTATATTATTTCATGGTTAAATTAATTTATAAAAGAAAGATAAATTGTGAGGGATCACATAAAAATGTACAGTGTTCCGAACAAGAGTGATGTTATGAAAACATGACGACATTGATAGAATGTTTCTAGACCTCCTAACATAGGACCATATCAGTCCCATTTTCTAATTTAGGTCCTTGAATTGATCTATAATTGTAGAAATTAGATGAAATTTCTGATGAGCTGAAAATAGAGCATAAGAGATTGCACCAAAATAACATAGGGGATTTGAATATTTAACGAACCATAATATTATCAATGGAAGTTCTATTCTTATATTTATTTAATGTAGTATAATCCACTTAAAATAAACTTTAGAACATTGTTGAAACCATAACACGCATCCCAAAAATTTCCCAAATGCCACTGTAAATTATCCAAGAGCGTATCTTGTTTCATAAGCTTTGATTTGATAGATCTTAGAGCCCAAACAGAGTTACAGATTAGGAGTTATGGACATTTGAAATTAGGCTGGAAAACTGGTTTGTGAAGCCCATTCACGAAGCCTCCTCCGTGATCGCGAAGTACCACCGTGAATCAATAAGGTGGGATGCTCCAAAAACCCCCTTTACACTCGTGACTAGACGTGATACCCCACCGCGAAAGAAAGAGGCGGGATGCTCTGCAATCCTCTTTGACGTTTGTGACCATCCTTGAAGACCCCTCGTGAAGCAAAGAGGCCGGATAGATCTGTGAATCCCTTTGACGTTCGTGACCCACCGTGGAGCAATCTTCATCTTCGTGCCAAGTGATCTTTGCTTCACAGTGCCTATCCCCTATAAATACCAAGCTTTCCTCCCATTTCTCGAAGGCCACTTTTCCCCTTGGGAGGCCGATCTCCCTATTCGTGGAGCTCTACTTTCCTTCGCGAAGCGGCTCTGCGAGCCCATGCTCCCCGAGAAGCGTCCTTCACGATGCTGCTCCATGAGTCCATGCTCCGCAAGCAGCATCCTTCGTGATGCTGCTCCCTGAGTCCATGATCCGCGAGTCCATGCTCTATGAAAACCCATTTTCCATGAGCCACTTTTCTCCACAAAGCTACATCTTAAAGACCTACCCTTTGAAAAGATCCTACCTTCATGCCCACTGGTCCATACCATGGGGTCTGCACAACCGCACCCCTAGTCGAGGACAATGTCGGGCTACAGTCAAGGCCCTCTGGGCCAGTCCCTTTGCTATCGTCATTTACCCCCATGAAAAATGGAGAGTAGCACCGCGAACTTTTCAGGCCAGGACGTCATCATTTTCCTTCACGCCCTTATGCACACCTAACTTCCACCTATGGAATACCATTACATGAGATGCTCCACTGCACACCCTGAAACACCTTGAGTCAACATATTCTTCATGGTTCATTTCCCATGTCATGAGTTGATATTCTCATCATTAGTTCCCTGAGTACCATGAATTTAACCATTCCTCAAGAAACTCATCCAAACCCTGTCACATGGCTCATATACCAGGTTGAACCAGAAAGGGCCGCCCTTACGTAAGTCCCAACACCAACCATTTCTAGGCACCTTATGCCTAATAGTCTTATCTACATGACTTTAAACTATATCATTCCTTATCATTCAATAATAGGCTTCCTCTTGCTCCAAACAAGAGATGCCTTACGTGCCTTGCGTAATATTCCAAGAGTCCTCTCTATATGACTATAAACTTAGTTCATCCCATATGAAAAATATAGGATGCCTATTACTCAATATAAGAGATTCCTTATGTTTCAAACATGAGATGCCAATATTCATATCTACATTGTAACACCCCATGCTTCCATGGTATGCTTCTCTTGGAATAGTACAGTTGTGTGTGTTGTACGCAACATCGAGTTCTAACACACACCACAACCAATCAAAGTAGCTGTTATGAATAGTAATACACACTTTATGAAATTTTATAAATTTTTTCATTCAAAATGGACTTCATATTTGGATTCATAATATCAAAATTAGCATAGGGTGAATTTTTTGTATTTTTCTGAAAACATTCAATTTTTGATGAATAGTGAAAAAACACTAAGTTATAGTTTAAAAATGTATTTTTATTTAAATAATTATTTATTTTATTAAAATTTAATTAAGGTCAAAATAGATACATAATACCTATATAAGTTCAATTTAATTCAATGGAGTTAGTTTAGAATAATTTTAGATATATTAAAATTTTATTGAACTTTTTACCGTCTTTTACCCACCTCCTAGGAGAATTTGAAAATTCACATAAAACATAATTTTACCACTTCTTTGAGTGGAATTTCGAAAATATGAGGGACATGGTTAATATCAAGGATTAAAATGTGGTTCAATAATATAAAAATAATTTTTGGTGAATAGTTACTTTTTACTTTTATTTACCAGGGTTAGATGTAAAAAAGGGTAATTAAGGATGAAAATGTTATTAATATTACACTAACACATGTCCTAATTCTATTGGAAAAGTGTATCTCGGCCAAAAACAATCATATGAATAAAATATTATCATTTAGTTCCACTTGGATTAGATGAGGACATTTATTATTAATTAATTCAAAGAAGAGTTAAAAGATTCAAAATCAATGTTTAATAAATAATTTTTTTTAATATAGGGTTATATATAAGATAAATTCGATTATAAATATTAATTAGAAAGATAAAACAATTTCATACATAATGGTAGTTTATTTATAATTTTTAGACATTACATAATTTAATTTATTTACGACACAAGGATGATGCAGTAATTAATGTATTAATGAAAGATTAAGATAATTGATATTAAAAATACCAAAATAAATGTAATTTGAGACATTTTATGAATTAAAATAATTTTATAGATTAATATGACATATTATTATTTGTTATATGAATTTTTTTCGAAGTAATAATGTTGTTATTATTTTATCAAAAACAAAATAACCAATAGTGTCAAAATTTACGTAAAAGAGCTTTTAAAACAAATATTATATTATTAATTGATATTATATTCCTAAAAATCTAAGGTTCGGAAAAAAGACTTATATCATGATATTTATATCATTAATGGACCACATGGTGGTATATTGAAGGTTTATTGTATGTTTACTAACTATATATTATAAAAACAAAAAGTGACATGGTAAGTGTCAAACTAATTAACTAAGAGTTAAAACTAAAATATAAGGTAAATATAATGACCCAAAGCGGTCTAAAATCTTTTGGATGAAAGGATTTAAGCCCATCCCCTCTTTAAAATTTTAATAATCAACTTTCGAGCCACTATAAATCAAATATGAATTTATTATAGAATAATACTTTATGTTTTTCCTAAAGAGCCCCTCCTCCCCCTTATAAAAGGACACCACTTCTAACAAATTCGTCACACCTTGAAAGCCTTTTGGTTCGGCCAAATCCTACCAAAATATACTCCCAACTTCCCTCACTTCATCCTAGAGGCATTATTTTGATTAGAAAGCCATCTTAAGGAGACCTTGTGATCAAATCAAAAGGAAGAACTCGAAGAAGAGGTAATATTTTCACCACCATCTTTCAAATTCCTTTCTTCTTCTAGTTCTTCTTTATTTGTTATTTCATTTATAAAATAATAACTCCAGTATATCCTATATACTGTGATGTTATTATAAATATTTTACAAACATATTCAGTATTTTATCCATCCCATGAATGACATGTCACCGTATGTGCGTACGTACGGATTACCGTCTCCACGTCGTGGTGTAATTGTTATTCAACACATTATTATTTGGATGGGTATAATAATGATGTTTGATTGATTTAAATAATAAATATAACATAATAATGATTCTTTATATATTATATAACATCCAATTATATATTATTTTAATATTAAAAGAATAATATTGTCGCTCGTGCGTATGTACGGACTACCATCTCCACGAACGCGATGAGATTCATTCCCATCGTATCCATTCCAGAATAATTTTCATTTAATGGTTAAAAATAATGTTTAAAGACATAATATCATTCTGGATATTAATAAGATATAACCTATCCATAACAAACATGACTTACGTAACAATGAAAATAAAGGAAAACGAATCAGTTAACACCCAGAACAACAATAATATGAAAATATTACTAACAAATAAATGTTAAAAAATCATATATGATATCATATTAATATATATGATTCTTGTATAATTTAATAAAAAATATTTCACCATTGTACAGGATTTTAACCTACCCTCAACCAAGGAAATGTACAAGGTAAGTGTTTATTTCACAATCTCTTCATTATCCGAGGTTGTTTTTACATAATTATCAACTAGGACATCTTTATCATCCACATCCATGTTACTTAAAAATGTATTTAAAAACATTATTAGTATTTTACAGAATATGGGTTATAGTCATTTATACCTTTGTTTGTCTTTTTATAAAAAGTTTATAAAGGAATATTTCTGTCGTTTTAAAAACAAATTCATTTTTAACCTTTTCAACAGAATTAATGTAAGAATGTATTTTTTAACTTATACGACGGATGCAGCTATTTTATTCCATTACAAAATCGTCGAAGCTTCCCTTACAAGTTTATAAGAATATTTTCAAAGTAAATGTTTTAATTATGAGGCTTTTAAATGATTTCAAAAAAATAGATACTTCTATCAAATAGTTTTGATTTCATCTATGTCAATATCCTTTGATGGATTTTAAGCTTATATGAAGTTGATTTATTATGATACAAAACTTCCATATAGTATAGAAGGTTTTGTGATATGTCTGACTGTGGATGTGTTATTTTTATACTATTCATGTTTTATGGAGAAAATATTGACATTTCCTATGCTAGTTTTAAGACGAATGTTTATGTTATGTTTAATCCTGTTCATATGAGGAATGCATTGGACTTAATAAGTGACTGGTGGAGCCCGCTATAGCTCCTCGGTGCATCGGTAGGTCTCATGAGACAAACTAGTGTTTTGGCACAAGGCCTTGACAACATATAATTTTTAGTCTTGGCATAAGGCCTTGAAAATGTGGTTATAATAGTCTGTCATTATGCATTCTATCATTATGAAATTGGTTATTGATATTGCATTTGATTATTCAACTACTAGAATATCCATGTGAACAAGTAAATGGAATTATTTCATTTTATCTTTGTCATATTATGCTGAATTTCAATTTTAAAATGATTTTGTTTTATTTATACATTGCCTTAAATGTTTATGCTTATTTATGAATTTTTCCGCTATATTGTTATCCTTACTGAGCACCTGAGCTCACCCCTTTATATGTTTTACTTTTCCCATGATGTGAATAAGTATTTTATGACTGACTTCAGGGATAGTCTGAGGGGATATGATTGTGGACTATGGATACTATGTTGTTATAGTTTTTCACTTTATGATGTAATATAATACTTATGAATGTATCTAGTGTTTCGAAAGCTACTAAACTAATCGGTCTTTCGAGACTTGATCTTTTATGATCCTGAAAATGTTATGTAATAATGCACCGACTCTAGGTAACTAGGTTTGGGGCGTTACAGTTGTTATCATAGGAATTTTATTACAAACCTTTGCTAGATTTAGATAAACTCTGATTAGAGCACATATCCCTAATATAGACTTGGAGGATTTGTATAGAAGAATATCCTAGAATTGTGGTATTGTTGTGAATTTTTGAATTTATTGAGCAATACATCCCTGTCTGGATTCAAGAAGGTAGTGGAGGCTCTGGAACAGATGTAACTAGCGGTAAAACCCAAAACACCTCTTTGAGCTAGACTCGAACAGGGACTGGTGCACGATAATAGGAAATGCCGCACTCTTGGTTACGACACTCCCGGGGGATATGCTTAGGATAATTCTCATTTTCTTTACAAACCATTATGAAGGGTTTATGAGTATATACTTACTCAAAGAAAGAATTTATTTATGATTATGGATTATATCTATAAATAGTTCAATTTATGTTAAGTGTTTTGCAAGTATGGAATTATGTATTTTGATTCATAAACTGATGTAGTTTATTCCATTGTTTAGAAATGGAACCTAGTGGAAGGAATGAAAACTATATCAATGCATGCACTCCTTGTAGGGATTTATCTCATGCTCAATATAATTATAGTAGAGCTGGTGATGCAATTGGTGCTAATCAACTAATCACCATACTGGGACAACTCAATCAGGTTATGAATAATAACCTTACCCGTATGGAGCACCCCGATCCAAAACGTGGAGGATCAATTTCAGATCACTTCATGAGGAAACAACCACCAACATTAAATGGGAGTAAAAATGCATTGGTAGCTGAGAAATGGATAAGTCATTTAGAGAAAATATTCTAGGCCTTGAAGAGTAGCAAAAGGGAAAAAGTTGTCATGGCAGTTTATCGCCTCACTGAAGATGCTGATAAATGGTGGTCAATGATTCAAAACACGAAGGAAGATTATGAATTATCAAATATAGAATGGATGGAGTTCAAAGATCTTTTCATAGAAAAATACTTTCCTCGTGACCATCAAGAAGATATGGAAAGGCAATTTCTGAGTCTGAGAAAAAAGGAGGATAATAATGTCACAAAGTATGAGGATAACTTTACAAGGTTAGTGAGGCATGCAGCAGATTATATACGTAACCAAAGGAGTAAGACTGATCATTTATTTGATGGGTTAACACCATTTCTTCATTGAGCATCAGTCTCACAATCGTTCTCGTCATACGAAGACATTGTCTCATGTGCTATCAAGATAGAAAAATAATTCTCTAAGTCTTATGACTTTAATGCAAAGTAAGAAAAGAAGAGATATACTGATCAATATGGAAATGGAAATAAGGGGAACAAGGGAAATGTTGAATATCTATATTGAAGTAAATGTGGGAAGAAACACCCCGGTACTTTCTTAAAAGGAATGGGAGTCTGTTATAAGTGTGGTGAAAAAGGCCACCAAGCTCATGATTTCAAGGGAAAGAAACTTGTTGTCAACGTGGAATGCTATAATTGTAGAGATATGGGAAATTATACAAATAAATTTACTAAGATTTAGGGGAACTTTCCTCAGAAAAAGCCAAGGGATCAAGGCCATGCTTATGATATCAGTACTGCTGAAGTAGAAGCTCCAAAAGATGTGGTGGCAGGTAATTTAATGGTCTCCTCAAGTTTAGAAAATGCATTATTTGATTATGGATCATCGCATAGCATCATATCTTCCCAGTTTTCTAAGAAAATTAGATATTTAAAATTTGATTCAAGAAGGGATTTGTTAGTTAAAACTCCTAAGGGAAGTATCATTGCTACAAAGTTCTGTGAATCAATTCCCATTAGTGCACATAATTATTCTTTATCTGGTGATCTCATCATCATACCTATGATTGAGTTTTGAATAATCCCTAGTATGGATTGGCTTTCAGACTATGATGTAAATAATTATTGTAAGAATAAGGAGGTTAAGATTTTTGATGATGATGATAAGGAACTCCTAATCTTTAGAGAAGAATCGTCACCACCTAATTCTTATCTAGATCCACCGCCAGGTGCTCAACTAAATTGAATTACTGGGGAGGAAGAGAATGAAATAACTGTGGGTGAGAAAAGAAATGTTAAAATAGAGGATGTATCTATTATGAAATAATATTTTGATGTTTTTCTGGATGATTTACCTGGACATCCTCCAGAACGAGAAATTGAGTTTTCCATTGATTTAATTTTTGGATCAAGGCCTATATCGAAGACCCCTTATAGGATGGAAAATGTGGAATTAGTTGAACTAATGAAACAACTAGAGGAATTGAGTAATAAGGTATTTATTCGCCCTAGTGTTTCTCCATGGGGTGCCCCTGTCCTTTTTATTAAGAAGAAATATGAATATATGAGGTTTTGTATTGACTATAGGGAGATCAATGCTATAAATATAAAGAACAAGTATCCCCTACCTCGCATTGATGATTTATTTCACCAACTGCATGGAGCTCAATAATTTTCAAATATTGACCTCAGATCTGGATACCATCAGTTGTGTGTGAAGAAGGAAGACATTTTGAAGACATCATTTTGAACCAGGTATAGACATTACGAGTTTACAGTAATGCCTTTTGGATTGACTAATGAACCATCTGTATTCATGGATCTAATAAATAGAGTTTTCAAATAATATCTCGATGATTTTGTGGTGGTAATTATTGATATTATATTGATATATTCCAAAATCTATAAAGATCATGAAAATCACTTGCGCATTATCCTGAAGACACTAAGAAGACATGAATTATATGGGAAGTTTAGCAAGTGTGAATTTTGGCTTCAAGAGATTTCTTTTCTTGGACATATTGTCTCTAATGATGGAATCTCTATTGAACTTTCTAAGACAAGAGAAATTAAAGAATGTCCAGCACTGATGAGTATAGCTGAGGTACGTAGTTTTATTGGTTTAGTAGTTTATTATCGACGTTTCATCCAGAATTTTTCCCGGTTGGCTAACCCATTAACAAAGATCAAACTTAAAGGGGTTAAATTTTTTTGGACAAAAGAGTGCGAATAATGTTTCGAAGAACATAATAAAAGAATAGTCAATGCTCTTATATTGACTCTACCATCAGAGAATGATGGGTTTGTTATTTATAGTGATGCTTTAAATAATGTACTTGGTAGTGTCCTTATGAAGAAAGATAGGGTTATTGCCTATGCATCACGACAAGTGAAAATTAATGAAAAAAAAATCCTACTCATGATCTTGAGTTAGCTGCTGTAATCATTGCTTTGATGATATGGAGACATTTTCTCTATGGTAAAAAATGTGAGATTTATACTGATCACAATATTTTGAAGTATATTTTCTCATAGAAAAACTCAACATGAGGGAATGGAGATGGCTTGAACTACACAAGGATTATGATTGCACAATACACTACCACCCGGGGAAGGCAAATTAGGTGGCAGATGCCTTGAGTAGAAATGATCATGGACTTTTGAACAAGATGAGAGTTGAGAGGGATCCTGTTTTCATGGATCTAGTAAATATTGATATAGGAATCACCATGGAAGGTGAAATATCAATAATTTTTCAAATGGTTTCCAAACCATCTTTACTATAAAGGATAAAGTCTTCTCAGACTGATGATGAAGAGTTTCAAAAGAAGAGTGAAGCTGGGAATGATGGGAGAATGAGTGACTTTGTGTATGAAGATGGAATTTTGAAATTTGGGAAGAGACTTTGTGTTCCCGATATATCTGTTCTAAAAAAGGAATTGTTGGATGATGCTCATAGTTCCAATTTCCATATACACCCTTGGATAACCAAAATGTATAGAGATTTTAAGGAACATTTTTGGTGGGACAACATGAAGAGGTAGATTTCTTATTTTTTGTCAATATGTATGGTTTTTCAACAAGTTAAAGCTGGAAGACAACAACCTGGAGGAATCATGCAACCTCTTCCTATACCTGAGTGGAAATGGGATAATATCATGATGGACTTTGTCATGGGACTACCAAAGACTACTAAAAAGAACGATGCAATATGGGTCATTGTTGATCATATTACCAAGTCATCACATTTTCTTACTATAAGGGAAGATTTACCACTTTAACGTCTAGCAAGGATATATATTAATAAAGTTGTGAGACTTCATGGAGTATGCCTATCGATTGTTTCTGATCGTGATCCCCATTTTACATCATGATTCTGGAAAAGTCTTCAGAAATCCCTGGATACTGAACTTCATTTGAGCACTGCTTACCACCCCCAAACTGATGGAAAATTAGAAAGGACTATTCAAACCATAGAAGACATGTTGAAATCTTTCTCACATGACTTTCAGGGTATGTGAGATCAATATTTACCTCTGTTATAATTTTCTTATAACAATAGCTTCCATTCAAGTATTCAGATGGCACCATGTGTAGCGTTATATGGAAAGTGATGTTGCACCCCAACCTGTTGGGATGATATTAGTGAAAGAAAAATTTTAGGCCTAGAACCTGTTGAGGAGATGATTGAAAAGGTAAAGGTAATCCCAAACCACATCAAAGCAGCTCAAAGTAGGCAGATGAGCTGTGCCGATAACTGAAGGAAAGATTTATAATTTCAGGTAGGAGATCATGTTTTCTTCAAGGTGTCTCTATAGAAGGGAGTTATATGTTTCGGTAAGAAAGGTAAATTGAGTCCCAGGTACATTGAACCTTTCAAAATTTTTGAACGAATTGGGGCTATAGATTACTGTTTGGAAATGCCTCCAAATCTCTCCAAAGTTCACGATGTGTTCCATGTATCACTGTTGAGAAAATAAATGACTGACCCAATGC
Organism: Viscum album; assembly: GCA_963277665.1. Taxonomy (NCBI): domain Eukaryota; kingdom Viridiplantae; phylum Streptophyta; class Magnoliopsida; order Santalales; family Viscaceae; genus Viscum; species Viscum album. Next base: position 304,434 of record CAUJRU010000811.1, read on the forward strand.
ATGTACTCAATTACGAGGAATTAGAACTGGAACCCGATCCATCTTATTGTGAAGAGCCCATCTGGATTCTTGATACAAGAGAACAAGTGCTAAGAAACCGGATGACTCTTCTGGTAAAATTTCTATGGAGAAACCATAAGATGAAAGATGCAACGTGGGAACCCGAGGAACATATGATGAAGAACCACCCGAGTCTTTTTATGTAGTAATATTGTAGAAATTTTGAGGACGAAATTATTTGAAGGAGGGGATAATGTAACACCCCAAGCTTCTACGGTATGCTTCTATTGGAATAATACAGTAGCGTGTGTTGTACGCAACTTCGAGTTCTAACACACACCACA